>JAPQRP010000006.1:35982928-36004293 GCA_037367295.1 Apogon hyalosoma | reverse complement strand
CAAATTTCCCCCTGGGATTAATAAAGTATTCTGATTCTGATATAGTTCAATATAAAATGAAAAATCTTATTGAGAAAAAGTTGGATACATTTCCTTAGAATGTGGGTAATTTTCTAGTGTCAAGGATATTTTTCTTTTTAGGCAAAACATAAGAACAATCTTCCATCTTTTTTTACTTTCTTGAAAATGCCTTTGCTGTGCAGATATGAGAATGGCAGCAGACGTCCACAGCTGGTGGTAAATTTACATCCTCTAAACTTGATTGAAAAGCAGGCAGTTGCACATGTAACCGTAGAAACCAGTGATGGAGAAACGGAAAAATTCAGTTTATTTTCGGCCTGGCTTGTGTTGGCTTTGGAGCACAGTGAAGTTTTCGCTATGTGAAACCATAAGATGATGTCTTGTTAATTCCTAGAAGAACTGAGATGCTGAACTAGTTTTACTTATGGTAAAATATGCTTTGTCACTGAATGTTGATTATTTTGTTGTCCAAGTGGCAGAAGGCTGATTATCAGAGATCGACTGACACATAAAGACCTTGTGCTACTTTTGTCGCAGTTCCAAATTGAAGTTTTCTCTCCATTTAACCTTTCTGGATTGATTGATTTATCACCATTTATTGCAATGTTATCTTCTTTATCTAGCATTTTCTCAATGAAAATCAGGTATTTTCCTATATTTGTTTCACTGATCATGTAGATGTTTAAAAAGCTCTGAGTAAAGTTGAGGGTTATTATATTTGGAAATGGAGAAAACTGAAGAAAAGACATCAGTAACTGAGCATATAAACAAGTGTCTCCATCCAGCGTCATTTATCCAACTCCATGGGTTTTATCGATGACTCAATGTTGTAGAAGATGACTGTAGTAACTACCGAGCCTCTGAACGTCCAAATGGGTCATATCTGATGACCATGAAAAGATGACAAACTGCATTTAACACCAATTATTTACCTGTATTGATAGGATTAGTGGATCAACAGGGATTAAACATTTACAGCAGTCAATGATTCAGGTCGACGGTGGATTTTTGGGTCTTTATGGGTTACAGCTGATTATGACCAACAGTAGTTTATACAAGATAAAACCTGAGTATTGATTATAGAGCTGGACGATCTGGCCAAAATATAATATGAGGATCTTGAGGTAAAATCATGAACCACAGTCTGAGTCATAATGTTTTCCCCTTTTGTAAAACACAGACAGGTAGTGGTAGTTTTCTCTGGTGTGTGTTGAGGCCTTTAGGTTGTTGCATCTGACTAGAAACCCTGCATTTCTGCTTCATTTTGGATTAATTATTACAATATTTTGACTATCAGATGAAGTCCACATTTCCCAGTACATACAGCTGCAGTGTTTCTATTACTTACCCAGCCTGTCTTTTCTTATCTGAGCTTTATGATGAATCAACAGTCATTACTATAAAGCATCTGTGTGAATCAGTTTGGTGTCAGAGGTCAGAAATCAGAACTGCAGTTAATGGACATAGGTAATTTTGCATAATCATCGTCATCATTAAAAAAAAGTTTCAAAAACCTTACACAATCTCAAATCAAAGACTTTAGTGCAGACATATAAAGTATTGCTATAAACAGAGTGAAAAAGAAATTATAATTTAAGGCCTGGCTTTAATACAAATCTCTTTGAACTTTCTGCAGCTGAAGAAAAATAAAGGCCAGGATTCTATTAGAAGAAATACACTTTATGGACAAAAGTACTGGGAAATGTTGAATTCAGGTGTTTCTTTTCTAACAGGGGTCTGGGATACAAAACAATAATGACAAATGTCATATAATATAGTTTTATATTGTGGTAAATATCATTGCATTGGTTAGTTTGATTTAAATTGTTATCTTTGATTCCAAAATGCCTCAAAGATGGTTTTTACATAATTTCTCTCAACATGTTTTTTTTTTTTTTTATCCATGACTATGATTGTAAATGTTCTACCTCTAAATTTCTAAAGTATTTTTCAGACTCTGATCATCTACTTTCTTCACATCTCACTGAGGAAGAAAACTCTCCCATTAAACTTTAAGGAAATATTGATGTTTTTATCTCAAATCCTCATGAACAGGACATCTCACAGCTGTAGCCATGATGTGTCCCAACATTTTTGTCTGTATAGTTTATAAACATCAATATTTATCACAATATAAAAGTTTACTTTGTGCCATTAAAAACGCATGGTCCAAACATGTGGTGTAATTTCCAGAAAATGATTTGCTCAGGTGCCTATTTTGTACATGTTGCTCACGGGATGAGTGACACATTTAACGGCTGTATTTTTTTTCATTCCCAACATCCGTGACGTGGGTGTTTGGACTAATTCCTTAATGTCGGACATTGAGCTGAATCTCTTGTACAGAGTCAGGCTTGACTAATAACTTTAGGTGTGGTCAATAGCCGATATAAAGGTTTTTGCAGCTCAGAATGCCACGACTTAAGATACAACAGAGAGAACGTGCCATTGGCCTGTTCCACAGGTCTGAGCCGTGGTGAAGTTGCTCGCCATCTGCACTGTCATTGCAGTCCAATCAGTCGTCTGAGTGATCGGATCCCTCAGGACAGCATCATCAGACTTAGTTCCATGCGTCGTCGCTGCACTGCTTGTTTGGAACCAGAGGTGGACACAGCCCATATTGAATGATGACACTTTCGATTTCTGAGTACCTGTATTCAGTGACTGAATAAACCTGTTCAGTTGATCACAATTTATTCTGTAATGATCAGTGCTTCCCTCTTTAATATGAAGGTAACTCCAAACCAGTTAATTTAATATATCTACAAATACACATACTATTCTGACCTGTGTGTTTTTGATGCCACTAAGTATTTATTATGACATTTGTCATAATTGTTTTTTATCCCAGACCCGTTAGAAAAGAAACGCTTGAATTCAACGTGTCCCAATACTTTTGTCCATGTAGCGTATCATACTGTGCTTTCTATCACTAATTCATAGTATATTGTGTACGTCTCCACAGATAAGTTTTTTTGCTGAAATAGTAGAACAGCTAAGTTTGGTTGGATCTTCTCCACAGGCAGCATAAAAAAATCCATTTCCTAACAAACACAAGTGAGGAAACAGTGCTTACATCAGGTTAATCTGGTTAAATAAATTGCCAGCAGGTCTAGTTCCTTATTTTAACTTTTCCAATCTTAGTGTCTTAGGTTTGAATATTTTAACGTGTCTCGAAGCCTCTCAGATGGAGATTAGAGGAGGCTCTCAAAGTATTTTCATGGTCAGCAAGTTTCTCCCCCGAAGAGACAATACATCAAACATGAGGTTTTCGAAGACGGAACTGAAATCTTTTTGTTCTTTATAAAAAAAAAAAAAAAAAAAAAAAAAAAAAAGAATCACCACAGCTACAAATGTACAACCATTGATCAAATACAAGTGCTTTCCTTTTAGGTGCTGCATCAAAAATAGTCCACGATGACTAGCATTTGTTTATTTTATTTGATTTATCTCATTTCAGACCTATAATCCTGGGGAGGTAGTGAGAGCTAACACACAGAAAATGTTCCCCACTGTGATTTAATTAGAGTTCTTCAGCTACAATAGTCTGGTAGCCAATAAAACACACGTGAAGTGCAGAATTAAAAAGTTAACAGGTGAAATTGACTTAAATACCTCATCAGGCCATTGTTTCTAAGGCATCGCTCAATGGGAAAGTCTGACCAATGGGAGTTTGGAGAAGCTGCTCTAATATTGAGCTCTGCTACTTTTCCAACAAATTATGGGATAAAGATTAAAGTATTCTGTTTGATAGGCAGACATCACAGAGGTGGGTGTGGAGGATAAAAAAAGCAGAGAAGCCTCTGAGGACTCACCCAAATGCGGCCAATCGTAACCGGTGGAATAAGGCTGTGGGGATATAAGAGGATAGAGAAACAGGCCTGTGAAGGAAGTGAATTTGAGACACTTTATCCTGCTTTTGTGTAAAAAAACAAATTTTATAAGCTGCCCCCTCCTTCATACCACTGACTCTATTCAAACTGTGGATGACTGAATGAATACGAAGTACAGGTGCATCTCAGTACATTAGAATATCATCAAATAGGTGATTTATTTCAGTAATTCAATTCAGAAAGTGAAACATATCTTTATCTATAGATTCATACAATCAAACAGACTGATATACAGTCGCGGAAAAAATTATAAGACCACCCCTTGTTTTCTTCAATTTCTTGTTCATTTTAATGCCTGGTCCAACTAAAGGTCCATTTGTTTGGACAAATACAGTGATAACAACAAAAATAGCTCATAGTATTTTAATTTCAGAGCTGATATTTGATCCATTTTCTGTTTTCTTGATGACCCGAATCACTTCAGTTCTTCCATCAGTGCTGACAAAAACAGTGCTTTTATTCATTCCATGTTTTCTTTTCTGTCTGTTTCAGTCACATGATACACGCAGGAGTTAGGACTGGATTGCATAACCACTGTTTTTGATGACTTTTGATGGTCTAGTCATTTTTTCTGCAGCTGGTTCTGCGGGTCGTTAAAAAGCATTAAAAGTCATTAAATAGATTTTGTGAAAATTAAGCCCTTAAATGGCATGAAAAAGCATTAAATTCGATGTCCAGAGGCATTAAAAAATAAAATACACTTGATGGAAAGAAAGCACTGTTATTCAAGATTTATTTTGATTATATAAATATTTAATAATTTTGATCGGAAGTATAGTGTGATGATTGACAGGCTGAACACTTTAATCGGCTATTGTTTATTACACCAGATGCTTGGAATGTAATGTGCTGTTAGCATGCTTATGCTGTGGCGAAAGAGCGGAGGGAATATTAGCAAATGTCGGAAAAATGGGAAAATGTAAGTTTCAGCAGAAGTGATTGGAGGAGGAACTATTCAGAACCTGGTTAAAGCCTGTGGACGGTAAACCGACATAAAACTATATATAAAACTGTACCTGCAGTTGGACATGGGCATTACATTTGTTTACAGTGGCATTAAAAAGCAATAAATTAGATTGGCTGATACCTGGAGAAACCCTGTTATTTCTTTTCGTTTGGATGATGATCACTTACAACTAACGAAAATCCCAAATTCAGTATCACAGAAAACTTGAATTTTACTGAAGACAAATTAAAAACAAGGATTTTCAACGCAGAAATATTGGACCACTGAAAAGTATGAACATGTGTAGCACTCAGTACTTGGTTGGGGTTCCCTTTGCATGAATTACTGCACCAATGTGTCATGGCACGGAGGCGATCAGCACCAGCATTTGTTGATGACTCTGCTGAACTCTGTAGCTCTGGATAAAACTCATCGACGACCCTGTTCTGTCTTTGTGTCGTTCTGTGTCAGGGTACAAACTAATCGGAAGTCACTCTGGAGTGAAGCTTTGCCGATGGACCAAGGTACGTATCATGTCAATAAGTCATTCCTTCAACTGTGACGAACTGAATGCTTTATTCACCTGTATGGGTTGGCCTTGGTTTAGTCCATGCTGCGTGGGAGAGGAGGCTGTTACAAACACACCTTCTACGGGATCGAGTCCCACCGGTGCATGGAAACGACCCCCAGCCTCGCATGTGCAAACAAGTGTGTCTTCTGTTGGAGGTAAGGTTCTGACGACTAAAGCCTGAGAGTCTGGTTTAGACCAGCTCTATTTGGAAAGTGTCATGAGATAACTTTTATAATGATTTGGCACTATATAAATAAAATTTGATGATTGATTTGTGATTTGACTGAGTAAACACATTACCTAATCATGTGTGTATAAGTGTGTGAAACTCACCAACTCACTACATTAAAGGGTAAGTGAAAAGGGATATTGTTCCTTGCGAGACTTGAACGAATGTGGTAAACCCACAACCTATCCACTCGAACACCACATGTCAAATGTCAAGGTCCTATGTAGCTGAGTAGCCAAGCAACATTTGGTTCCATATTCCATTAAAAGGTACCTGTAGTGAACTTTCATTGCTAGCCATTTCCAAAGATCACATCTAATACTAGCAGTTCTAGCACTACTAGCACTTCTGTCATTGCCTGTTGTCAAGTATGCATGAGTACTAAGTCACTGCTCTGTCAGTCAAGCATGATCAGCAACATTTCGCCGCCGTCATGGGCTTTTCCAGCACCCGACGTGCTGAAGCCTCATTGTTTAACAGTATTTTAAATAAAGTACCTGTAACCTTGGCAAAATGCTTCTTTGACAGAATCATCCGACTTTGTGATTGGCAGTATAACTTCTCAACTACAACTACAAATATGTTTTACTCCATAAACAGATCTCTTCTGGCCCCAGAGAGCCAGCTAGCCTGGATTTCTCAATGAGAAATCCGTCTAGAATCACGAGGCATGAATCCAAATATGAAGGCGGAACTAATCGGCGCAGAGTAAACCAATCACAGATAAGATGGATGTGACATAATTACACTACGAGCAGATCCCTAATGTCAACAAACCTCTGCATGTTTCTATCATGGCGTCCAGCGGTGGTGATCGACCAGAAACTTCAGGGAAGGATTACTGTCGCTTTTGTCACAGAAACTTGAGAATACAGGGTGTAATCTGTCATTCAGTCCTTATTTTTGAATCAAATAAACAACCGACATCAGTTGTAAAGATATTTGAGGACTTGGAACTGACTTTGACTCGTGACAAAAAGAAGTCGGTGCGCATGATGCATTGTGAAACACCCACCCCCCCACACACTTGTGATAGCTCGGTATAGAATAGATGGTGCATATTTCACAGCTCTCAGCCCAGTTCCAGACTGCTTTCTTAGTTTTGAATACACTGAGAAAACTGGATGGCTGGTCAAGCTAAGAGCCAACATGGTAACTACAAAAACACAAATTTCTGGTTTGAAAATGTCAGTTCAAACAGTTGGTAACTTCACATTTGCTTCCTCTGCTTCCTGTATATAGCTTCTAGGACTAATTCACTTTTGGAACCAGCCTCAAGTGGCCGTTCAAGGAACAGGTTCTGGCACTTGGTATTCGCTTCATTTTTCCATCCTGAAGGTTGCTGGTGTTTGTTGTTTATTTGTGGTTGATGTACACAGTTTTAAAGCTTCAGTGCCCAGTGGTCTTCGGCATCCACAGGCGAAAGGAGAAAAAAATATGACCCACATCTGAGGACTCTGTTGGAAACCTACTCTTTTAAGCCAACCCATGCTGATCATATGTGTTTTCAGACATGGAGGGGGTTAAATATGCCAACGCCTGCTGTTTTGCCAGTTTTGCTTCTATTGCTCGACTACAGAAACTTGGGAAAGTGTTTTTTTCTTTTGTACAGTGAAAGGAAAGTGTCAGGTCCATCTATCTGTAGCGTTTTGATTTAGGTTGTGAGAAGATGCTGTAGAAGGAAGAGGTATATTTTCAATGCTTTTTTAACCCTGATTTTATCTCCTGTGGCTTTAATGAATGCTTTAAATTGCCAAGTTGTTCCTCTGACATTTAACTGGTTGTTTAAATTTTTTGCTTTTCAAGAAATCAACGTACATTTGCTCAGACTAACAGGATAGCTGTTGAGGACTTGTGTAACCTGCAGGGATTATTGCCTGTGAGCTTAGTTTTATCATCAGTCAGTCTAAGTTTATACTGAGCCATAGTTTCTCTGCGGCGAACAAGGTAATGATGTAAGTGCACTAGGCCAATGGTCAGCATAAGACCTAAAGGTGGACACTGATTCATCGTGACATTGGGGAGAGACTTCTGCTGCCCTCAAGTTCCATCTGAAAAGGCGACTGTGTTGAGCTCTGAAAGGTCGCTGTCAGAATGTGCAGCGCTGAACTGCCTCCCTGTCACCACAGATATGCCGGCCTTTCTTAAGGCACCTACCCAGAATGACAGGAAGTAAGCAATTTCAGAGCACAGATATATTACTGCAGCTGGCCTCACCACCGACCTCTCATAGCACCATGCAGATTTAGATTTGATTGGCAGGGACTGTATGTGTTCATATTAACCCTGCAGGCGCCAAAAATATTCAATTTTGATATCAAGCTTTCAGAAAACTGTATCTTGGAAGTGGCTAGCGATAAAGTCATACTGTAAATGAGAAAATATTGGGTTTGACCCAGAGTTTATAGTGGGGAGTAAATTTACTCATCTAATTTGCATATTGTGATGTTACAGGGTGGCGGCCATATTGGATTGCATAACTTTTAGTAAAATTTAACCTTTAACATATTTATATTGAAGTTTTCTTTGTGTTTTTTTTTTTTTTTTTTTGCCATCTTATCCTTAAAATACATGAATTCAAACATTAATAGAAAGTAAAATGCAGTAAGTTTTAGGAGCTTTTTTAGCCAAGCAGCAGAGTAGCCAAATCTGTCCTTATCTATCAAACTAAAACTAAACAAGTGGTTCCAGGCACAACAAACCCCGCCCCTCGCACATATTATAGCTTATCTTGCCATTCATCCAGATGATGTCATCATGTCTCTGTGTATGGTGATTTCAGCATATCAATTGCCTCCATATATGTGCCAAGTATGAAGTGAATTGAAGCAAAATTGATGTTTTATAGACATTTGAAATTTCGCCCATTATAAGTAAATGGGAGAAAAAAATTTAAAAATTCACAAAAAATTTTAACTTTGACCAACTTTTCACAAAATGTAATCACATCTATTCTGGGTCACACAATATATACATCCAATTTGGTATGAATTCAACCAATAGTTTTGCTGCTAGAGTGTTAACAGACAAACAAACCGAACCAAAAACTATATCCCTTGCCTCCCCTTCAGGGGGCAGGGTAATACACTTTGCTCACTTAATAAACCAGCTCAGGACCACGCCTTTAAACTGGATTTTCTTCTTCACTTTGAATAGAAACATGCCCTGAAAGGGTGTTAGGATTGAAAGGGAACATGTCCGCCAGTTATTGGTGGGAGGTAGTAACAAGATTCGCAACTCTGTCTGGAGCTATTACGGTCTGTTTCATTCAGTTATGTTGCTTGTTGCAATCGTGCAACTTTGGCACTTAAAGGGTTTATTCAGCAGACTGTGTGGAAATGATGACGCATACTCTGTTGCATCTAGAGATCACACCTCGACAGCCATAAGGGGTTACAGAGAGGCAGTTTGTGTAGTAGGATACATTCAGAATTAAAATGTTATCATGTGAATGAGTTTTAACTCATAAAGACTCAGTGTGACTTTTGTGGCAGTTCCCAAGTGAATTTTCCACTATACTTAATCTGTCCTAAGTGATTTATCATCATTTATTGTAAAATTATCCTTTTTGTTTTGTGTTTTTTCAGTGAAAATCATATATTTTTCTAGATTTAATTTACTGATCATGTAGATGTTCCAAAAAGGTTCAGAGTAAATTCAAAGGTTATTATATCAGAAATAGAGAAAACTGAAGAAAAACTGAAACTTTCAGCAAAATATCTCAGTAGCTGAACATAAACCCAATGTGTCCATCCACTGTCATTGATCCAACTCCATGAGTTTTACTGGTGAATCAATGTTGTAGAAGATGACGGTGTTTCCATGGTAACTGCAGAGCCTCTGAACATTCAAATGGGTCATATCTGATGACCATGAAAAGATGGAAGAACTGTATTTTATACCAATTATTTACATGGATTGATAGGATTAATGGATCAACAGGTATTAAATAGTTTAGATGGTTTTGGTCAGTGGTGGAGGTTTGGGTCTTTATGAGTTAAGGTTCCTTTAATCAAAATCCCTACACTTTTAACTGTTACAACTGCACATTTGTCTTTATTGATTACTGTTATCTGCTGTTTTCTCTCTATTGTAAAAGCATCTTTTACCTGCTGTGCTGTGTTGTCTAGAGGTGGAATGATGGTGGGTTTTACAGGCAGATGTAATGATGAACATGCACAACTGAACATTCAGGACTGTGGACCAAACTAGATGTCTCAAGACCTCAATTCAGGCCTTTTCACTATTTTCTGACATTTTATAGCCCAAACCAAGAAAATAACAGACAGGTTAATCCACAGGGGAAACTGTTATTATAGAGTTTTTGGACCTAATAACTAATTTCAGATGTTTTCCGTACGTTTGTGGTGCAGTCGTAGGTTACTGGGTGTCCTCCTGCAAGAAAAGAAAAATAGAATCAGTGCAAAATATGTAACGTCACATCTGTGTAAGATATTTGGAAAAGCTAGAAAAACAAGCCCAAAAAGCTTCAAAACAAACTTGCTCCACTGGGAACTAACTGCAACCAGTAGATATGGGAAGGTAATTGTCAGTCTTGGTGCTTTCCACAGTGATTTAGCACTGATTTGGTTTAAATGGTGCCTGAAAGGGCTCAGGTTTTGTGTATAATCCTTACAGTGGTAGTTAAAAGTATGCGTTAGTTGCAGCCCTGCTCTAGTATTTATTATAATGCTTCAGAATAGAGGAAGATATTGTAATGCAATGCAATAAACACTGCTTTCATTTAGACTAAGGGTTTTGTGAATAGTTAGCAAGTCAGCACATGTATAGGAATAGTTTGCATCAACTTTCAAAGCACCATTTACTTTCATGGACTATATTCACACAGTGGATCGAAGCTCAAACCCTTCTATCACAATCATACGGTCACTTATAATATATTCTAAATGAGATATTTTCTCATTTCACTGTCAGGAGTTTAGCACTAATGATACAGCGTCATCTGAGTCTTAAGTAGAGCATTAGATCTAATCGAATATCAGCTTTTAAAACACATCAGTAACATAAAACTTCTGAATACCACTAACTAGCCTATCCTTACTGCTTATGTTTGTTACTTCTAGATAATTCACTGGACTTGAGCTGCTTAAATGTAAAAAATCTGGGAAAAGTGGGAGCTCTCTAAGACTTTTGACTTGTAGTGTATAATAAACTGAATAAACATCTACAGTCCTTACATTTAATATTAATATTAATATAGTCAGATTAAGGTCAAGGTTAACTAACGCTATTATCCCGTAGAGAAATACAGTCACTGTTTGTAAATAATTTAAATTTAAAATTAAGTTGTCCTCTGATATGGGGGGAAGGCGTGCAAAAAAAAAAAAAAGCAATTCAGTCTTTGTATTTTATTCATCCTAATACATACACAGCACCTAGCATTAGCATTAGCAATTAACATATTCGTATCAGTGAGCTGCCATTGAAGGGGCTCGGGGACCAACTCCAGCACCAGGGTCATGGACACTGACAGGAAAATTAACCAATATTTACCTGTTTAATAGTGGGAAACCAGAGTAAACTTGAAGGATTGTAAATATAGTGAAATATTTGTGCTACTTTATAGGTTGGTTGTAGGTTTATTGGTCCAGTTGGCAGCTGTTTCTGATGCTGTAGTCCTGTTTATGTCCTGTTTTAGCCAACCTCATTCATTAATATATGAACTTTCCTAGACATCACACCAACCCAGTGGGGACGGAGTGGCGCTGGAAGATGGATCCGCCGGAAAAGATCCTACAGGATTCCCTGGAGAAACACGAGAACATGATTCGACAGTTCAGAGGTGAGGTTTCCATCGACTTGCAAAAATAATGAACGGCTCTGCTTCACTTTCTCTGACCTTCTACTTATCGAACCACTCATCAAATATAGTTTGCGTGCACCGCGAACCACAAAAGCAACCAGTTTACTCCTCATTATTATCTCTTGTAAATCTGTGTGTAATGGCGCTGAGTGTAAAATGCTGATGTTTTCTCTGCTGTTTCATCCAACACAATCACATCTATCACTTCCTAACACATGCATAATTTTATTTCTGGTGTAGAGCAAATTACTCTGTCTTATTTGTCACATCTTAAACCCCTTTGTTTTCCCAGTAGCTCTGATTAATTCTCTCCTGTATGAGCTCTGAAACAGTCTGTAGTAGAAGAATCACCCCTGTACCCTCTTATTGTACTATTTACACCTGCATTTAGGGTGAATTTTTCTGAGTAGTGAATTCAAAGCTCAGTCCAAACATACTTTAATAATACTGACAGGCACTAGACATTGCCTCCAAAAAACCTGAGTCCCACTGATTTTATATAAAAATATAGAGCATATTATTTTCCAGGAGTCCTTATGGTCTTGTCGCTCATTTAATAAGGCCTTGGCAGCTGCTGATTAGTAGAAATGATGCTGAGTTGTGTTCTCAGAGTTCCTGTTTATTGGATATGTTTTTCAGTTTGTCTATAATATGCAGGTCGTTTGATCCCCATTAGAATTAAAATAGTACTGGATGTCAAGGACAGTTTGACAGAATATTGCAGATTTTTTCTAGGGATGTTGTCTTGGATGTGAAGGTAAACGGAAATGTTCCGGTGGCCAAAAGTCAAAGGTCAAGATCACAGCGACCAGTCTTTTATCCCCCATGTTTATCTGTTGTTATGATCACAATTTCGCAACAGTATCTCGACGACATTTCTCCAGATATGACTGAAACATTCAATTGAACTCAAGTGTGTTGAAAATACTTAGGTGGCTAAAGGTCAAAGGTCAAATTTGCTGTCCATTGTTATGAGTGTGACATGGCAGAAACACTGTCAGGTAAATGTTTCCACTTCGTGGCACTGCGGAAAACAACAAATTTAATCGTAGCTGTCCGGTTATTTTTGAGCCTCTGAAAATGGTGGCAATTCCTGAACGGTTAATGCAGTATTTTTGTGAAACCCCTTGAATCAAAGCTGAAAATCCACACATCGGTCACATCACGGTTACTTAATTTCACACCCACTGTGATGTACAAAGGCAGCATTAGAGTGAATGTGTCACTGTTGAAATACTCATGGACTTGATTGTATATAAGGTTATGTTGTTGAAATGAGATTATAGAGATCAGACATATTAATATTTTAATACTTGAACAGCTTAAAAATCACTTTGATCCTCTGGCTTCTTCTAACATTCACAGCTATCATCTCTTACATTAGAAATGTAAAGAAGTCACTTTATATAACTTTTTTGTCTTGAAAGTAAACACACCTTCTTGAAGTGGTTTGCAGAATTCTTTGAACTGTTTTTCACAGTTTGGTGAAAAAAAAAATACAATATTTGCATCAGTATGCATGAAACATTTGCAGAATATAAGTTTTTGTTTTTTAATGTGAAAACCTTTGAGTACTCAAAGCCTTTAGGGCAAAGTCAAGGGAAAGTTAGCATCGGGTAAAAAAAAAAATTAATTACAATGATCTACACCAAACTTGGATTTTTGGGGAGGTAATTACTTATATTTTCAGGAAAATGTATTTTGAAATAAGAAAAAAAATTGTGAAAAAAAATGTGAGGAGTTTTCTGAGTGTGAATGTTTGTGCAGTGACACAGTTTTGTGCCTCGTTCTGGGGTCATTTTATAAACTCATATAAATAAACTACATGTATTCCAAATATATTGATATTTGACTATTATACTACTTATGTCATATTCTAAACACATAGTGTTTAAAATGAATAAATGCATATAGATATGCAAAATACATGCGAATATAATGTTAATATTAGTTGTATGTTGTAAATATTGGGAAAAAAATGTATATGATATTGATAATTGAAACAAAAAATGTTTAATTTGATTTTTACTTTTGTTTTCCATCTGTGACGCTACTATTTTTCAAAACTCTTCCTATTTAGGTTTGATCAAATATTTTTTCCTCTAACCAATTATTAGGTTATAAAATAGAGGGTTTAAGATATACACCGAATACAATGGAGGATGAAAATGTCAGAGGAACTTTGTAATTCTTGCTAAAAAATAAAGGTTAACTTTTTCATCTGTGACGCAGTAGTTTTTGATATTTTTCATTTAAAAATATTTGAAACTAAATTTTGCCCTTTGCATATGTTTAAGATGGCATTTAGACCTTTACAATTATGTGGAATATTTGTCTTAAACTTGTCTGGTTCAAAAGTTATGAATCAAAAAGTAGCGGGCGGTCCATCCGAGATGCCCTTGACCTCACCCTTTATCATATATGATGAAAATTGAAATCTGCTAATCTATGTAAAGTCCCACTTGTGCAGCTTTGTGACCTATTGGAGCTTGAACTGATGTAACCTCCGTAGCCACATATACATGATCACACACCCAAACACACCCTCGTCAAACCCAGACCCGCCTCACTAAACCGTCCTCTTTCATTGCTCTGTGTTTGATGGAACTCGAACACAAACCAGTGCCGAAGTCCTCGACATTCAATAGTGCATTTCTGTCGCACACACTATTCCATTTGACAAAACAAAACCAAAAAAAAAGCCCAAACTCCAGCCAAAGTATTCTTAAGATCTGGTTTAATCCTGCAACCTTATAGTCACAGGGCTCTGTCTCCAACCTCAAAACCGCTGCTCATTCCATTATAAAACAGAGAAGCCATTATACTCAGGAAACGACAGAGATGCCAAACACTTAAAGCCTCAAAGACTATCTCCTTTAAAGGGCCACTTTATGGATAATATCATTCTCAGAGTTGTTTTTCACAATGCATTATAATGCGTGTCATCACAGAAAATGGATTTTCCTGACATAATTATCAGGAAACAACAGCAGGCATTAGCTTGTGCCGACAAAAATGAAGCATTTTGACGTTGAAGTTATTTCATTTGCGACATGAGATAAACAAAAGACTATTTTCAGATGCATTCAGTTCTGCTTAGAAATACACCAAGCGCAGAGCACAAGCATATATTGTCATTATTGTCCATAAATGTCTTTCCAGTTGCTCTGTAAAATCACATTAGGCAGCTTTTAACTCCATTAACCTTTGACAGTTATACATTTTACAGTGTGCAGAGCAATGAAGTATCCAGACAATGGCTGTGGAAATTCAGTGATTACGCAGGTTGATGTGCAGAGCAGAAGGTCTAATCAAATACCAGCTGAAATGTCATGCAGCCGTTTGTTCACAGCGCCTCCCTTTTCTCCAGCGGGAAGGATTGGATTCTAGAGGACGTCTTATTGGATTGTCTTTAAATGGGACAGAAGTTCCTCTTTAAGTTTTGTTAGCAGGGCTTTTTCCAAATGCTTTAACTGTTCAAGTACAGACAGACAACAGCGGAACAGAACAGATACCGGACCCACAGAAAGTCGCACGGCACGAAATACGAAGGAGAGTCAAAAAGTTCTCAGACAAATGTTAGAATTTCAAAATGCACAGTCCCAGCAGTTCTAAAGAGAAGGAATCTACTGAGACATAGAGCGCCAACATGTTGAGACTAATGGAGCTTATGAAGAAAAAAAGTTTAGTTATTTTGATAAATTAACTTTTTTTTTTTTTTTTTTACATGTATCTGAGAACTTTTTGACTCCCTCGTACAACATATATTTATAGATAGATGTACAGTTATGTGTAATATTGGACAGAGTTTATTTTTGATATGTGTAATATTTTGGAGCAGGGCTGCACGATATTGGAAAAAACTGACATTGCAATTTTTTTTTAACCCTGCGATACGAAAAAAATACTCAGGAGGATATAATAGCTGCATGGTGCCGACGTAAATGGTCAAACAAATTAGTTGCGTTTCCTCTCGTTGCGGCGACAATTGCAAGGCACTGTCGACACTGAACACGGGTTTCAGTTTCATCCTTCTTGTCGCTGAAATAATTCCAGATACCTGACGTTGCTTTTCTTTTTGGCACCAGTTCATCATTTTATAGCGATTTTCTCTTGTTCGTTGCTCATTTTTCAATGTTGTTACCAGCGACTCACTCCAAAACGACTAAGAAGGATTGTGATTGGTGGATGGCTGTGTGCAGTGTGTGTCAGGCACCCAGATGAGAACACGTTGAGTTCATTTGCCTCCTACATTGCGAGACCTGCGCACACGTACATCGCAATGACGGTGTTCGAACGATAAATTGGGCAGCTCCGTTTTGGAGTTTTGTAGATGTGTGGACAGAGTTTATTTTTAACGAGTCTAATATTGGACAGAGTTTATTTTTGATGTGTTATTTTTTTGGAGTTTTTTTGTGGCCAGTAGAGGAAGATGGGTTTATGGGGGCGGGGATATATACAGTAAGTTGCACTTCTTCCTGCTCCTTTTTACATATGTTTTTTTTTTTTCTTCCTCAGTTTTTCTTTGCTGTTTTTGGTTTTGAATTTAAAATGAAAAAAATAAACAAATAATACAGTAAACAGATAAATACATCGATTGATAGAATAGATGGAGGGTAAATATATATACAGTAAAAAAAATCTTACTTCCACTAGTCTGAGTATATCTTGAAATGGATGATGCCAATAAAATGTCATTTTGCAGCTTCCAAAAAATCACCTTCTTCAACAACTAAATGTTTATTTCCAACCCAGTGAAAGGTCCCATTGTGATGAAATAACCAGTATTATTACCACTTCTCCTGTCGTAATACTATGGTGGATCTGTGTATATTTGTTACTTCTACCTGTGTTTTAATATTTTAACAAGGGCTGTCAAAATTAACACATTAACACGGATTAATCTGTCATCATGATTAATCTGATTAAACATTTTAACGCAATTAACCCATGCGCAGCAGAATGACTCTGAACGTCTCTGCTAACGCATGTGGGTCAGTTTGTCCAAGTAGAGTTAGCGTCGCGCATGAACAAATGGTCAGTTGGTCCGGTAGTGACAGGCAGCAGAACCAACCCATAAAGGTGGAAGACGCTAAACAGCACGTTGACCTCTGGATGGAAATATGAGGACGAAACAACCAAGACCGAACAGTTGTTTCAAGTTGTTGTGTTAAAACTGTTGAAAGTGTTTAATTAACACGTTAAGTGCACATATATTCCCTTCTTTCTTGAGTCCCTTTGCTCCTGCAAAATGAAACGCGATTAATATAGATTCAAATTTCGCATATTCCGTCGTGATTAATCAAAATTAATCCACAGCAACCCTGTGATTAATGTGATTAAAAATTTAAATCGGTTGACAGCACTACTTTTTACCAGTATTCATCTGTGTGTTCGCAGCCTAGCATCTTCTACATCAGTTCTCGATTACAGATTATTAAATGTCGGCCACTGTAAATCAAATGTCAGTGTCGGGAAAAATTCCCCCAAAGTCCTATTTTAAAACTCATCATGGGGTTTTATCTGTCTATCTGATGTGAAGCACTTTGGGATACAGTTTTTGTATGAAAGGTGCTATACAAATAATGTTTTTTATTATTATTATTATTATTATTATTATTATTTGTATTACTATCAGACTGACCAAGATCTGGTGCTACAGAAAATGTGACCTCAAACGGTGAAAAGGTTTCATCTCAACCCATGAAGAAACCGGTCGTTCCCGTGTTTACTACAAATGTAATGAACCACAAATAAATATCGCGGAGTTTTAAGTCCAATATTTGCCTCTGAGATGAAGTGGAGTACAAGTATAAAATGTAAATACTCAAGTTGAGAACAAGTATCTCAAATTTCCACCGCTCCTACCAGCTGTTTACCCTGTCTGTCCTGCCTTTTGTGCATGTGCAGACTGGTTTAATCCACATGAGCAGCAGCCTACTTTGTTTCTCTGCGTCTCATTTGCATATCAGGAAGACTTGTGGTTATGTTGTGTCTTTCTTCGCTGAGTCAACGCATGAATTATATATATTTTCCTGTGATTCTCTTGGTCATAGCAACACAGCATTCTGAATTTTTCAGATGACTCACTCCAGTCATGCATAGCGTACTCTCACACTGCACTTGTCAAAGCATCTGTGTACTTGTACTTCGACCAAAAATGAGTTCATTCAGCAGGAAACTAGACAATACCAGCAGGAAGTCCTTCGTTTATTTTCTAACTCATACATGACTCAGGGAAAACCATAGGGTCTGATCACAGAAAAGTACTGCAAAGGAAAGATCTCCAGCTCTATGTGCGTTTTTAAAAATGTAGTTTAACTCGATTGACTGTTGGTCATTAGTAGGATACAGGCTGTGTTTGAGTATGAACCTGAAAATCTGAAGATAGGTGTGTCAGGTTTGTTTGTCTGGTTTCGTTGTCAATTTCTCCTTCTTCGTCTTCTTCTTCCTCTTCTTCTTCTTCGGCCTCTTCTTCATCTTCGTCATCTTCATCCTCTTCTTCTTCGTCCTCTTCTTTTTCTTCTTCGTCTTCTTCTTATCATTATTATTATTATTATCATTATTTACATATTCATATTACTTA
The DNA here is from genome assembly GCA_037367295.1 of Apogon hyalosoma. Lineage (NCBI taxonomy): Eukaryota > Metazoa > Chordata > Actinopteri > Kurtiformes > Apogonidae > Apogon > Apogon hyalosoma. The sequence continues at coordinate 35,986,223 of JAPQRP010000006.1, read as the reverse complement.
TTACTTACACATCGCTGTTACAACTACTATTACAATTATCACTTTCTTGTATTTTTTATCCTGTGAATATTAAACTATGCATGTACGTATTGTGCATATTATAATATTATAAGATAATTACTTATTTATTAATATTTATTATTGTTACTACTTTGTTCTGCTAGTATATTCTAATGTGCAATTCACTGTTTTTTTCACTACTGTTTTTATAGTTGTTATTCATATTTTCTTATATTTTTTTATACGTTTACATTCAGTGCTGTGCTACTACACAACTCTAATCTAAATTTGAGTAAACCCATCTCTCAGCTGCTGCTTCTTAACTTAACTTAACTTAACTTAACTGTGTTGCGATATACTGCATCCCACATTGCATTGTAATCGATTTTGTTTTTGTTTGGACAGAAGTTTGCTGTTTTGACAGATTAAAAATCCAAAAACAAAAACTACAGTAAGATTTGTTGTAATGTGCAGTTCTTTGCAAACATCGTATTCCACTTTTATTCTTGTTGTTTTTCAGGGTTGAAATTAACAAACATATTTAATTTATATATACTTTACATACAACAAAAAAATACAGGAAATATGTGCAGAGCCTTCAAAGACACACGGAAAACTGAAATGAATGGGTTGTAAAGGTTAAAGTCACTATTTAGTGTGACCTCTGACCCCATGACAAGAAGCAGCACAAACAATTGGAAACATCTGACATGTGTTGAATGAAACCTGGTATAAAACATCAGGAAATGAATGCTATAAATCTCATATTGTCTGAACAAAAGGGTTAAAAACAATTTTCCTTTAAGCTTTAGTTTTTACTGCTGTACATACTTCACATATACAGACTGGATCCTAATACAGAGACTGACAAATACATATGTGTGGTCATTAGAAATTTACAAAACTAATTAACAGAATGTCAGACTAGCACTTTTGCACAGTTCTGTATTATGTATGAATGATTATTTGCAGAAAAAATAGTTTGAAACAAGCAAATAAGATTAAAAGTAATTATATTAACTTTAATGTTTGATTGATATGTCAGTATTTTCTCAGTCGATCAGTTATTTAGTCGATTAAATGAGAGAAAAAGGTGAAAAATGCAAATCTAGGTGATGTTCTTGAACTTATTTTTGGTCCGCAGCCCAAACATATTCGCTTTACTGCCACAGGGGAGAAAAGAAACTGATATAAATGAAAGCTGGTATCAGCTGTTTAATCGTTGATCAAAAAGGGAAAAGTACTTTTTTTTTTTTTTTCAGGTCTACTTATCAGGACCCGGTGTTTTATCGTTCATTCTGCTGAAAATAAAAAGAATAAGAAAAATGAATAAAAACTTACACTTTTTTCCTAAAAGCAAAAATAGCACTAGATTAAAAAAAAGTCAATAAAATAAGCACCAAATCATAAAAAACAAACATATTAATAATGAGTCCGTATGAATGGATTAACTGATAATAAATTTAAGAGTTGACAATCAAATAACTGTAGCAGCTTTAATATGAGAAATGTCATTTACATCAAGAAATTCAACTAGTATTTTTATGTACCAATAAAATGAAGGAAACTATCACTACTGTATGTGTTTGCAAATGGGTAACTGTTTCCATGGTGATAATCCTAGTGGTCACATGACATTATGTACAGCAATAATGTTCACACACTGTACGCCGTACTGCTCTGTATAAGGCTGCAGAACGTAGCTTGGAGACTCCAGTATGTGATTCAAACACTGCTAAACCCTCGACACATATGGATCTACATCGGCCACCACCTGCTGGTTATTTTCCACATTGGATCAGAAGAAAATGTTCATTAAATCACAAGCCTCAGAAGACAGGCGCTACAATCATTTCACAAAGAGAGCTTTGGTAAAAAAAATCTCCCATGAAAGTAAAGTGGTGTTGACTAATTTAATCATCCTGTTTTCATCTTTTTCCTCCCACAAAATGATATATTCATTTTCAGCAGGGAAAACCTTGTAGATCATTATCTCCATCACCATTATACTGAAGACTATGACTGTAATGTCGTTGTGGGGTATTGTAAATAATGCAGACAGTTTATGAAATTTGGCTGAGTAGTCACTATCCATTATATGGCAACATGAAATGTCAGTGTTTCTTCTATCCAGGTGAGTTTGATTATGAGGCATATGAAGGTATAAAGTTATTATGGGATGTTATGATCTTTGCTAAGTTGCTGTTTGTTGATCCACGGTTCAGACTAAACTGTGACAGTTCTAATCTTGTTTGTTGGATTTCAAACTGATCTTTAGTTCAGTTATCAACAACACAAACAAACAGAAAACAGAGGTGATTAGTGGTTTTACTGTGGCTGTTTTCAGTCAAAAAACAGAGCTAAGCTAACAGAGCTATAATGTAAACTATCAGCTGATGCACTACGTGAAGATTATAAGACAGTGTTATTTTGAGTGACTTAAAATAAGTCTATAAGTTTAAGTTAATTTAATTTAGTTAATACAGATGTATGGAAACGGTGAGTTTTATAATTTGTTTAGTAGGTGATACAGTCTGTAGATGCATAGCGATGATTTTTCGGTGGTTTTATTCTGCCTTCACGTGCTTTAGGAATTATCGTAAATGCTTACGAACTCGAAAATTTCACATGAACGAGGGATTAATCAGGAATGACAATCACTGCTTTCATCAATGTTCTGCTGCTGTTAGCTGATGATTTTGCACATTTATAGCATACGTAATGTGCAAAAAAAAATATTACAAAAAAAGGCTGCAGTAAATTAATTAACATGTCAAGCAGCAGGTCGTGATAAATTGTTTGTCAGCCATTTTTATTTCGCTACAACAACAAAAGCACTTCAACACAACGCACTCGTAATCTCAAATCAACAAGTAGAAATTATTGTATTCCTGACGGCTGATGAAGGCCGCATAAGTCCTAAGTGTGTTCTGGTGCCAGACTGCCCCCTGCTGGTGAGAGTTTGGCATATTAAGACTACATAGAACCCCTCGATATTTGGGGGGAAACTGGAAATAAAAAAATTATTTGCTATTTTCATGATGATTATTGATTTCCACTGATATGTCACTTTTTATTCTGACTTTATTTCTCATATTCCTCCAACTTTTTGTTCTGTACTTTTTATTACTCACTATGTAGTAGATAATTTGGCCTTTAAAGGAGTGATATTTTGTTTTTTTTTAATGGAATTATGCATTTTAAAACATTTCTATGCAATGCTCAGGTCTGAATTCTTCATTAATTCAACTCCACAGGTCCATCTTCAACCCTATTTCTGAGTAATGACACCAGA
>JAPQRP010000006.1:35971591-35982828 GCA_037367295.1 Apogon hyalosoma | reverse complement strand
TTAAGCAGGAATTAAAACAGGTTGTAGAAATCCACTTGATTTTTGCCAAAATGAATATAAAGATAGTTTTGCAGCACTTGGCGGGTTCAAATTCAAATTATATCAACTATTAGGATCCAAATACACAAATAAATGAACCGAAGACTAATAAAAGTGGGTTTAGATAAATACGACCCCTTTAAAACACAGCCTTTGTCTCACTGACTTTCTGTCTCTTTGAGGTTGAAGAAGAACAGAACCACAACATCATAAAATCAAGAAAAGAAATACGAGTGTGTCTGCAACGCCTCTTCCTTATAAGATGATTTCATGGTTTAAAGATAGATTCATTGAGTCTTGAAGAGCGACAGCAGATCCAGAGGACGTTGAAGGTCCTCGGTAACAGAAATGAGTCCTCTCTGTGATCGCTCCTCCATCTTCTAATTCACTCGCCATCATTACTCAGTTCACTGTGCGTAATGAAGCTTTAGACAATCTTAGAAATCCACTTCACCATCGGCCATCTCTTCAAAGGACCCGAAGGAAATGAACATTGTAGAACTATAATGGGGTTCTCCTATAGTAATCCATGTTATATTTCCATTTAATGAGGATCCATACGTGTTCTCCTCTTTGACAAAGGGAAGTGGGTTTTCTCCTTTGGGACACTTTGACGTCTCCATGTCCACTGTTGATACAACTCCTGAACAGACCGCTTTTACTGTTTGATTTAATTAAGATTCACTACATGTTCTGTAAATTAAATGTCATCTGCAGGGACTACAGTGGGATCACATTAAGACCCCCTGACACGGTATTGACTGTTTTTGTTCACTTTAACATTCACTTTCACATTAGTTTATTCCCTGCCTTCATGAAATTCAGCCTGCGTCGTCCTGATTGTTGTATATCGTCAATGGACTCGAGTGATGCTGTCATTTACGCTCTTTGACTTGACACCGTGTCTTCCATCTCCCTCACAAATCCCAAGAAGCCGACTTGAAAAGTGGCAAATCTCATATTCCGTGTCAACATATGCAAATCAGCTGCAAATCACTGTCTTCTGAATGCTGTCGCAGTCAGTTTGGATTAGTTTAATGTGTGTCTTTTGTTTTTAAAGGATGGTTCCATTAAAATCAGTATTGGCCAACTGTAGATGTGTTCATTTAATTTGGAAGTCTTGCAAGGTGCAAGGTCAACAAACCATTTGACCACAAAACTCATTTTATTAATGGTTGAAGAACAAAAATCAAGGAAAAATGCCAGATTCAGGAGGTCAGACAGACACGTGTCACTTCTGAAATGCTTGAAATGCTGTGAAATATTTGTTTACTACATCCAACGTAAAAGAAGCTGTGATAAATTAACTCTATTTAACATATTGCCAACCCCTACTTGGGAATTTTTGTCGCTTTCTGTACAGTTGCCATGAACAGGGAAAGTAGCTCTAGAGATGAATGTTTTTTTGGCTGTCGACATGTTTATTTCTGCTGTAAAAGTTGGACTTTTTAACATGGGGGTCTGGGGACTGAGTGGTTTTGGAGCCAGACTCTAGTGTGGTTTTGGCAGCGTTGTGTTGAGCCCTGGAGGTATGATGTTGTGGGGCAATGGATAGATGGATAAACGGATAGACGGATACACAGATAGATGGATGCGTCTATGAAACTGGTCCTAAAAACAGGACATGGGGCTAAAAATTCAAACCAGATCTAGACTTATGATGTTAAGCAAGTTTGGAAGCACTTTGGGTCTATTTTAAAAATAAATATGTACTGAGATGAAAGAGAAACAGTTTTTCAGATAAAACACATCTTTATATTTTTTTAATATTATTTTTATACAAAAATCCGCATGTAACATGGTAAAAAGAAGACAAAAATTACTTTTTTTTTTAAAATATCTTTATATTTTCTCACAGGTACATTTTGGTAATTGAAGTAATTATGTAAGGCAGTGTTTCACAAAAATGACTGCTGTTGCAAAATCACTCACAATTTATTTGTGTTTAAATGGGCAGGTTCTTCTTTAATTTCTAAACTTTTTGCTTTTTATTTCTATAGCATAATACCATGTAGCCAACTTCATTGTGATAAAAAGTGAAAAAAAATAATCATGACTATATGTATTCCTGTAGATATGTATTTTACCCCAACGATAAGGGGCTGTGCCGGAAAAAATTGAAAATGACCATTAGAAGTGCTTGAAAAGTGCTTGAATTTGACCTTGAAAAATGTGTACAAAGCCTGTGTGTAAGAACCTTGATGATTCTATACCACTGTATTTATAGTATTTACCTCAGAGCTTGGTTTTTAATCTCATATTTTTTAAAAACTATTTATGATATTTTTCTTCTAGATATTGTAAATGTCTAAGAGCCCCTCGCTTTATTTTTGGATGATGAAGGTAAGATGCAAGCAGCCTCAAACCGACCTGAATCAATGTCTTCACTCTTGGGTTTCAGGTGTTCCAGGGGTAAAACCCGAGCGCTATGAGGAAGGTTTGGCGGTCAAACACTGTGCCCTCTCCCTGGTGGGTGAGCCAATCATGTACCCCGAAATCAACACGTTCCTCCGCCTCCTCCATTCCCACCGTATCTCCAGCTTCCTGGTCACCAACGCTCAGTTCCCTCAAGAAATCAGGTGAGACCAAAAAGGACAAACCATGCATCCTCTGACTTTCTATCTTCCACTCATGGTTTCCACTCCAGCCAGTCTGTCCTGGCTTAGTGTGTTTCTGTCAGCGTTTTCCTTTTGAAGTCGAGGCGGCGGATTGGAAAGTGGGAGTGTGAGCGTCTTAGCAGTTTGATTGTTCCCTCACAGGGAGGATCAAAGGTTCACTTATTAGTGCTGCTGTGTGTCCTACATTGGAGTTGAGGGAAACTTTGTTTGGAGATCTCAGGCATGAGAAAAGCAGCGATGCGGTTCCCAGATGCCAATTTTCAGCACAAACAGAATTCCATTTTTTTTTTTTTTGTACAGCGGCAGCATCAGAAGTTTCAAAGGGCAGACCTAAAACCTCTGTCACAGCCTGAAACGACTTAAATAGAATATTTGATATTCAGGCTAGAGGTCTGTGGAACTGTTAAAGATGATGCAGGAATGAGGATGTCTGTATCATCTTCAGTTTGTCTTTACTTTGTATCTGATGACTAACTGTGCTGTTCATGTCACATGTTTTATATGACTCTGTTAATGTGTATGTGCCAGTCAGTCAAACATGGTTTTGCAGGCACTTTGCTACTTTACTGACAATTTCCATGCATTATAGGCGAAAACATGAGTGAAACTGTAACACGGAACAGGAAATCTCATGAAAAATTAGCATTCCAGTGAGCATGGCAACATGCAGAATGATGGGGATGCCATTTCGGATGGCTGTTAGATTAGTTAGATTCCACCAAATACACACACAGTACCAAGTAGAATTAACCTATATGTACCTGATTTAATGGTGAGGATAACCAGAGGCCCTGGATGAAACCCAGAGAGAACATAAAACTGAAAATTGAACACCAACCCTATGAGGTAGAAGTGCTAATGCGCCACCACACTGCCTATTGTTTTGTTCTGTCAGTCTGTCAAAACTTATTAAAATAATGATTTAGCATCTAAGCAATAGGAGAAGTTCAGGAAGCCTGTGAAGCTTTAACTTTCAGGATTATTTTCAGCTGATTTTTGATGACCAGCGAGACTGTATTAAAGCCCATTCATGCTCGATTTATGTGCGTAAATAGGTGCATCTGTTTCAGATGTTGTCACACATCACTGCCTTTATACGTCAATGTGTCTGTTGCTTTGGAATAAGCAATCAACCCACCAGAGGACGCCACTCTGAATTAATATACTGGCCAAATACGATGAAGAAGAGAAATGTTTTCTGGAGAGTTTATATTTGTGCATGTCGGAAATACCCCGAGCATAGCTTCTAAGCTAACCTCTCCAGAGTCAACATTTCCACAAATGTTAGCATGGATAGAGTCCTCTGCCCGAAGTGACAACAGCTGGTGGATCTCTGCGTCTCCCCAGTTTGTCTTTCTGGTCGTGTTGTCATGTTTGTTTACTGTACATGGCCTGCGCTCATTTTAAAATCCCCCAGCGCAGGGGTCGCACATGCGCTACGTCATCAAAACGACACCTTGGTTGCGGAACAAGAGGTGTTCCTTTCACATAGCGTTCCAAAGTCATGATTCCACCTTTATCAGGACTCTGTTACTACCTCCAGAGGCGTTCCAAAGCCGTGACAGAGGTGGGACCGAATGATCCACCGTTTCATTTGCACAGACGTCGTTCCGGAATAAAGGTGAAATATTCCCAGGACAGAAGTGCTGTGTAAAAGGGGCTCATGTATAATGACTGGAAAAACTGTCATCTTCCTTTTTGAAATAAAAAGATAAGATAAGTATGGTTAAAACAATGACGATATATATCACGGTATAACTTTTCCTTGATAGAAATATGAGACATGCTGGATACAATTTCAATAGAATTCCTTCGTCAGTGTTTTGAGAGACTTAAGAACAGCCATACGGACGAAAAAACTGAATATGAAACATCTCAATAAATCTTAAGATGGGGGGCCGGGGGGTGGTGAATAAAATGGGTGAATAATACATAACGGGGGGGGCTCTATAAGTACCACAATGTGTGTCTCTCTCTCTCTCTTTTTTTTTCCATATCGCCCAGCCCTAATAAGAAATTAAACTCTGTAATTTACTTTTGGCTAGTACCCCTAATGGTGCACACATTTTCCTTTGGTTTGTTAAAATACCTATGCTCAGGGCGACTCTCTGTAATGCAGAACTGCAGACTGTTACCCAGATCCCAGGGTCCAGGTCTGTACTTAGGGCTTCGCTGTTTCTTTGACTGAACTCCACTTGTCGAGGCACCTGGAGTAAACATTAAAAATTCATGAACACCATTATCTCCTCAGAGGGCTTTACGTGGAGTTGATGTACAATCCACAGAAGTCACACACCTTCCTGCGCTCTGTGCTGTGGATACGGGAGAGTCTGTGTGCATCATCTCAGGAAATGTCAGATCTGAAGTGACCTGGGTGTGTCATTATTCCCATCACTGAAGCTTCTCTGCAGAGCTTTTTCAACCCTTCACACTCGATGATTTCTGCTCACGGAAAAATAAAAGTACAAAATGTCATACACAGAAAAAGGCAGCGTGGTAGACAGACATTTGGTAGAATTTTGTATTTTTTTTCAGTTTAGTTTAATTTAATAGATAAATGCTGATGTTTCTTCTCCAAAACTTGGCTGGTTTTCATTCAGCAATTTTAATTTACGTAGAAAAAAACTTGCTAGAAGTGATAAAATACCTCAGTATCTCAATTTTTTTCACTTCGGAGACATGGAAATATGGTGTATTGATGTAAAAGTAAGTGCAATGGTAATGTAGATTCAGTGAGTGTGTCTGCATGAATGGATATGAGTGACTGAACGGTAATAACTGCACTGATTAAAGAATTGATACAAGACAGTAATTTAATTGCCATATTAGTTAGAAATCCAGACCAGAGGTTCAGTTCAGTTCAGGAGGCCTCAGGTTTGTGACTAAATACCTCTTATTTTTGTCAGCTCTAGTTGTATGTTATTGTATGAAACACTACATCCAGCAGCAGGAGAAAAAAGGGTCAAACGACAACGATCACGATGAAAAAACAGCTCTTAATATTCACATAAATTAGCATTTTGATTTGTCAGTTACTTAAACTTAAGTCTATCTAAATTTGTTGATTTATTTTTTTGTCTTTGTAGTTTTTGTCTCATTTCACCTTTTACGAATAGTTTAAAATCACAAACATGAGTATGGGCAAAAAATTATTAAATAAATGATTTGACATTTAAACTTTTTTTTTCCCCAATCATGGTAACATATCACAACGAACGAGCACACAAAAAAATCAGATTTCACCAAAAAGTCCGAATTGTGCTTTGAAACCTGCTGTCTGTCGTAGCCTTAGTCAATGCAGTGGAAAAAAACAGTAGAATATAGTGTAGAATGTGTTAAATGAAACTCAGAAAAGTATTTATTGTGTCATAGTCACATCATTGCACAGGACAAACCCATAAGTTTAGCCATATTAGTTTTTTCACGGTCTGTAATTTGGATTCCAGTTTTTATGTGAGGAAATACGGTATTTCTGTTCTACATTACTTTCCACCATTCGTCTTCTGCAATGTGTTCCATGTTTATTTAGATTTTGTACTTTGGTTGTACTCAGACTCCTCCAGCCACTAGACCGAACTGTCACTTCAAATTCAATAATTCATCTGTCACGTTACCGTCCATATGTCACTGTACTGATGCCACTTTATTGTTTTATTTATTCTCTCCAACCCCTGCTGTTTATAGTCACATTGTATGTTTATAGTTATATTCTGTTTTTTCCGTTTTTTCTATTTTTTTCTACGATGGGCCTCAGAGTTTTGTAATTTCAGTTTTCTGTATGTGCTGTACATACAGCAAAACTGACAAAGCTGACTTTGACTCTTTTATTTATTAATGGACTCTATATTTAATTCATGTCATATCTGCAATGTTTTAGAGGTTTCAAAGTTCAGTAGAATACAATACAATACCCTTTATTGTCATTGTGTGTACAATGAATTTAGGAGTGCTTCTCCAGCCAGGCAACAATATTAACAAAACACCAGCGTTACAATGGGTCAAGTATATTCAGCCTTTACAACCAGATTTGTGGAAGCCTAAACTGTAACTTTAACTTTACCTTATTCTCATTGCTTTTGCATTTATTATAGCTGTTAATCTCATCTAATCCCTTCTCCCTGATTTTATTTATTTTGTCAATTTGTACACATGTTTCTCTCACAATATGTATATAATTACTGAAATGTATAAAATATGTGCATGGCAGTGGGTCCAAAACTGCTGTTGATATTATACATGTTATGCTCTGTAATATACACTGCTGTTCCAAAATAAAAAAAATAAAAATAAAAAAAAAACCGAAGAAAAAAGCACCAGTGTTGCAGAAACAAGAATAGAGCTAATTCAAAATTACAAAAAATAAAATAAGAAAATAGAATAGAAATGTCACGAAGTAACATAAGAATAGAGCTAAGTAGAATAAAAACTAAAACTGGGAAAAAAAGAATAGATGCAGATTTACAATATTAACAGTATGTGACAGTATGTATATCTATGAACAATATTAATAATATGTATATCTCCTGAATAGCAGTATGTGTATCCATGAACAGTTTGTATATCTGTTAAAAGTATTAACAGTATGTATTCCCTATGAAAACAGTATGTATACCTATGAACCAAATCTATATAAAAATAGTGCATTAATATTTGTTAAATATTGAATAATGAATAATACAGATAAAGTTGACTAAATAAACTACTCTTCGACTTCTATCACAGTGGTGCCAGAGTAGACAACATGTTATTTATCAGTGAATCGTATGTCAGTCGGTCGTCAGCTCAGGTCAGTGTTGTGACAGGCCTACATACCACCCAGCCTCAGTTTGACTCCTGTCTACAGACGTCAGTACGACCTGAAGCCTTGCAGCTGATCATCCAGACACACTCTGACGTAGCGGATATGTGAGCTAACGTTCTTGTCATGGACTGACCTATCCGATCCTCATCAGGCTGAAGGCAGGGCTGCAGCTTTCACTTCTTTTCCCGTCACAGCCACCTGGACGGAGATGAGCTGCTGCGCTGGGAGGCTTCACTTCAGTTCGGCTTTGATAGGCAGGATCTGTTTGTTTTCCGAGCGTTATTCCTTGAATTTTTCCTCCCATTTGATTCTTTGTCTAATTGGTTGCTTTTCCATCTTTACATAGCTGCTTGTCTGGCGCAGAAAACGTTTTCATATCCCGTCCAAAGTCACATGAAAGCTCCTCACGCTTCAGTCCTGTAAATGTTTTACACATTTCTGCTTGTGTTTACAACTTCTGTGTTTTCTGGCATGTTCAGAATGTTTCTAAGTGCAGCTACACACAAATAATTTAATGTTTTGCTTATTTAACCCTTTAAACGCCAAAGTTGCAATATTGCAACAAGCAACATAACTGAATGAAACAGACCATTACTTCAGACGCACTGCAAAAATCCAAATCTTACCAGGTGTATTTTTCTCATTTCTTGTCAAAATATCTCATCACACTTAAAATAAGACACAATCACCTAAAGAGTAACTTTTTATGTGTGGTATGAGAACTGATTTTTACCTTACCAAGATCATTTTCACTTTTTCCAGTGGCAGATGTTTTTTGCTTGAATTAAGCGAAAAAAAATCTGCCAATGGAACAAATGAAAATTATCTTGGTAAGATTTCTTGAAATAAGATTTTCCAGCTCAATTGTCTAAAAATGAGTTCTTATATCTCACTGAAAAGTTACTCTTTATGTGATTATGTCTTATTTTAAGTGTGATGAGATATTTTGACTAGAAATGAGAAAAATACACTTGGTAAGATTTAGATTTTTTCCAGTGTAGTTACCAAATCTAGTTACCACCTCCCACCAATAGATGGCGGACATGTGCCCCTTCAATCCTAACACCATTTCAGGGCATGTTTCTATCAAAGTGAAGAAGAAAAACCAGTTTAAAGGTTTGGTCCTGAGCTGGTTTAGTAAGTAAGTAAAGTTATTACCCCGCCCCCAAAGGCGAGGCAAGGGGTATTGTTTTTGTTTTTGGTTCGGTTTGTTCATTTGTTTTTTAACAGTTTAGCAGCAAAACTATTGTTTGAATTCATACCAAATTGGGTTTATAGATTGCCAGTGACCCAGAATAGATGTCATTACATTTTGGGAAAAGTGGGTCAAAGTTTAAATTTTTTCAACCTTTTTTTTTTCCTTATTTACTTACAGTGAGCAGAATTTCACATGTCTGTAGCAGCAAATCTATTGGTTGAATTCATACCAAATTGACTTTATAGACTGGTAGTGATCCAAAATGTATTTCTTTATATTTTGGGAATAGTAGGTCAAAGTTCACATTTTTTATGAATTTTTTTAAATCTTCCCATTAACGTATAATGGGCGAAATATGTGTGAGGGGTGGGGTTTGTCGTATCTGGCACCACTTATTTAGTTTCAGTTTTGTTAGATGAGGACGGATTTGTTTATTCTGCTGCTTGGATACAAACTACTAAAACTTACTGCATTTTGCTTTCTACTAATGTTTAAGTTCATTTATTTTAAGGATAAGATGACAAAAAACCAAAAGACAAAGAAAACGTCCATGTAAATATGTTCAAAGTTCAATTTTGGTAAGTTACACAATCCAATATGGCCACCGCCATGTGACGTCACAATATGCAAATTAGATGAGTAAAGTTACCCCATCGTAAACTTTGGGTCATACCTAATATTTTTCTCATTCACAGTATGACTTTATTGATAACAACTTCCAAGCTACAGCTTTTTGACATCTTGATATCAAAACTAAAGTATTATTATTATTATTATAATTTTTTTTTTTTTACTTTGGCACCTAAAGGGTAATATTGATTAAAAAACAGTTTATTCTGTCCCCTCATTTTGCCTTTTTCAGTCAACACAAGAAATCTGCTTCATTTTGTTGTCACTGCACGTATGTTATTGAATAAAGACATAAAAGCTGTGCAGAGTGACATCCTTCTAAATCTGCCTTATTCTCTTTTATCGTCCATATGTTGTGGTACCTGCAGGAGCCTGGTTCCTGTTACTCAGCTGTATGTGAGCGTAGACGCCAGCACCAAAGACAGTTTGAAGAAGATCGACCGTCCACTTTTTAAGGACTTCTGGCCCCGTTTCCAGGACAGCCTGAAGGCCCTGGGGGAGAAGGTAGGTCTCACAAAACAGAACATCTACTCATATGTTGAAGGTTCTGGGCTTAAAGGAGTCATATTTTGCTTTTTTAAATAGAATTCTTCATTTTCAAACATTTCCCTGGGGTCTCCATAAACTGTAAATGCTCTGCTTGGGTCTGAATTCTTCATTCACTCAACTCCACAGCTCCATCTTCAACCCTATTTCTGACTGATGACATAATAAAGGTGGTTTGGAGCGCTGGCCCTTTAAATGCACATGAGCCACTTCAGGCCCCGCCCCCTCCAGGTCATTGGCTGTGTTGCTCTGTACCATTCAACCAACAACTGAACATTTTAGGTAATGGGCTCGAAGTTTGAACATATTTTCAGTTTTTTCTACAACTGCTGCTGCTGACAAACAATTACAGCGTACTCGGAGAAATGTTCGTCTGAAGTCTGGACCTTATATGTGCGAACGTCGTGACGAAACTAGTTATAAAACATAACAAACTAAGCAGGAATTAAAACGGGTTGTAGAAATCCATTCGATTTTGGCCGGAATTAATATGAAGATAGCTTTGCAGCACCTGGAGGGTTCAAATTCAAACTTTTGGAACTACTAGGGTCCAAATAAACAAACCAAAGACTAATAAAAGTGGGTTTAGATAAATATGACCTTCTTAACTCTCAGACAGACTGGAGACTAAAAGAAACCTGTGTCCAAGTTAGACCGTCCACACATGTAGTCGTTCTAAATAATGGAGATTTTCAAATTTACAAGGTGCACTGAATGCATCCCTGTTCCTATCTCTGTATCAAACTGTTGCAGTCAGAAATCTATCCTGAAATGTCTACAAACGTTGCTGAAAACAGCGAAGTTTATGTTGAGTTTATATATTTTAAATCCTTTACCTCTGTTTAAACACATAGCACTAGATACCAGACGGTTAAAGTACTTCCATGAGTTAAAATTCTGCAGATTAGCCGGTGAATCTTCTTTCTTCAGCTTTGAGAAATGTTCCTTCTTTTCTAATACAAATCCAACTTAATAATTCATATGAACTAACGACGTCGTCTGTGCACATGATGAAGCGTCTGACAGCACATCTGTTTTATTGACAGCTCAGTCACGTTGCATCTTGGGAAATCTGCTGCCAGTCAGAGCTGATTGCTACTTGTTGCATTCACTTCATCTTAAAACTGAAGTGAATGAAAATTTCATGCCCATATATTATTCATTTTCTTGCACATTTCCTATTTCCAGTGTCATGAAGAGGGTTCATAATATTAAAGGTGAAATATGTTATGGAATCTGTGAGGTGACAGCTGATGAGGAAACGAAGGATTTTGGGTGAAGTTTAAAGGGGTCATATTTCGCTAAACCCACTTTTATTTGTGTATTTAGACCCTAATAGTTCAAAAACTTTGAATTTGAACCCTCCAGGTGCTGCAAAGCTATCTTTATATTCATTTTGGCAAAA
>JAPQRP010000006.1:35960676-35971491 GCA_037367295.1 Apogon hyalosoma | reverse complement strand
GACAGATAAACAGTACCACAGTGCTTCAGTTTGTCATGTCTTTTATGGATTGTGATTGTCTCTCTCAACTCACCATAGATTTTTATTAGTATGTTTTTTTTAATTATTATTTTTGTCTATTACTAGAAATTTCAGGCGACTCCCATTTGAATTCCAGGCGACCCCATGTGGGGTCCCGGCCCCAAGGTTGAAAAACACAGCACTATATGGACAAAAATATTGGGACACGTTGAATTCAGGTGCTTTTTTTAACAGGGGTCTGGGCACGACAAATGTCATAATATGGTCTTATATTGGGATAAATATCATTGCATTGGCTAGTTTTGTTGGAACTGTTATCTCTGCTTCCAGAATGCCTCAGAGATGTTTTTTGCTTAATTTGTACTACATTTATTGATCCTTATATGTCAAATTGGCATGAGCAGGACATCTCACGTTGGGGCGGCCATGGCTCAGGAGGTAGAGCTGGTCGTCCAGTAACTGAAGGGTTGGCAGTTTGAGTCCCACCCTGTCCTTGTCAGTCCATTGTGTCTTTGGGCAAGACACTTCACCCACCTTGCCACTCACACTGGTGTATGAATAAGTATGAATTGGCATGAATATGAATTAGTTTGGTGGCGGTCGGAGGGGCCGTAGACGCAAATTGGCAGCCAGCCCTACACCTGGTTACAGATGTAGTTTAACACCACCAGAGGGGGAATGTGAGAGCGAATGAATGAGTCAATAATATAAAGTGCTTTGGGTGCCTAGAAAAGCACTATAGAAATGTAATCCATTATTATTATCTTACAGCTGTAGCCATATTTTTGTCCATATAGTTTATAAACATCAATATTTCCTTAAAGATTAATGGGAGATTTTTCTTCTGAAGTGAGATGTGAAGGAAGTAGATGGTTATTTATGGTAGAAAATTGTTATTTACAGTCAGAACACAAAAAATGTTTTAGAAATTGAGAGGTAGAACATTTAAAATCATAGTCATGGATTAAAAAAAAAAAAACAGTGTTGGAAAAAAATCAATTAAAAAACATCTCTGAGGCATTTTGGAAGCAAAGATAACAATTCAAATGTTAACAGTTATCCAAAGATTATTGCTTTTTTAATTAACTTTTGTCATGATACTTTTTTCAGATCAGTTTATCGACCCACTATATTGTTGTGTTTCTCAGCTGAGTAAAATACAGTTAGAAATACTGTCGGTAAAGGGTGTTATAGGAGGTTATAGTCCTGGAAAAACTGCCCAGATCCTCCTCATCCCCACTCTTCCCGTTGGTTTGTGAGATACTTAACATTCTGTCAGAACATCGGTGAACATACAGACTTGATGGGATGACATGTTTGTTGTAAATCAGACGTGAAGGAGGCGTCGGAAGAGCCCAGATGTTTACGACAACATCTCGACCGGAGCAGAAATGTAAATCTTAACTTAAATGAGATATGTGATGGGACTGTGTGAACCTTTCTGAGGCTCTGGTTCATGATGCAATGCTAATGAGTCCCAGGAAATAGCTATTTATTTATGTTTGTCCTTGTTTAATGAGCAGCTTGTACAGTGTGTGTGTGTCCACCTCGCACAGGAACCTGACCTCGTTATGGAGCTTTTTTTTTCTCCGTTGCCAAACAAAACCACTGAATGTACTTTAATTGAGTGTGTCTTAAAGTTTATTTTTTTGCTGAGGTGTTACTCTTAAGTTAAACCACCGCACCCAAAACAGCAAACACCAAAAACTCACATCTAATCTAATTCTGTTGCCCTAGAAACAGCGTCAATTCACTTATACATCGATTCATCTTTTCCCAGTTTAAGTGTTCCCCCAAAAATGACTCTGTAAATGTACACCAAATACGTTATTGCCTCTAAAATGCAGTGAGGCTTGAATTAGATTCTCATACTCATACTGGTGATGAGTGAACGGTTTGATAAATGAACATATAATGTCATTATTTGTTTTGTTTGCTGCTGTAAAGTTGTCTAGAGAAACACTTATGGAGATACTTCTAGGCTCATACGAACAAGCAAATGTTCTGCATTCACCGTGCAGAAACAAAACATTATTAATTCTTTAACCCCTGAGGATTGAATAACAGAAAGAAGACAAAGAGAGGAATTGAAGTTTTACAGGTTTTTGCTAAATAAGGCTCGTATAATGTACATTAATGTGAGATTTAGGATGTTGAACATAAACTGTGAACTGGAACACACTGAACAACAATAAGGATTTGAATTTTGGCCCATTAGTTTTTCTTAACCAGTCGAGCTGCTTTTGTGCACCTGGTTGAACTCCAAAAAGTAGTTACACAGTAAAAACTCGGTAAAAACACAGTAAAAGAAAAAAAGGAAAATCAATACAACACTGCAAACAACAATTAAAGCAAAAAAATAAGGAAAATGGCGTTTAAAAAAAAAAAAAAAGCCCAAACTGTCTATCACTGCTCTGTGTTTTACCCCCCATTCCACAGGTGGTAGGGGGTGAACTGAGCATGCTCAGATGTCTATGGAAAGAACAAGGTCTATTCTATCAGCACGTTTTGAAATTTTAACTGTTCAGCAAACCGTTGAATTTTTGTATTTAAAATCATACATTCAGAATGTGCCATCACAGACGTATCAGGGGTTAAAGGGTTAAATGCATGTTGTGAATGTGAAATATTGTAAAATTATAACAAGTACAAAAAATGTGTACGAACCCTAATGGAGTATGGCTTATTTAGGTTAAACTGTCAGTGAATTGTAGGTCATTTGTAGGATATTGTTTTATTTAATGGATTGCACTGGAAATTAGCTCCACAAGCTCTTATCCTGCACCAGTGTCATAACTAACCAACGCAATTTAATGATGTTTATCCCAATATAAAACTATATTCTGACATTTGTGATTATTGTTTTGTATCCCAGACCCCTGTTGGAAAACAAACACCTGAATTCAACGTGTCCACATACTGTTGCCCATATAGTGTCTGTGCTAATGCTAATTGTGTGGTTTTATGGGTAAAATACAGAGACTGAATTTCCCTGCAGGGACAATAAAGGGAATCAGCCTTACCCTGTTCACCTTTTATTGATCCGTGCGTTTTTTTGTGTCTGTGCAGAGGCAGAGGACGGTGTACCGGCTGACCCTGGTCAAGGCCTGGAACGTGGAGGAGATGCAGGCCTACTCTGAGCTCATCGCTCTGGGGCAGCCGGACTTCATCGAGGTTAAGGTAGGACTCAGTTGTATGTTCTTACCCCCTGCTGATGGCTTTTCCTTCCCTCTGTGAGTTAATGTCTTCTGTATTAGTTTTACTCATCGTGCGTTAATGGCCTGTGTCCGGGGTGCTCGGATCCTCTTTCTTTATCTCTGTTTTCTGAAAGGTTTCCTACGTGGGCTTTGATACATGTCTGGGGAAAACATCCCTAATAGCAAAGCCTGTCTCATTTACTCATTAATGAGTTTTCTTAAAGGTTTTATGTCAGTAATTAAAAAGTAAAACCTGTCACATAATGTCTTTATAATGCGCCTCCTGAAGAAGCAAAAAGATCTTCTACTTAATTTGACAGCAATAGGGCATAAATACAGTCGTCCTGTATTCCCAACAGAAAGGAAAGAAGTAGAACGAAATAATAACTTAATGGAAAGTATTTGCAGTATAGTGCTGACTCAACATTCCCACACAGGCTTAAATAGTTTGCAGTTAAGTGAACTTCTATGTAAAGAGGAAAAAATGAGCACTAATTGTGTTTTCATGTAAAGCTTTACTCTGTTAAATCCAGGTAGGATCTTTTTTTTTTGACCCAGCATATATTTTAACACTGAATAAACTTTATAATACAGTGTCTATAATGTTCTTCTTTAAAGCTAAAACTCAGCCTTTAACATTGAACATAATCAGGATTTGATATTTATTGGGTTAATTATTGATATCAACTGAAATAAACTTATTTTTGCATGACACCATTTTTGTCCATGTCATTGGGCTCTACCAGTGACCAGAGGTGGCAAAAGTACTCACATTCTTCACTTAAGTAGAAGTACGGCTACTTGTGTGAAAAGATACTCTAGTTAAAGTAGAAGTACTGATTCAACTCCTTTACTTAAGTAAAAGTAAAAAAAGTACAACTTCTCAACTGTAATAAAGTACAAAAGTAAAAAACAGCTTTTTTTTTTTTTTTGCCATGAATGAAACAATACTTATTTAACCAGACAAAATCATAAAGTTTCTGTTTTCTAATTCCACAGTGAATGGTACTGACCAGAGTCCTGGGGTCTGGTACCCAAAGGTAAACTGCAAAAACATGCGGGAATGGGTAAAAAAACAAAACAAATTCTAAGAATTTCCATGGGTACAGGAACGGGTAAAATGAAACGAAATATGGGGGGGTAGCGGGCAAGGAAGTGAAAAAATAAAAACGAAGATTCATGGATAAAAAATAATTTACAGGACATTTAATGATGGTGATCATCCAGTCTGACCGTGGTGGATCCATGGTCGGTTTGTTTTATTTTGAAGTGAGCTTCACCTCTGTTTACATCCGCCCACAGATGTCATTGAGCAGCACATATTAGAGATTTATTAATGGTGTGCATTTTAGCCAAAAATAAAGCCCTTAAAAGTGAGTTACTGTGTAGACAATGTGTTTAATCACAGGTCAGGTCGGGTTGCAGTACTCAGCTTTGCGGGGAAGGACAGAAAATTTTGAAAAAAGTGGACCTGTGCCGGACTCTGGTACTGACCCTGTGCTGGACTCTGGTACTGACCCTGGTCACAGCCTGTGCTCCTTCTCTCCACACTGATTTTCCATCTGAAGCAACGTATTTTACGCACTGTCACATCCATTTAGTTTGAAAAAGTACCGAGCCTATTCTGAGAATGTAAGGAGTGTAAAGTACAGATATCTGTGCAAAAATGTAGGAAGTAAAAGTAAAAAGTTGCCGGAAAAATAAATACTCACGTAAAGTACACATACCTCAAAAATCTACTTAAGTACAGTAACAGAGTACTTATACTTTGTTACTTCCTACCTCTGCCAGTGACTAAGTTCAGATGTTAGGGACTAATGCTTCATTGCAACTAAAAGTTTCTAATACGGAGGTGTTTTGTTCGGCAGGATAATCCCTTTTATTATTTTTGACTTGTCAATGCCATCAGCAAAAGTAAAACAGTGATGAATAAGCTACATCATGATCACATTTTCAACGTCACCCCAACTACGCTTCCAGATTTTACAGCATCTTGAGGCTGTAGAGGTGGACTAATCAGTAGAGTAGAGCCTCTGGAGTCTCATTTAGACCCTTAGCAAACACATAGAAGCTTCTAAATGAAAAGGATAGTATTGACTGGTGTACTTTATTGTGAAAATCCTGTAAGGCTTTGTTTACCACAGATCTTACTTCAGGCATCATTCTAAAACCCATTGATTTTTGAGACAAGATAACCAGCATCTTAAAATGCTGCCTCACCTGGGGCTTTTAAGACCCGTCTGTGCAGCATGAATCTGTCCAACACCCACATTTGTGTTGAAGTGGATTCGTGCAGCCGCAGTTTGTGTCTGTATGGATGTCACTAGGTAAGTGGAATAACTCACTGGGCCGGTGGGCTGTGTACCACATTGACCTCATCTCGGTCAGTTAGCGGACGGGATATTTATAGTGTGGGAGGGGGCACCTGACAAACCCGCCTGGGTCTCCTCAGTTCTTTATTATGCATCCCTTCAAGGTTCTCAGTAATCATAACGGCAGTAGATGCAACAGAAGCTGCAGCAGCATCTCATATGATCCGCCAATTTCTTTTCTTTCACATTTTCATGAAACCTTTTACCAACTAAACTCTCTAGAGCTGAAGAAAACTGTAGGATGTAAACACCTCATTTCACACTGAGCAGAAATATAGATTTTTAATGACATGTGAATAAATGCAGGAGGTGTCTAATGTAGGTCATTATTTGTGAAGCTGGTTCATCAGCATGTTCAACTGGTGGATAAAAAGTAGACTGAAATGCAAAGAAAGCATTGTAAAAAGTTGCTGCATGTGGTGTGTGGATACGAGGTAAATATAAATGCACTGTCATGGAAACAAAGTGAATAAATGCTAATTATATATAATTAACTAGAAAAGCACTTGGAGAGCGCAGACCTCCGCCAAGGCAGATAACCCCCCACCCATCACCACCAAAATTTTATAATTTGTTCCTTGTGCCAGTATCAACATTTCCTGAAAATTTCATCAAAATCCGTCCGTACATTTTTCAGGTATCTTGCTAACAGACAAACAAACAAACCCCGATGAAAACATAACCTCCTTGGCAGAGGTAAATATGTGTTGGAATAATGGGAAAAAAAAACCTTTACCAACTATTTTGGAGTTAGTACTTGATTGCATAACCATTGTTTTTGATGACTTTTGATGGTCTGGTCATTTTTTTCCGCTACTGCGTTATCAGCCAGTGCTGGGTCGTATCTCTAGGACAGTGGCGGAGTGCAAAGTTTACGACGGCACAAACAAGCACAGAAATCCACTCAATCACGCTCACTGACTGCTGCTTATGTACTCGCACTCAATCACCTAGAATCAACACTGGTAGGTAACTTACAGCTGGCAATGGCTGCTCCCATTGGTTCAGCCCCTACTTGTAATTTACGTCAAAAAAAGGTCCATTGCGGTGAATTTATGGCAGTTTTTTTATTTACTGAATTTGTGTCTCTCTTGCTTATAAGTAATACACAAAGCACAGTTCATGTCGTAAACATGACCAGTACAGGTACACTTAAAAGGAGTTATATCTGCAAATGAATCCAGACCTGCAGTTCCTTTTATGACGATTTTGTGTCTGGCTCCAAAATTATCTAAATATCCAACTTAAATATGTTTACAGCTTGGTTTTCATAGCTAACTACCCTTTATGGGGGGTTAATTCTTACACAAGTAACCCAGTAACAGGTGGGCACCACTTGTGTTGGTCATGTGGGCTCTGATTGACATTTTCTTAGAGTTTTGGAGCTTTTCTGTGGTTGTGGTTAAGAAGTTAGATCAAGAAACTTAAATGTTCACACTTAATTCAGTAATTAATTGAATTCAGGCTTTTCTAACATGGGTCTGGGATGCAAAACAATAATGACAAGTGTTATATAGTTTTATATTGGGATAAATATCATTGTGTTGGTTAGTTTGGTTTAAAGTGTTTTCTTTGCTTCCAAAATGCCTCAGAGATGGTTTTTACTTAATTCCTCCCAACACTGATTTTGTCTTTTATCCATGACTATGATTTTAAATGCTCTACCTCTAAAGTTCTAAAATATTTTTTGTGCTCTGAATGTAAATAATAATTTTCTACCACAACTAACCATCTACTTTCTTCACATCGCACTTAGTTTAATGGGAGATTTTTCTTCCTTTGAGGAAATATTGGTGTTTAACTATAATGTGGATAAAAATATTGGAACACATCATGGCTACAGGTGTAAGATGTCCTGTTCATGCTCATTTGAGATTAAAAAAACATCAATATTAAACATAGAGACATAAACACAATATATTTTTCATTATTGTTTTGTATCCCAGACCCCTGTTAGAAAAGAAAAACCTGAATTCAATGTGTCCACATACTTTTATCCATGTAGTGTATGTATGATACTGAATGCTATATTAATACAGTGAGTTAACCTTTTAATTTTTAGAAATCTGTTAGCCAAGTTAGCATTAGCTTTGTGAGTTTCACCCCTTCTTCTCCTCTGTCTACACTGTCTTGTCCAAAATCGACTGCTTATTTCCAAAAAAAAAAAAGACTAAATAATAATTTTCTACCACAACTAACCATCTTCCTTCTTCACATCTCACTTAGGAAGAGAAGTCTCCCATAAACTTTAAGGAAATATTGATGTTTACATCTCAAATCAGCATCAAGAAGACATCTTACAGCTGTAGCCACGATGTGTCCTGATATTTTTGTCTATATACTTTATAAACATCAATATTTCTTCATATTTTGAGAGATCATCAACATCAGTCCGTTGAGGCTGTTTTTGGTGTTGGTGACGAGTATCATATACAAGAGATGGAATCCACTGAATTAGAAATCTGTGTTAGCTGAGTTAGCATTAGCGTTGCGAGTTTGACCCTTTGTTCGTCTCTGTGTCCACTCTCTTGTCCAAAATTGACTGCTTGTTTAAAAATGCTGGAAACAGTGTGGAAGTGGCACGTGTATAACAAGAACACTCGGTCGTCTTTATGCAGCCTATAATTTCCACAGCTTCTGCGCCTACTTTCTTCTGTTTACTCCATGTTATATTGCTTTTGCGTTTCCTCCTCACGTATGCATTTCTTCACTTTATTAAACGCGACACACGCTGCGTAAAGTAGATCCGCCAACAACACACATTTAATTCACACAGCTGAATCATTCTGTGGTTTGAGGTGTGAAAATAATAACTAGTGTTTCCCCTCCGTGGTTGTTGTTTTTGTATATTCTATGCTACAGCTCTCATCATGCATGTTTGTGATGGCTCACAGGGGCTTCCAGTTGTGTGAGGCGGTCTAAATGAGCTGTTTCTATATGGGCTTTTATCTTTTGTTTTACTCTTCTTTGTAATCCTTGTTAAGACGCCGTTGCTCATTATTACATGTAATACCCTTCTGTACTTTGTGTTTTGAGTTAATGATGCCTTTGAGCATAAATCGCCGCACGCATCGCCTTACAGACCGTGAACTTTTGTTCTTTGTTTTGATAATGTATTCTGCTTCCTTATTGTAAACTGCTTGAATCTTGCTGTCCTCTGCAGTTTATCCTCGGTCGCTTCTAAACACCGCCAAGTCTCAGTGAAAATTAGGCCAGCAAAATAATGGTCTTCACCTCAGATAGCGCAGATAAGAAGGATTTCTGACCTTTTGAAGCGGAGTTTGACTTGCTTTCTGTTTTCACGCCACCACAGGGGTGTTTTTCGGAATCTAAAAGCCAGGATTTTAGGTGCAAATGAGGTAGAAGTTATTTACTTGTAGAAATGTAGTGGTGTGTTGGGAAGTTTTGCTTTGAGTTTGTTGAAAAGTGTATTTTTTTTTTATAGTCAATATCTTTATTGAGTTTTTCATAGAAACACACAAAAAAAAATCGAAAAAGGGTAAACACAAATATAAAGCAAGAGGCTGGAGAGACATGAATGGAAGGTTATGCCATACGTAACAAAAAATAAAATGTTTCTGATCCTTCACAAGTACAACATGTCATTATGAACAGCCAAATATACAAAGACACAAACCAGCATAGCCAAGCACGTAAACAAACAGACGGTGCTGTCTAAGACAAAAATAACCATAACAAAAAAAAAAAAAAAAACAACAACAGGGGATGGGGCCACACCATATATAAACAAAAGAATCATATATAATACATAGAAATAAAAGTAGGGGGAATCCCTCTAGAAACAGCATCCATTTTTTTCATTCCACCACAGTAGCATCATTATCATCCAGTGCATAGTAATTCAGGTAACCTGCTTTGTGTTGATCCACAGTGTACTTTCTCACTTATGGTCCACCAGGCCCTTCAACACAGTGGCAGTTAGTCTTGTACCGATATAAGTCAGGAAAGGGGACCAGATTCTATAGAAAACTTCAGTCATACATCTAGACCTGAATGTTAAGTATTCCATGGGTAGCATGTCAAAACATAACCTTATGCCATCCAGCTATTGTGGGAGATTTACAATCTGTCCACTTCAGAAAAGTGCATTTTTTAAAAGTAAGGTAAGTAACAATATATCGAATTAATTCAGTTTATCGACTATACACTTTCTGAAATTCATGAAAAAATGCTTGATTGCACAAAGGTTAATGAACGGTGTTCAAAAAAATGAAATCTGTGTGTATGTTATGATGTATTTTTTTCAGATATAGCGCTCAAATGATTTTCATGTTTTAACAAATAACACAAGCTGAAGCAGATCATTTCTAAATAATTGTAGACCAGTGTAATTGGTGTGAACGGCTGATCTGTTGGTTTCATCCTGCATTAATCCTCACATTCACAGACATTCACAGTTCATCCCCTCGTATGTGCTGTTACATGCCTCCCATCTCCTCAAAGTACACGTCAAAGGCTTCTCAAAGTGAGCGTTTACATTCACGAAGCGTCTCTTAATCCACAAGGCCCCATAGGTTGGGAATACCTCCCTACATACAGAAGTCTCATTCAGAATCCAGAGCACAACGTGGCGACTCCCACCGTTGACCGGCGTCCTCTGGGATCCCATTGTTCCCTGCTTTTAACCTTCATTTATCTAGGCTAGCTTTACGGAGCCGAGAGGCCACTTTAAGCATCGGTCTGTTCAGTTACACCGTATCACACCTGGGACTGGTCCAGTACCAATACGGTTCTACCTGTCCACCAGCTGTAGGGAGAAATATGTCAGGGCCGTATACAAATGATAATTTATTATCTACATTGTTTAAAGGTTCTACATGACAGCTTTAGGCCACTTTTACCCCTGAAAGTCTGAGTCAAGGTCCATGCCTTTGTTATTTTATGTAAATGTGGACCAGCTAATTTTCAAAACCCACATTTTCTGACTCCACGCTACATACCTATATATCATTTGTCTGACGTCATGGTAACCCATGGGTAATTTTTACAGTTTGGATGGAGGAAAGATGCGAACAGACAGCAGTTTAAACCTGTACAGACAGTTCAGCCTTCTTTTGGTGTCCTGTCACATCCTCTCTGTCTCTGATATGTATACATGAAAGTTACTCTACAGGCGCGGAAAAAATGATTAGACCATCAAAAGTCATCAAAAACAATGGTTATGCAATCAAATACTAACTCCTGTGTGGATCATGTGACTAAAA
>JAPQRP010000006.1:35934414-35960576 GCA_037367295.1 Apogon hyalosoma | reverse complement strand
GCTGTGGAGTTGAATGAATGAAGAATTCAGACCCAAGCAGAGCATTTACAGTTTATGGAGACCACAGGGAAAGGTTTCAAGATGTATAATTCCATTTAAAAAAGCATCATATTACTCCTTTAACAAAATAAAACACTCACTTCAAACCCGTAATACCCACATAAGCTCATTATTGACTCTAAAATAGCATCAGATTGATATTTTTGATAACTTTTCATTGCACTGTTCTGTCATTCTTACCTTTTTTTCCAGAATTTTTACACTTCAAGCACATTTATATACTGTTGTCAGTTGTTAGTCCATATTTAAGATGACGTATGAGCCTTAGTGGAACAGATGCAGTTTAGGTTTTGTTTCAGCCATGTTCTAAACCCCTAAACTAGAAGATGTTTCCTTTCAATACATGCATCACCACCAGAGCATTTACACTTGAAAACAGTCTCCATCTGGACTATTGAAAAAGGGAAATACTCACATGAAAGGGACTTGATGAATGAGGGATGGATGTTATTATGTCTATGTTATTGTTTCTAATATACAGCAGACTACATAACATGCTGTTTTTCAGAATCTAAAAGCCAGAGCCGTGTGGATATCAGGTGTAAATGAGGCAGAAGTTATTAACTTTTAGAAATGTAGTAGTGTGTTGTGAGCTTTTGCTTTGGGTTTCATGAAAAGTGCAGTTTTTCAGTTTATCTAGTATTATTTAGTAGTATATCATGAAAAAATACCTGATTCCACAAAGGTTAATGAGCAGTGCTCAAAGAAATGCATCCTGTGTGTGTAGGTTGTAATGTATTTTTGCAGATATAGTGCTAAAATGATTTGCATTTTTTAAGAAATAACCCATAATCACCCTCAGAAGTCCTGTTTTTTTTGTTATTGTTATTAATCTGATATTGCACATACACTGCACAGCTTATAATTTGTAAGACTAGTGTTTGTGGATCTTGTGTTGTACTAAGCTCATGCAAATGGGGGGAAAAAAGTCAATAAAAAATAATAAGAAACTCAAGATTAAATAAATGGACATTTCACCCAGCTCTAGTCAAATGTTTAAGTAGATAACATGAAGAAGTGGAAATCGTTCCATCATTTTTTAAATTATTATATACACCTCATTTTTTTCTCATTTCATAAAACACCAGGAGGAGCAGGATGATATGGCTGAAGTCTTCTATTCCAATGCATGTCATTGTACATCACCATAACAATATATATCATGATTTTTTTTCAGTAAATTAATTGAACAACTATTCTATTTATTTCATTTAATTTATAATCATTCCAATCCAAATGATTGGAAAGGAGCAGGATGAAGAAAACTTATAATACCTGCCCCTTTCTTAAAACGTCTGCTTACATCAGATAAGTTGCAGCTATTTCAGTTTACGTGACAGTCATTGAAAATAAACAAATCCAAAAATCCATAAGGAAAAGTATTTCATTACATATTTTTATAAAGCTTCTCTATTCTCTTCTTATATAACCTCGTAAACTGAAAAATATTTGTACAGCTCTTCTCGTCCATTGCTGAAGAATTCCACATAGTTTTGACCCCCGCAACAGAAATACACATTTGCTTTACATTATTCTTTACCCTTTCCTGTTTAAAATTAAACCTCCTTCTGTGTTTTTCATCCTGTGATACTAAAACTAATCATCTCTGCAAATTTCCAGGCAAAAGTCTGTTTCTGGCTTTAAACACAATCAACAATGTCCTTAATTCAGCTAACTCTTTAAACTTAAACAGTCCTAATTTAATAAACAATTAATTTGTTTATTTCCTAAAATTAACATTGTACATTATTCTTATTGCTCTTTTCTGTAATAAAAACAATTTAACAAACTGTATTTCTGTACTTTTGATTATTTTGTCATTTATTTTAGATTAGATTAGATTAGATTAGATTGATCCGACAATGGGGAAATTCAATGGTCAAGGCAGCAACAGAATAAAGTGAGAAAAAGTGCGCATGCATAAAAATAGTACATTAAATATTCATAACAGTTGCAAAATGTCAGACAGTACAGATTGTATTGTTTGTGTTTGTTTGTTTTCATTGCCTGGAACAATGCAAAGCACACAAATGACAAAGAAAATCAGGTCACAATGGGTTAGCGACATCATTTAAATCACCAAACATAATATGAAACAGTACATGATACGTCTGATCATATTGCGCAACTACACAAACCAAACTCATCAGCGTCATCATGGTGCAAACACACGCTGTCGGCCACAGTTCAAGTTTCACCGGTTAAACCTGATCACATTTTCAGCACCGTCAGACGGATGCAGAAACATTTAAGTTTCACTCTCAAAATAATGAGATGGAGCGGCTGCAGTAATGAGGGGTTCCTGCAGTCGAAGGGTCGATGCATGTGGTGGGAAATAAAACTTTCTCAGGGGCCAACTAGCTGAGTTTCTATATGTGTGTGTTGGTTTTGTGAATTACGTGAGGAGCTGTTTTTCGTTCTCCCCTTAATTAAGTGTTTTCAGGAGTCGGTCTCACTGCTCTGGCGGTTTGCTCCCGTATTAAAACTAACAAGCTCACAGCGCTCCATCAGTCACTGCGACAGCCTCTCGTGCCCGGACACACTGTGTTTCTCTGGTCTGTTTATCGCGTCATTATCCATCTATCGTCTGTCCACTGAACTGCAGCGTGTGCGCTTTTTCGTTTGTCTCGTGGCTGTGATTAGGGGCTCACATCGGGTCGACATGTTTTAAGTGTCATGTTGGACAGGTTGGGTTGGGATACACACTCAGATGATGCAGGATGTCTGTCACACACACTCAGCCTACAGGTCTGTTCTGTTGGGACTGCAACAACGTGAATGTCCCCGATTTAATGGAAGACTATGGTAGGCATAAGTGGCAGTTTTGGGGGTCCACATAGGAAAATTTATAACAACATTTCAATGAAAATATCTAAGAGCAGATGATAAACGATGTCAAAAATAGCTTTATGTAGTATTTTTACTTTCAAATATTAAAAAAAATTACCTTTAATTATCACCATTGTTTTGAAAAAAGAGCTGTGAAGTTCTGCCAAAGATGCCAGTGTATTGGATGGTAGAGATATGAACTGAATTTATTTCCAGCCATGGGCCGGGGGACTTATGTGACCACTAGAGGGAGTGGAGAGTCACGTTATAGCGCACAGTAACAACTACTTGTCGAGCATGGGGCGCGGGGGGTAGGGCTGGGTAAAAAAGCCATTCAATCAGTTTCATTTTAATTTTGCGTAATCGATTAATAGTGGATGAGATCGATTTTTCAAAGCAAGACGGCAAGTACCTGACCCGGATACCACCGACGCAGAGGCACTACCCCCCCCCTCCAGTGACTTTCTTGTACAGAGGGCCCAACATGATTATGTTTCAGGGGGGCCAAAGTTGGCACCAGTGCCCCAGGGTGACAGTAATGCACCTTAACGCTAGAAGCCACCAGCCATAAAACAGAATAAAGATGAGGAAGAAGTCCGTTCTGAGCCACGGTACAAACAATGTTTCTGTCCTGTTCATTATTTCAGAGCAGATGCATCTATTTACTGCTGAAATGTCAGATTTATTTCCTTTCTAATGTCAATATTTATGCCAGCATTGATGTGTCACATGGCTGTGGTAGTCAATCAGGTTACAACTCAAAATTGTATTTTGGCATCACTAAATGAATGAATCAGTTAATACTGAATAGAATCAATATCGGATTGAATCGAATTGTGATTAATCGATTCAGAATTATTATGAATCAAAATCAAATCGATTAAGGAAATTGGCCATGATACCCAGCCCTAGTGAGGTGGGGGGTGGGGGTGGGACGGTCCGCGACGCACCATGTTGCGGCATCCCCCTGGGTGTTGAGAAACACTGGTGTCAGACCTCCACCACAACAACAGCACATAAATCAAAAAACTGAGGGCAAACCCTGGTTTTCTCTTAACATGTTTGGTTCATTATGAAACTGGAGGACAAATCATCAAAATACATCAATATAACCTACATGATCCCATTCTTTATGTCTTGGACAATATATTGATTCGCCTTAAATCAATATCCTGTCTAGCTCTAACTTTCACTATGGATCATTCACCCTTTCAGCAGGTTTCCTGTTAATTCTCCACTATATCAATTCCTCACCTCTTGCTCTGTTTTTATTCTGTCCTGTTTTCATCAGTTGTAGATGTTGCATCATTTTTGCCGTCTACGCTAAAGTGAATCAGAGCATCTGAATGACCATTAAACCTCAGCGTCTCCTCCGTCTTGCCTCAACATTAAGCTGAAACTTTCCGTTTTAATCACAACCGGTTTCAAGCGAGTCATGTCGGAGTTTATGATGTGAACTTAATGGGGGGAAAAACACACATCTGAGCTGACGTCGTCCCCCGAGACACGGGCTAGCTTTTCCAATAAAGATTTTTTTGTGGGCGTAAGCATTGATCCACCACTACATGGCATTTCATTATATCAGAGGGAGCACAGTGCTAACAAGACAGCAGGGAGCATTGGACTGGACAGGTAATCGCCGATATCCTTCAGATGTGGCCGTGTGGTGAGAACACTCAGGGACGGAGATGGTAATTTAATTAAGCTTGTCTTTCATTTTTACCATTTGTCTCTGCACAGGGGTGAAAAGCAGAAGAAAAAAAAACCCATTCAGTCTTGGTATATATATTTTTTGCATTTAAATCAGGATAAAATATCAACAAGCATGCACACAAATTTTATTAATATTGATGGCGTCATATTGAAGGCAGTTCGATACTTAAGTAATAAAAAGACCATCAGAAAGACACTCGCTGTTTTATTTTCAGTTCAATTTGAAGATAATATTTTGTCTTAATACAGAGTTGAGTGTTTTTACTACTTTCTGACAGGAACTATTACTCAAACAAATAAGGGGGTGATTAATAACATCAAGAGAGTCATACTCCATTAGTGCTGCAACAAATGGTTATCGTATTTATCGTTTAATCTGGTTTGATTAGTAGCTTTATCAAAATCATCCTCTTTTCCTGGACTCTAATATGTTCAGATAATTGGTTTTGTTTTATCAAGTGTGTGTAAACAGATATATCAACCCATTCCCACTGAGTGTCATCATTTTGGATGTTTGAAGTGAGAACTGACCAATATGGAAACTTCAAGAGGAAGAAATATAAAATGGAGATAATCATCACACAAGAGAAGCTGCTGCAGTCTGTGTCTGTTCAACAACCAATAGGAACGCAGCATAAACAAGTGGTGCCAGGCACAACAAACCCTGCCCCTCGCATGTATTGTAGCTTATTTTGGCATCGATCCTGCTGATGTCATCATGTCTATGCGTGTGCTGATGTCAGCGTAGACTTATGCCGCGTTTCCTTTACATGGAACCAGCTCGACTCGACTCGGGATATAATAGCTGTGTGGTGCCGACTTAAATGGTCAAATTGTTACCACTTGTGGCAACGGGTGCAAGGCACTATCATCCTTCCTGCAGCTGAAATAATTCCAGATAACTGACGTTCATGTTTTCTTTTTTGCACCAAGTCTTTGTTTTCCGTGGTTTTCTCTTGTTCGTTGCTCATTTTTTAATATTGTTACCAGCGATTCACTCCATGTGCAGGGGCGTGGTCTGCTTCGGCAAACTGATTAAGAACGATTGTGATTGGTGGATGGCTGCGCGCAGTGTGTGTCAGGAACCCAGGTTGAACTTAGATGAGAACACATTCAGTTCATTTGCCTCCTACATTGCAGGACTTGCGATGTGACTATTGTGCACATGTACATTGCGATGACGATGCTCAAACAATATATTGTGCAGCTCTAAACTGTGACAGTTCTGACCTTGTTTGGACGATTCTTTAGTTCAGCCACTCACATCACAAACCGTACAGAAAACAGAGGTGATTTGTGGTTTTACGGTGGCTGTTGTCTGTCCAAAACTAGAGCTAAGCTAACAGTGCTGTAATGTAAACTATCAGCTGATGCAGCACGTGAAGATTATAAGACACAGTGTTATTTTGAGCGACTGTTAAAATAAGTGTCTATGAGTTTTAGTTTGAAGAAAAAACTTGATACCGTTTTGGAAATGTGTGTAAACTCACTTTATTCAGTGAGTGATCCAGTCTGTGGAAACATAGTGTTGATTCATTGGTGGTTTTGGTCCTAAGTGTCTTCTGTTTCCAGACTGCTTCCTGCTGGTGAGTTGGAATAGTAATACAACATAATCGATATTAGCTTTTAAAACCAAAAGTTTGTTTCACACTGTAAATATTTTGCAGTTCTACTATCTATCAGTACCTCACAGAACAATGAGGCCAATAATGACGACAAAGTTAAGATAGAATAGAATATCTTTATTGTCATTGTAACAAGTACGAGATTTAAAAATGCCATCCAATCTGTACATCATATATAAAATTTAATATAAAACATACAAGATATAAGATAAGATAGACTTTATTGATCGCACTAGAGTGAAATTTCTCAGTTGTCAGCAGCAAATACAAAAAAAAAGCACAGGAAAGCCAGAAAATATACACTTGTGAAACATAAAATATAAAGAGAATGGACAAATATTCAGTTTCTGTCCAGTCCTCAGGTCGCCCAGTCTTTATAAAACCAAGTTAATATTTAATTTCCCCCTAATTTGACCTTCATTACTGGGGGATCGTCTTTGTCATCCTGACATTCAGTTATTTCACCAGTTTCATCAGCTCAGGTAAATGATTTCTATCAGGGTGAACTGTCTCTCGTTTCTTTCTTATCTGTCATCCCATAATAATCTCCTCTGTCTCCGCCTTATCTTTCTGCTCCAAATCTCTTTTCTTCATGAACAGTATATTGTCCTTTACTCAGGCGACGATCCCCTCAGGCCTTTGGGGGAAGCTATCGACTTCAGCATCATGAGCCCAGTAATTAGTGTGTCCCCAGATCGGCTGGTGACAGTATGATAGAGCGAGCTGGTTTATCATATCATCAGTTCTCAAATTGGCCCTCGCTGCTGAATGATGAGGTGCCGGGACATTAGCCTCAGGTCTGAAGGGGCTGTGCTTACTTATTCTATACAGTATCATCATGTACTGTGGGAATTACAAAAGACTCAGCGATTGAAAAGAATAAACAGAATCATTTTGGTTGTTAGAAGTTAAGCTATAAATACAACTCACTAAAACCTCCAGTGAGCATGAATATAGTTAATGGTATTTATTATATAATTTAAAATATAGTGGTTTTAATTCAGCTGATACAGGTTTTATGTCCATGGACATAATCTGTGTATATTAGGATAAACAGTAGTCGCTTTTCAATTGGACATCTGCGCAAAATGTTACCAATAAAAAACAGAAGTGCGTAATGTCGGTTTTTCCATTAAATCACAAATGCAATGATTTGTTTGTTTATTATCGTGAGATGACACGAGAAGTAATTCCATAAACATGGCAACAAACATAATAAAGTAATCCCATTTATCCCCACAAGCTTCACTGTCACAGGCCCCTCACCTGTCAGGATGTAGTTGTACTAGTTGATTAAAAAAAAAAAAAAAAAGGTTGCATGAGTCAGATAACACTAAGGATTCTGGAATGAGTCTAAAAAAGGGCCTCATTTACTATAAAACTTTGAAGTAGTACGCTGAAGCGAGTTTCTAGCTTTTTTCCAGTTTTAAGGAGGACATAAGGTCATGGAGCCACTGTGTGTGAGTGGGAGAAAATTACACCTTTTTAAGAAGAACCACTTGTTGCCCTTGAACCCTGACACATGAATAAAGATCCCATTTTTATTTGGTTCCACTGTTGTTTGTAATAGAGCAGCATCACGATGGTGTCATCCACTTTACTTACTTGCATTGCCAGTTTGTGCCTTAAAAAATAAAGTGAAAATGCTGAAGATAAGGAAAAAACATTTAATATCAGATTTTTTTTTTTTTGCCTCAGAGAGGTAGAAAAGTCTGTGTGTGGATAAAAGAAATCAACCTATGAGACTGGAACGTTCGCTGAATTAATACAAGAATGTAAATGCCATATTGGATGAAACCGGTGAACCGTCACCATATACGAGGACCTGCAGAAACAAATCTTAGATAAAGAATTTGACAAACTGTGGTTGGATTTGATCCAGACCAGACTAGAGGTTCAGCCCAGCAACCAAACACGAAACCGATTTCAGATTTTTTAGCAAAATGCGCTTAAGTCTTGTAGTTCCTCAATAAACCATTAATTCTAGGATGTACAGAAGCCATTTGTGCTTTCAATCAGGACTGTAAAACTAGTCAGAGGCTGAAGTTTAATGAGGCTACTTGAAAATAAGGCCCATATTTGAATGTCATTTGCACTTTAATTAACAGTTCCACCTATTTTAGAGTGGGTTATATAGAGTATTTTTATCCTTCGTCATCTTGTAGGGTTAAGGAGGTTGCAGCGGAGCGTCTTTCTAGATTCTAGCTTTGACTAAAAGCATCTCTGGAGAAAGGCATAATTAAAGGTTCGTCCATCAAAGCTGAAACTTACGAACACCACATGGAAGCAGAGATGATAGATGTGCAAATGGCTTTTATTCTGGCAGCGTTGAGGCGATTATGTAACTGTGACGACCCTAAATATGAAACGTAGATCTGTAAACGTGATGGGTTTCCACTGTCTCCGCTGGCCAGACCTTTTGTTTTTGACCTGTTAATTATTAGTCCATCATCGTATTCGAGGGTCACGCTCTATCTACACAATTTACCATTCGATGTGTACTTGTTGTCCGTCGTGTGATTTATCGGTTCAGTGCTGCATCAATACCACTTACCTGGCCCTGATTTGTCTTGGAAGGAAATTGATCGCCAAGAAAGCAGAATGAGAGGGAAGGCATAAATGTACAGAGATAAATTTAGTCCCACAGATGTATGTTGCTGAGGGCCTTGAGGGTCCACGTTGATGATTTCCATTAGAGGTGAGGGTTCTAACAGGTCCGGCTATCGCTCTCCCCCCGTTTCTCGCTCCTCTCATAACTTCCTCGATGATACAGTACATTTGTTTTATCTGTAGATCTCGGAGACTGTTTCCTCGTGGCGCCCTCCTCCCCTCCCGCCCTCTCCTGGTGATTTATACCAAGTCCTCAGCAGTTGATCTTTATTCAGCAGGCCTCCAGGCAAGGCTGATAAAACCAAGGTCTCTCATCAATTCTGTCCAGCTCCTATACCCTGCCTCTCCCCCAGCCATACCTCCCCTCTCCACCCCCGAACCCACACCCTGAAGATACAATTCACTTTCACTTTGTGTTGTTTGAGGGGTGAGACTGCGAGGTGCCTTATAAGATGTATGTGGGTAAATTACTGAGGCGTTCGCTGCCCTTGGCTGATGAGGGGACGACCCCAAATAGACGACGGAGAGACTGAGTGACGCTCCTCGAATAATCAGTCCAGTGAGCAAAAAAGACCAGGACCTACATCATTGCAACGACAGCAGTATCATCACGGTCAGAGAAAAGCAGAAAAAGTTTGAGCAAATCTCAGACTATTTCAGGGTGAAGTCAAGGGAAGGTTCACATCTGGTCAAAAAAAATGAAATTACAATAATCTACACCAAACTTATATTTGTGGGTAGGTCATTACTTATATTTTCAGGAAAATGTATTTTGAAAGGAGAAAAATTTTGTGAAGAAAAAAATTTGAGGAGTTTTATGAGTGTGAATGTTTGTGCAGTGACACAGTTTAGTGCCGTCATTCTGGGTTCATTTTATAAACTCTACAAATAACCTAAATTTATTCCAAATACATTGATATTTGACTATTATATTATTTATGTCATATTCTAAACACAGTGTTTAAAATTAATAAATGCATATATCTTTGCAAAATACATTTGAGTATTATGTTAATATTATTTGTATATTGTAAATATTGTAAAAAAAATGTATATGATATCGATAATTGAAATAAAAAATGTTTAATGTGATATTTACTTTTGTTGTCCATCCGTGACGCTGCCATTTTTCAAAACTCTTACTATTTAGGTGTGATCAAATATTTTTTTCCTCTAACCAATTATTAGGTTGTAAAATAGAGGGTTTAAGGAATACACTGAATACATTTTAGGATGAAAATGTCAGAGGAACTTCACTTTGGAGAACTTTGGAATTCTTGCAAAAAATAGATGTAAATTTTTTTGTCCATCCATGACGCAGGAGTTTTTTATATTTTTAATTTAAAAATATTTTTAAGATGGCATGTTTTAAGATGGCATTTAGACCTTTACAATTATGTGGAGTATTAAACTTTTCTGATTCAAAGGTTATGAATCAAATTTTCTGCATCCAGAACACAGGACTGGAACATAGCGGCAGAACCTGACAACCTCACAAAGTCATGTTTTTGATTCTCGATAGAACATGACACTAAGATACAGGGACACTGGTCCTGTTTTCATTCTCATGTAGTGATATTGTGGTGACTAAGTGTTCTAAAAAGAATAATAATAATAATTTTTATTTTTTCAGGTGTTAAAGGCAAAAGTCATTATTTGTTGAGTTTTTTTTTTTTTTTTAATTGCTAAATATTAGCTTTAATGCGAATAGAGTTTTAGAGCACACACATTTTGTACAGGGAGATAATGTGCATATTCATGTTTGTCAGTCCATCTGGATCTGAAAAACTTATCAACACTATGATATTTTCATTGGATTATAGATAATTGGCCCAAAAAAAAATTGTGATGCAGACGTTTTGTTCAGGAAAATTATGTTAACATTCAAGTTTTTCCAAATTATTTGGAATTTTTTTGGTGTATTTTTCATATTTGTGTTTGGCATTGCAGCGTGTATTTTTATATCATAGCAGCTAGTCACCACAAACTAGCATAAATATCATAAGTAATCCAGTATAAAATAATAATCTTATACAACAGGCCTTGGTTACGTGTATGGACTTTTAAAGTATCTGTGAATCTACAATACGCAGTTGTTTTTGTTGGCAGAGAGAGGCGACTATAACGCTTTGCTTTATTTAAATGTTGCTGTATTCATTTCGGTCCTCGCGGTGGCAGACACACAAACACAAAGGCAGACAGTTACTCCTGTTATTCCTCCATGAGTTACCTGGGACAGGATCAGACGGTTTTCCTGGCCAACACATCACAGAGTTACGGTGGCCCAGCTGCTGCCTTGGCTCGGCTTCAGGACGCCGTAACACAGGTGGTCTGGGACAGAGTGGCTTTAAAACTGGATGGAAGCGCTGCATATTCACGACTCCAGCCAGATATCCACTTAAACCATGTCAGCATAAATGACTCTTTCAATGCCTGGACTGGAGACTTTGTACAACAACAGTGTAACAATAAGATAAAACCATTCAATCTTCTATGTGACTTTGACAGAATGGTGTTTTTTCAGTCTGGTCTCTAAGCTCATATCATATTTCTAATATATCAAGCAGAACACACCAGTTTTATTTCTCCAAGCCTCTTTCCTGCTGCCAGATGTGGTATTTTCTCTTTCTGTAGGAAGACAAAAGACATAATAGCTGATTTTAGGAAAAGCCCTCCATCATTTGAGGCTGAAGTCGTGGACAGTTATAAGCATCTTGGTCCCATCATTGATAACAATCTCAGCTTTGATTCATATATTGATATTTTTTGCAAGAAACAGCCCATCGGGAATGTATTTTTATCATAAGCTTCGTGGGTGTAATGCTACCCGGACATTTATGGGAAAGTTTTATTGAAACCGTACTTACCTTTTCTTTTATTTGCTGGTTTGTATCGCTGCCTTTTAGAAATACAAACTGACTTTAAAACATCGTAAAGATCTGCAGTAAAAATGCTGACATATCACTGCTTGATCTCCCTCACATCCAGAAGGTCAGGTCTTTAAAGATGTCTCAGCCAGTCTTGACTGACCCGAGCCGTCCACTCAAGCAGAACATAGACTTTGTCATAAAGGACTTCATGGTGCGTTCAAGTGCACCCCATAAACTCTATACTTAAATATGCGCAAAGGTTGTTTAACCTTTAAAGATCCAAACAGCCACTGACGACCAAAATCATCCACTGATGTAAAATGTTTAATAAGTATTGATCCATTAATCCTATCAATACATGTAAGTAATTGGCGTAAAAGGCGGTTTTTCATCTTTTCATGGTCATCAGATATGACCCATTTGAACGTTCAGAGGCTCCGTAGTTACCGTGGAAACACCGTCATCTTCTACAACATTGATTCACCAGTAAAACCCATGGAGTTGGATCAATGACAGTGGATGGACACACGTGTTTTTACATTCAGTTATTGATATATTTGCTGAAAAGTACATTTTTCTTCAGTTTTCTCTGTTTTTGATATAATACCCCTCAACTTTAATATGAGCTTTTATGAACATCTGCATGATCAGTGAATTAAATACAGGGAAACACCTGATTTTCACTGAAAAAATGCAAAAGTAGCATTGGATCTTTGTGGGTTGAGACAGAAAAGTTTATATTTCGTCCTATCATGTGAGCCACACTTAATATATACTTCATTCATAATTAATATACATTCTAATATGCATTTCTTGAATAAATTAAAATAATAATAATTAATATGCATGCATGCTGAGATGGATTCTGGTGGGGTTTTTTTCTACTGGTCCTTGTGTCCATTCTGTTAAAGCCTTCAGACCCATCTACCAGTCATCAAACATCCACACAGGCTTCAGTAGATGTTCACTGTAGTTTGGTTTGTAGTAATAGTGTTATTTTCCATTTTAGAGGTGTTAAGTAGGTTTTAAAGGTCTCTAAATTTGACCATATAGATACCCTGCGATCGCACATCTGTATATAATGGTAATGTATCACTCAGGGTCATGACACACAAGGCAGTCTGATACACGAAACAGTAGATTAGATAGAATTAAAACCAAAACGAAGGGCTGAAAAACTCTTATTACTTGACATATAAATGAGTGGAAACGCACATTTGGCTCAGTCATGCAGTATGAGTGATACGTTCGTTCAAAAGTTCAATTATAGTTTCTTTTTTTATTTGGTGGAATTGAATTGTTTTAACTTAGTTTTATATTCAGGTTTAGTGAAGCTGTAAAAAAGTAGGATGAAAAAATGCATGACATCAAGCTCATTAAAATTCATTTCATTTTACTTAGTGTTGCATTATTCATTATAGTTATTTGGTTTTGTTTTCAAAAATGAGTCTTTTTAGTTTAATTTTACCACTTCTCCCAAAGCTGAGTTTCTCTTTGGATTATGACTTTGTCCTTAATTTTATGGAAGACTATGGTGGGCACAAGTGGCAGTTTTGGGAAACTTTATAATATTTCAATGAAAATATGTAGGAGTATATGATAAACAATGTCAGAAGAGCTTTATGCAATCTTTCAAATATGTAAAAATGACTTATAGTTTTCTGTGAATTTCTACCAAAGATGCCAGTGTATTGGTTTGTAGAGATATGAACTGAATTTATTTCCATTGATGGGCCGGGGGATTATGTAACCACTAGAGGGAGTAGTGAGTTACTCTGTCTCCTTTGTTGAGAAACACTAACACCGCTGGGCCTTTGACCAAAACATCAGAATGTGACCAGATGGAATCAGAACCATTAAGAAACAACTTTTAGAGTCGATGAAAGTGAGTCAGTGATAAAAAGCTAGAAGCGCTCCAAGAATGGAGTTTGATGCTGAAATGGCAGCATTTCTTCTACATGGATGACTTTGATTTTGAGGCTTATGAAGATATAACGTTATTATGGGATTTTTTTATCTTTGCTGAGTTGCCATTTGTTGATCCACGGTTCAGACAAAACTGTGACAGTTCTGATCTTGTTTGTGCGATTCCAAACAGCTCTTTAGTTCAGCTACTGCCAACACAAACCGTACAGAAAACAGAGGTGTTTTATGGTTTTACTGTGGCTGTGTTTTGTTTAAAAACTGAGCTAAGCTAACAGAGCTATAATGTAAACTATCAGCTGAAGCAGCATGTGAAGATTTTAAAACAGCATTTTTTTTTGAGCGGCTGTTAAAATAAGCATCTGTGAGTTTTAGTTTGAAGAAGAAGACTTGATACCATAAGACAGATAAACAATGAGCTTCATGCTTTATTCATTGGGTGAAACAGTCTGTGGATACATGGGATTGATTTGTTGGTGATTTTTGTCCTAAGGGTGTTTTGTCACTGCGCCCTAAAGTCCGTATCCGAGTACATTTGACCCCAAAGTCTGCTTAATTTTATCAATGTGAAAGCAATCCGTGCCCGAGACCCGAAGTGACAAAATCACCACGAGACCTTAGATGGTGCTCCTGTTGTCTCCTGAAAAAGCCTTGGATCCACACGGCACGGGCTCACCTTACCGACTGAACCATTTGTTGTCATATCAGGGACAACAAAGGTCGCTCCTCTTCACTTGGCCTCAAACAGGCTAACAGATAGAAAAGTACTGCCGCCATTGTAGACAAATGAACAGAGCAGTCGCTTGGATCATGACGTAAGGGTTTGTCTTCTGACTTCCTCGTTTGCTGGATAGTGACAGAATTCCTTCCACACTGCCACCTACTGTTTCGGCCCTGTAACGCCCTCACGTACTCAGGCACGGGCCGCTGTATGTGCTAGTGAATGCAACATCTTTGGGAAAGGTGTGAACGTATCCAAGTAGGGCACGGACTCGAGTACACTGTGTGAAAACGCCCTAAATGTGTTCTCCTGTTGATGAGAGTTTGGAATTTAACTAGTACATAGAACCACTTTAAAACCAAACTCTCTGAATGAGTTGAACTCAGAATTGGCATCAGAATAGACTTTATTGTCATTGCACATTGGGGTGCAACAAAATTAAAGTGCCATACTTATAAACAATGTACAGGAAAAACAAAAGAGCGCTGAGCAAAGGAATTAATCAAGTAGATCTAAAAACACTAAAAGTGCAAGTCAAGAGCAATGAGTATAAGAGTGGAGCTTCTAATAAAAGAAGCTGTAAACAGTATAATTGCTCTATAACCATTAGATCCAGGTTGAGTCATTTACGTTTTAAATAAATAGTTGTCAGTGCTGAACCTACAGCTTATTATCGCAGGGAAACGCTGTATTTCAGGTAACACTTATTTCTCCTCTTCCAGTCTTTATTAAAGCTGATGACCCAGTGTCTTTTAACTTCACTGAATCGTATAAGTACAATTATCAAAAAAATGCTGTAGGAGCGTTTTCTGGTCTTATGCAAAGCTGTTCTTAAAGAGGAGTGTGTGTCCTCAGCCCATTTGATTAATTATTACCCTCAACGCTCCTAAAATCTTAATTACTGCCCTGATCTCCTCTCAGGCGCTGCTGTTCTGCTCTCTTCCACTCGGTCTTGCTTCTTCTTCCCTTGTGTCCGGGTCTCAGGAGACTCTCAGAGGTTTATTCTATGTTTACGGTCACAAAACCATACGATTAAATGTGATTACTGATGCAGGTCATGGATTAAATGCCGGTGGTTTACCACAGGTTCCTTCAGTCGGTTAAAAAATAAAAAAGTCACCCTAGTGGCTTCCTCGACCGTCGCCTCTGAACCCCTCGGTCATTTATCTCGATGCCTACGCCACAGCTCAGATTTCCCACTATTGATCAGAAAACACTCAGTCCGGCTGTTTTCATTGACTTTTTTTTTTTTTTTTGAGGTCGAGGCTCGATGCTTTTCCACTTCCTACTCCATTTCTCTCACCAGCTGAATGGGGCATGTGTGTGTGAACTCCCACATTCACTTGTGATAATCACCACTTGTTGTGAATAAATCAGTCTATCATCCACACAGAGCAATTAAAATAGATTTGGGTGAGATTACATCAGCTGCTGTAGCTCTTCAGTCTCTTTACTTTCATTATTTACAGAAGAGAAAAGCGATAATTCACCTAATTCTGATGATTGATCCCTAAATATCACCATGGTAGTGTCTTTGTGAGATGGTATTGACTCTGTTATTGACAACCATCTTCAGCAAAGAGCAAAATAATTTAGTTTTTAATCTGTCATCATAAGAGTTGCTTTGCTCCAAACTGGAAATGATCACAGATTCATTTATGTATATGTTGGCAGATGCTAAGAAATTGCTGTGCACGTACGTTTTCTAGCAAGTATTTCTGATTTAAAGGTTCTTGAAGTGCGATTTGCCAGTGCTTCAGTTAATTTTGGGTTGCCAGTTGTTTATTTTCAAGCTAACTGTGTCTAGTGTTGTAATTGAAGAGAAAGCAAGACTATTTGCATCTCATTTTGTAGAAAATGACACAAATTCCTAACATAAAATTCCGCATGCACGTTTTTATATTGGATTTATCAAGACATTCTTAGCTTTGAAATGGACTAGAGCTGCAGCTAACGATGATTTTAATAATTGATTCATCTGTAGATTATTTTAATAACTAATAAGTTCTTTGAATAAACACAAAAGACTCAATTCTCAAACATTAGTATTGAACCCAAAGCAATATAGGCTGCAGACAAGTCACTAATAATTACATTTCCGCAATGGCTTCGGGTATAGTTAGTGAGCTCTAGCCTGCTACCTAGACTTGTTATGGTTAGAGACTAGCAAGATATAGTCTTCAACCAGCTCCAGATATAGACTATCAAACTAGCATTGTATGTATTAGTTCCAGTCAATGATGGATAATGTTAGTCTGGTTGCCTGATAAATGGAGATGGACGAAAACATTATAATTACAACGATAGTGTCTAATAACTAGTTAGCGGGCTGAAGTAATCACGACATGTAGGCTATCTTAAGCTAGGTTTACGTTATGTGTCTACAGCAGCCCCGTTTGCCTGAAACGTACTGCGCCGTGGGATTTTGGCCATTTTTTTCTCCATATTCAAGTTTTGATACATAAACGGCGCACCAAGTGTCAGCCGAACGAGGCTGCCCGGCATCCGAAGCCTCAGCCATGCTGCTCTGTGTTTTCCTCTGTTACACTACACAGTGTGCGGGCATGCCTCAATGCTAACGTGCTCAATACCCAACAAATCGACTGCCAAATTCGTTGCCAACTCTTTTAAGAATCGATTTGAATTGATTTGATTTGTTGTTGCAACACTAAAATGGACATGACTAATGTAAACAAATTAGCCAGAAATTATGTAGATGTTTCTAAGAAGTGTCGATGTAAAACAAACACATTAATTTATCCACAGATTGAATAAAAGAAGTGCATGTTCCCTCCATGACTTCATCCATTGGTTTGTGGATCAGCTTGAAGCCTCATGTTTTTGTCATTTTGTCATTTCGTCATCATCTTATTTTTGTTTCTTTTCCTATGACAAGCTCTAAAATATTATGCAGAATATTGTCAAAGCAGCCTGTAGTAAGTTAAGACGGTGTGGAATTAAAAAAAAAAAAAAAAAAAGACAGCTGTGAAATTAAAATATCAAATATCACGATCATTTTAAATGTTCTGCCTCTAAATTTCTAAAATATTTTTCATGATCTCACTGTAAATGATAATTTTCTACCCCAACTAACCATCTACTTTTTCACATCCCACTTAGGAGGAAAAAATTCCCATTAAACTTGAAGGAAATATTGATATGTATAAACTATATGGACAAAAATATTGGGACACATCATGTCTACAGCTGTAAGATGTCCTGTTAATGCTGATTTGAGGTAAAAGCGTCAATATTTCCTTAAAGTTTAAACAAGAGATTTTTCTTAAGTGAGATGTAAAGAAAGTAGATGTTTCCTGTTTTTAGCTTCAACAAAACTAACCAGTGCAATGATATGTAACACAATATAAAACTATATAATGACATTTGATAATATGACATATTTCATGGTTTTGTCAGGCCGTGAATGACAAAATCATCTTCGAA
Source organism: Apogon hyalosoma (assembly GCA_037367295.1). NCBI lineage: Eukaryota > Metazoa > Chordata > Actinopteri > Kurtiformes > Apogonidae > Apogon > Apogon hyalosoma. The sequence continues at coordinate 35,942,781 of JAPQRP010000006.1, read as the reverse complement.
GACCATAACTGTTTTGATTACAGACTGCGCAGAACATGTTAATTTTGACATTTTAATAAGAGGTCTACGTGGATTAAAACACCGTTGGATCCAGACTCTAGTGGCTGGTTTCCTCGCTCCCGTTGGCTTCATGTTTCAGGTTTCAGCTTGGTTCTACATTTTTCTTGTACCTCTCCGCACAGATACACAGTGACTCTGTTTGATAAATGCTGTTCTGTGTTTGTCATCCAGGGAGTGACATATTGTGGGGAGAGTTCTGCCAGTAGCCTGACCATGGCCAACGTCCCCTGGCACCAGGAAGTGGTCGCCTTCGTCCAGCAGCTGGCGGACATGTTGCCTCAGTACGAGATCGCCTGCGAGCATGAGCACTCCAACTGCCTGCTCATCGCACACACCAAGGTAAGAAAGCGTACAAGATCATGCATAACTTAGCAACTTTTACACCGTGACGCATGACATTTGAGCTGTTGCAACAAGTTAAGAATAAAACAGGATCAACACATGCAAAAGTCATGACGTAGAGCACGAACAGTCCTCGTCATGCACATATGATAATAATAGATGAGTTTTATAACGTTTCATATGAAGTGTCAAAATCTCAACAGTCTCTAAAACCAGAATCATTAACAGATGAACCGAGAGTAAAAATAACCAATAGCTGGAGCTTTATTTTCAGCTCACAGGCTGATAGGCCGTGAGCTGATGTGAAGAAGCTGGGTCCGTCGTCGTTGTCGTCATCATCATCAACTTTGTCATTGCCGTCTTCATTGTTGTCCTCGTCATTTTCATCATCTTCGTCATTGTTGGCTTCGATGTTGTCGTCTTCCTTGTCTTTGTCGTCGTCTTCTTCGTCATTGTTGTCGTCGTCTTCATCATTGTCATCGTCCTCGTGGTCTTCTACATCGTTGTCTTCGTCAGCAGTTTCTTCAAACATCTTCATCTCCAAAACTACTGGTTGCATTCATTTCAAATTTTATATGTAGCTTCCTTTGGGACAGTGTCGAGAATGTTTTTGATGAATTTTTGGAATATTAAACATTTGCTTTTAATTATAACGGCCCATATTTTAATGGCTTATAACATGTAAATGGTTACAGATATCAGTCTCGTTCCTACTGAGCACTGATAGGAAGTCATATATGGACTTTTATTGAATTAGTTAAGTTCTCCTCCAGTGAAAGTACCACCCCAGATTGATCTCCTGCATCATGACCACAGGACTGGAACAAAGCTGCAGAACCTGGCAACCTTGCAAATTCAAGTTGGGATTGATTCCACGGGTTAGGGTTCATTTTAGATTTCTTTATGTTACTTGAATGTGTTGATCTGTAACATCAACTAATGAGCTTATGTGAATTTTAGACTATGTTTCGCTACAAATAATTAATTTTATGAGAAGATGTCGTAGAAAATCCTTTCAGTGTATGTACTTACGTGTGTGCTCAGCCGTACACGGATGTTTTTACCTACATCTCCTCAGCTGTGTTTGCATGTTTAATTCATGTAAAGCCTGAACTCTGGTCCAGACTCCAGCAGAGCAGGAGGAGGTAATGTACTAATTACACTAACTGTAACCTGCCATTACACAAAAGAAGAAAAGGATAACCATAAGGCATTGTGGGATGCAGTGTGTCACACAGGAAGCTCTAGCAGCTGGCAAGAAAAACTGAAAAATACTGTAGATTTTCAGGTTTGTCACCTACTATATACTAGAACGAGTCAGTCTGCTGGTAGTAGGAGATGAACACAGCATCTGTTTTGCTTCTTACTGTCATACAGGTTAGAAAATATAGGGTGTCCACAAAGTCTCTTTACACTTTAACCACTCGGTTGCTGGTGGAGGTTTGGGTCTTTATGGGTTAAAGTGTCAGTATTGTCTTTTGTTATCAGTAGTTTATCAAAGTGACGGCATTCGCAGACAGTTGTAGTGTTCGTTGTAGTTTAACACGTGTGTCGTTGAAACAGTCTGCTGGGTGTTTGTTAGATGCACTAAGGACTTTATTGTTTTTGTCTGGTACCACTTTCTTCATCATTAGCAAATGCCGCATAAACACCCCTTCACATATAACAATGAATAATGGCTACCTGCTGATCCTTCTTGCATCTGTTCTAATTCACACACCTCCTCTACCTCTGTTTAACTCCAAACTAAATTTCCAGACAGTTCAGAAACATGTCACTAGTTTTAGAATGTTTCCTACTTGGTGTTTTTCTGTTTTTCTGTTGGTTATTGCTATAATTTATTTGCATTTGTACCTGCCTCTGGAAATATGTGCCCATTAGGGGAGGTAAATCTGGCAGAGGCTCAGCCCTCTGGAAAGTATCATTCAGTGGTCGTCTCTGCCAAGGCAATAGTCTGTCAATAATTAATGAATGATGATTAATCACTGTCTTGGCTCTTTGACAGAAATTTATTTCAGTTAGCGATGCGTCCACACCTCCCTAACAAATAGTGCATTCAGTGTGTTGTTGCTCTGTTTGTTACTGGAGTTTCCACCATGCAGATGTATTTACTTCTGTACAGGCTGGATGAACGTCTAGAGGGAGAAACTGAAGAACTGAAGGCACATTAACAGCGTAGACTGCACTCTGTACAGCTCTGTTCCACCATGAGTCTCCACTGCACCGTGGAACCACATATACTCACTTTACAGCATCATACAGAAAGACACAGTGCACAGTTTGTTTATAAGCAACAGCATCGACACAGATTTTTGTTAAATTATTTTTACACTAAGTTGACAGTAATTATAAGTGTTTGAGCGTCAAGTTTCCCAGTTGTGTGGACTCCATCATGGCTCGTGTCACAATGCAGGGTTATGATATGTTATGGATTATGGAAATGTGGTACAATAACCATATCTTTATATACAGTGGTGTGAAGAACTGTTTGCCCCCTTCTTGATTTCTTTTTTTTTTTTGAATGTTTGTCACAATTGTTTCAGATCATCAAACAATTTTAAATATTAGACCGAAATAACACAACATAACTGAGTAAACTAAACACAAAATGCAGTTTTTAATTGAAGGTGTTAATTATTAAGGGGGAAAAAAATCCAAACTTACATGGCCCTGTGTGAAAAAGTGATTACCCCCGTTAAAACATAAATTAACGGTGTATGTGTAACTGTTTATCACATCTTTGGAAAGCGGAGTTCAGTTTCTCTAGCCATACCCAGGTCTGATTATTACCACACCTGCTGTCAATCAAAAAAATCACTTAAATAGGACCTGCCTGACCGAGTGAAGTAAATCAAAAGATCTGCAAAAGCTAGACATCATCATCAAATTTAGGAACAAATGATATGCAAATACTAGTGCATTGATTGATGGGGAACCACATTTTCAAGAAGTGGTAGTTTTTATGGTGGGGAGAGCAGACATCTGGGAAAAGATGTGAGTCAATATTTTATTAGTACTGACATAAAAATTGTTTGTAAATCATTCTTTAAAATTTAAACAACAATTAATATATTAATACTGATATCTAGAGACTGAAGTTAATAAATGCATTGTTCCTGTTTTAACTTCATTTCCCATCATGCAGTGTGGTACCGTGCTTTCTGTCAAACATCATGGGCATAGCAACATGGTTGTAAGGCTACTATATTCCAAAATTACTAATATTTCCCAAAGTATTGGTCCTATCAACTTGCCATTTTTGCTAGTCTTTTCCTTGACCAAAAATATAGAAATATGCCAAACTGCAGCTGTCAGCTCTTTCCGGATTTTGTGTGATGCCTGAGACAAACACACAGTCCACCTCCCTTTTATAATATAGATGGTTAGAAATATTGATAAAGTTACCTTTGAGCCCTGATAGGAAGCCATATTTGGACTTTGAAACAGTTGAGTTCTCCGCCAGTGAAAGTACCACCCACTTCTACAGGGGGGTTGATCTCCTACTTTAAGACCACATGACTCTAACATAGAACACAACCTGACAACCTCACAAATTCAACTTATTGATGCTTGATAGAACATACCAGTGAGATACAGGGACACTGGTCTTATTTTTTTCAGTCCAAAGAACAGACCAGACAGAAATGTTATAATAAAAAAAATTACAAGAAACAGGACAGTAGCAGGAGCTTTTTCTCGATCAACTATAATCTATATTCTCCACTGTTTCATTTATTCAGGTGTGCAGACATTTTTGTAAGACACTCAACACTAGATTTGCTGTCTGTGTTTTATTCTAGTATATTACCTCTGTTATGGTCTATGATTCAGTAGGTTTTATTATTTGTTTACTTCCATTAAACCTGATGTCAATATCAACTGTGGCAGATCAATCTCTCACACTGGTTCTTATAATAAACTTCTCAGATTGAAGAAATCTCAGTCTGTAGGCGCCTTAAGCTCATTCAATTTTAGAAACTCTGTTCTGCTTCATTGACCGTCGCACAGAGTGAACAAAGATGAAGCGTTTTGGTCTCCAGATGCGAGAAAAAAAAACAAAAACACACTAGCTCTTAACGGAGACAAAAAAGGAGCGATAAAAGCAGTTGTTCTTTTAATTCAACCTCATTTCTCACGTGAAACGCAGCCAGAATACAATCAATATTTCCCTGAATTGATTTCTCCACCTTTGATTCTCTCTACATTCCTCCTCTGTCTTTTTCATCGTTTCCCAATCGTTGACGTGTCAAAGCAGATTTCACCGTCTGCAACAGCGGCCATTTACGGACCACCTTCATTCATTTACACCTCCTCCCCTTCAACTGTCAGTGTTTCTTAATATACACTCACACATTCTCTCCATTTCCTTCCACTTCCTGCTCTGTCACACAGATTGCATTATTAGTGCTGGATGCTCTAAAGCAGCATCTATTTCCCTGTTAACTAATAGCTCTGGCTGAGCCACCGTGAAAAGAATGAACAGCGTTTTGCACTCACGGCACCTTAGGAGGTTTTCCGTCTTTTATAAAGGCTTTTTTTAGGACACACCTGAGGAGAAGTGTTCAAGTATTACACAGACCGACATACACCAGTACATCTACACCCAGACAAACAACATGGTTGATATTAACTCAAAAGTATCAAAGAGTTTTAAAAAATATATTTATAATATCACATCATTGAAAAAACATGTAGTAACACCAGTGACGCAATATAACACCAATGACTTCACAAGACATTCTCCGTCTAATTTCAATTTATGTTTGAATGTCAATGAATCAAAGCTGCCATGTAACTCAGTAACAATAGTAAGATGATTAAAACATTTCAGTGCAAAAACTAGAACACGCTGTCAGTGCAAATTAACATTACAGAACTGCCTGTACATTCTTTGTTTTTCAGCAGCACTCAATTTTGCCGTACCTGACAAAAGGAAAATAGAATAACAATAGACAAAGATGACATATTAATGTGAAAACAGAAAAGAAACACATTCACTTTCTTTCTCCAGCGAATGTCTTTATGAAGCTCAGTTATACAGGAATGTCACTGGTGTTACCAGGAAGAAGAGTAACTCCGGTGACAATTTGGGAATAAAACTTGAATTTGAATAAAATGGCTGTCATTTTTCAGACCACATATCTTCAGTCAATATTTCAATTGTTTAACTCTCCAAAGGCCAGTTCATTACTTTAGAATAAAATTGCTTTGTGTTGCTGTAACACCAATGCCATCATTTTGGGTGACTGATATGTATTTGATATTATTAATAATAATTTCTATTTCTTTACCATATCAGTGTTGTATTCAGTGTACGCAATGTTATGTAAATGTGAATGAGTTTTAATTCATGAAAAAAAAAGGTATTTTTAAATGAAAACTATAGTTTTCACTTCCTTGTATGATGAAAGTGACAAGACAATTCCTTGAATTTGTCATTTTAAATAAATTCCCATTTTATATATATATTTTTATTTTTGTGTATTTTTCTATGTGTATCATTGCAAAGACCGTCTTTATTTATAAAACATGTAATTAATGTGATTATTAGGTCAACTTAAAGTATTTTGGTGTCTGCTAAAGTAAGTGACAGCACTTCCACCATTTTTGTAGAATCCAGCTGTTTCCCACGGTCGTTGTCACCCGTGTCTCGGATGGTTTTGTCCTGGTGATTGGAGTACCCGGGTCAATCACTGGTCTAAGTCACGATCCCAGTATTATTTCATCTACTTGTATGTTGTTGCTGTTAACTGTGAAATGTCTTATCTTATCTTATCTTGTCTTGTCTTGTCTTGTCTTGACTTATCTTGACTTATCTTATCTTGACTTATCTTGACTTATCTTGACTTATCTTATCTTGACTTATCTTATTTTGACTTGTCTTATCACAGTTAAGTTGTATGTTTACAGTTTACAGATATAGTTTAGTGTTATTTGAAGTTATTGCTTTTGACAGTGAATCACTTTCAACCAACATGCCAATACATCAGAGCTTCCATCCAATATATTTTCCTCAAAGTCTTCACTGCGTATTATAAGTCTGGACTCATATGGATGTGAACATTAACTGGTTTGTGGATGCTTATGACTGTAAAGTGCTGATTCTGTTACTGCTGCCTACATTCATTTAAATTTCCCCTCCAGGCATTAGCTCATCTAATCCCATCAGAGTGGATTTCATTAGATCAGATATTGATTAAATAAAATATGTTCAGATATTGCATGTGTTATAACAGAACTGGGAGCAGGGGTGTCAGTTCGTCCACTTTCCATGTACAGATGCACGTATCGTTTCTTGTCTTTGGGCTCCTATTAATAATCCAGCAGAGTGTCAGAACCGGAGGCAGTCTGAGGTCCTCCTGTAACTGAAGAGTCAGATGTTTTCCTGCTAGCCTTCAGTGTCCTAAATGTCTTATTTCAGCAGCCTCAGCAGGATGAGCAGGCACATTATGAAGACCTTCCAGGTTTTAACATTAACTTGCGTAACGGCAGAGTTGAGACCAGCCCACAGGAAAGTCCCTCTCAGTGTCTGTGTGTCGCATGGTTATTTCACAGTCCTCAGATCTTCCAGTTCCACTTGGATCACTTGGATATCGCTGTTTGATGTCGTCCTTTAAAACACTTCAGAACTGGTTGCATTTGTGTGTGTGTGTGTGTGTGTGTGTGTGTGTGTGTGTGTGTGTGCGCGCGCTTCATTAGTTCCTTTTCAACCTCCGGGACTTTCTCATTGAGACATTCCCCTCTCTCTCCCCTCATTCTCCTTTCTATTCCAGCCTCTTTTCTGCCTTTTATCTCCTGCTTCCTCGCTCCTTCCCCTTCTCTCTTTCCTTTTCAACCCAAACCTGTATTTTTTTTTTTGCCTGAAAGACACTTAATGCGTTTTCAGATGCGTCACATTTTATCCTTAAAGGAACTAATTGTAATATTTTAATTCACAACATTGAAAATTGAGCTGCATTTATTTAAGAAATAACAGCTTTGACCTCATGTGAAATATATTAGTGTGTAGAGCTGAAGAAATATCTACAGCAGTTAGAAAAAAAAAACAGCTAACCTCACTTCATCCTTTCTCTTACCCCATAAAAACCCAGTGCTGCTTTTGTGGCACTTCCAAAATAGTTTTTTCTGTGTATTTGACTTTTCTTAAGTGATTTATCACCATTTCTAACATTATTACCCTCTGTATTTTGTGTTTTTTCAGTGTAAATTATGTATTTTCCCATATTTAATTCACCGATCATGTAGATGTTCATAAAAGCTCAGAGATAAGTTGAGGGTTGTTACCATTATAACATTACAGATGTTGATACTAGGGGTGCATCGGTACAGGCAGCCCACGGTTCGGTCCGTACCTCGGTTCTTGGGCCGGTTTCGGTATGTGTTTTGTATGTAAAGACAACAGGTTTTTTTCTCCCAAAATTATATTTTTATTTTGTTTGTCAGCAAAAACTGAATTTCACAGTTGGAACAAATTCTGTCACTGTACTGAATAAAATAACAGTTTCTGTACTGAACAACAGAACCCTTTCGTATTCCTTGACTACTTGTATACAGTTGCATAAAACACACGTGCACACATAAGTCCCAAAGGGAGCTTTTTCAAAATAAATTCCTGCTCTGCACAGGGATGTAAAAGAAAACAGCGGTATAAAAACACCATGGTTATCTACCGTACTGTAATAGTGTGTATTGTATGTGTGTCAGAGTCCTGCACCGGGTCAGGTACCGACACATACTTAAAAGTGAGTTACTGTGTAGACAATGGGTTTAATGTCGGGTTCGGGTCGGATCGCAGGTGAAATGTACGCGGGTGCGGGTTTAGAAAAGTGGTGGAACTGTGCAGGACTCTGACGTGTGCACTGCAAAAATCCAAATCTTACCGAGTGTATTTTTCTCATTTCTAGTCAAAATATCTCATCATGCCATTTTAAAGTATTTTGACTAGAAATGAGAAAAATACACTCG
>JAPQRP010000006.1:35894241-35905393 GCA_037367295.1 Apogon hyalosoma | reverse complement strand
CCCATCCTCTTTGCGTTTTTGCGTGTCCAGCCAGAGGCGGGCAGGGCTGTCATTGGGACTCACTAATGAGCCTCCACTCTGTCTCCCCATGTGGAGGAATGTTTGCACGGTAGAGTGAGTGAGAGAGCAAAAAAAAAGAAAGAAAGGGGTAGAGGAAGGAGGGAGGGAGGGAGGGAGTGTAGTGTGAGAGGAGCCGTCGTACCTGCTGCTCTCACTGCTCAGATATTACCAACGGGGGGTTCTGGAGACCGATGCTGCTGCTCTGGGACCAGCCCAAAGCGTGGAGGCAGCCGGGCTCAGAGCTGGTTCAGGGACGGGGACTCTGCTGTCGGATCTGATGGAGGAGGAGGTCACGGAGCCAGATCCTCGGACAAGAATGGAGCCCGCCACGCCGTCGCACTCAGAGGTGAACGGAGACCTGCCCGGCAACCCGTACCTGTCTGACGGGACGCCGGACGAGGTGATGGAGAGTCCGGAGAGGGAGCCTGATGCGCTGCAGTATCCGGACCAGTACGGGTAAGAACCAGGCAGAGCAGCCGGGCTTTCACAGCAGACACCCAGCACTACTTCTGCTGCTGCTGCTGCTTCTTCTGTGGGACGCTCCGAGGTGTCAGCCTCAGTTTGGACAGCCTGGTTTCTCTTTATGCACTGATGCTCTGATGAATTACCTTTGCATCCTGTTCAGACGCAGCCTCAGGTGACGGTAAAGTCGGTTAATCTCAGAGTAAATTGCTCCTGTCGAACATCCAGCCAAGTGTCATTGAACTGTAGGAATATTCTTCACCTCCTGCAGAACCGTAGGAGTTATTAAACGCCTGAAGGAAGTAGGAACATAAGGAAATAACGATGCTCCGGAGGATTGTGAGGTGATGTTTTTAGGCAGGGTCTGAGATGGATGCAAATGCAGACGACCGCACAAAAAAGGCGTTATCTAATCCAAAAATACATCACAATCCATCCACTTACAGTCTGGATCATGAGCTAAACGTCTTTTGTCGTTTTTGTTTGTTTTGTTTACATCCGCAGCTAAAACTCGCAGCCTGTCGATCGTTTCTTACTTCACTCGACTTCGCAGCTGCATGTTTTGTTGTTGCACAGAGATCGTATCGTAATGATTGTTGTTCATGTTCTGCATCTACATTAGTGAAACATTTTGCTGCTTATTAAACATTTGCCAAAGAGATAAAACCTCGACATTCTCTCAGGTTGAAAAATCTGCTTTTAATCCTTTATCGGGCAAGTGACTGTTTTTGGTAATTTCGGCAAACATTCAATACAGGGTTCCCGCGGAGTCTTGAATTTGCAAATCTGCATTTAATACCTTAAAAAAGTTCTTAAAAGGTACTAAATTTGATATGGTAAGTTTTATTTTATGTTGCCATAAACTTGTTGGCTGTTTTGTTTAAAAGTGTCCAAGATGCAAAGAAAGTACAGTTCGTCTACTCAGTTCCACCCATTCCAACCCCAAAATTTATACTGAAATTAGGAACCAATTAGCTATAACTCTGCAGAAATTATCACAGAACATTCAGCTCAACACACGTGCAGCCGTTAGTCGCGCATTGTCCGAGAAAGCTGAGTTTGCCAACTTTTAAGGGACGGCTCGCAAGCAAAATGTAAACATGTGGAAGTACAAATTTAATAACGCCTGGTTGGAGAAAAGATCATTCTCGACCTGGTTGACACAAGTGGAGGGGAACGTGTTGAAGTCGGCTGTGAAAAGGGCATTAAATTCTGTTCTTAGTAGTGTTAAAAAAGGTCTTAAAAAGTCGTAGTGTGTAGTCATACCTGGAAAGTCCTTTGGTCCACTTATTTTTATTTAATTTTTTTAGTCATTTTTATTTTTACTTACAAACTCACAACAGCAACAAGAAACAAGTCACCAGAAATAAAAAAAACAAAAACAAAACAATAAGCAAAAACCAAAACAAACAAAAATACAGACAATAGCCATGGCAGGAAAAAACAAAACAAACTAACAGATTGTCTGTTTATTTGGCTCGGCTCTAATGCAGACTTTATTTTGTTCGTTTGGGTCGGATCGTGTTCTCATTGCACTTTTTGCTAGTGGACCAAAATTTGTAAATGTAAGCACGCATGTGATGAGCTGCGCTAGCATTAGACAAAAAAGTTGGCGGCGGGGGGAATCGGAGACGGCGGGTGTTGATGAAAACAAACATGGAGGTTCTACGTGACCATTGACCAAATGTTAACGACACATTCAGTCTCCTCTTCGCTCCACGGCTCATGGCTGCTGCTCTTAGCTCTGGCTACTCGTGCGGCTCGGCTGCTTCCAGCTTTGTTGATTACCCACAATGCCATGTGGCTACGGTGGCTCAGCAAGCACAATAAGGCACACGGTTCCTTGGTTTGTTTCGGCTCGAGGTCGGTTGTATTCATGCTAGAAGGGGTGGTCTCAGTCCGCTTGTGTGGGTCCAATCAGAGTTCACGTTTGTATTCACACCTAAAAAAAAAAGTCCAGACTTTCCGAGGAAATTAACTCTGCAAAGTAGGGCTGAATAAACCCTTAAATTTAACTTGTAGAACCCTGTAAATATGGGGCCAATCCTGTATCTCAGTGAAGTCCAGAAGCCTGTTGGTTTGTATAAAACTACACAATGATTCAGAGAGATTTTATAGAAGTTCTGAAGCTGTAAATAGTGAATACGAGTGATTTTCGTCAGTTTTTCAACCTTATAACAGTTGTTTTATCGCACGTTTACTTTTTAGCAAGTGCTGCTCGGATGTTTTATGGCAAGAGAAGGGAGACTGTTGTCACGGTAACCCGAGTTAGATGACGATTCCAATAACACACTAAAGTTGAAATTTAGAATTTGAGAGTATTTCAATGGGTGTCCTTTCAAGGGTTAACTGTGAGAGAAATGATGATTTAGATGTATTTGTTGTTTGGATCGAAATCATCATGTGTAGATACTGTATAGACTCTGGAAACACTTTTAATTAATTAATGGTTTACATGGGAAAATTTGTGGCAGACACTTAACTTCTGTTGTAATCCATAGTATTTTCAGGTGTTGGAGACGTCTGTGTGCTGTAACTGGATAAAAAGTCCACGTTTTGCTGGATTTTATGCAAGTGCTGGTGTTAGAGCTCTGATTATTGGATCAGATGTGATACAGTTAATTAATCTGTTTAACGATCGATTGGTTTGATGGGATGTTTTTACCAGAAAAATGGTAACACATTCTTACGTTTGGTGTCTTTCCTCCTCGGCGACAGTCAAATCAATCTGTAAAAATTCGAAACCAAATGAGACTCGAACTAATCAATTAGTCTAGAAGATGATGCACGGAGGAATCGACAGTGGAATCAATGATGTTCAGCCCTTGTAGAATTGTTTGTTCATCTTGTGCCAGTTGAAGACTTTAGATCCGTTCTCATGTTTCCCCAGATTCACGTCAGGTTTAACACTAACGAACGGGTCTGGGTTTATTGAAGCTCTGTGTTTTTAATCCGTCCTTTGTTCTTTTGCTGCAGAAGTTTTGTCGTTACAGTGTCAGAGCAGACGTGTGTTTACTCAGATTGGACTGAGTCATCACATTCACGACATGGAAAAACAGATTCACTCCTCCTTTCTCATCAGACTGAATCTAAACTTTGAAGTCCTGCAGAAATCATCTTGAATTTAACCCTTTAGCCCCTGACGTGGCTGTGGTGAGCGTTTTCCCTGGGGCGCCGCTAACTATTGTGGGCCCAATGAAAGCTAAAGTTTGCCCTTCAAAAAATTCAGTATCTTGTCGATCTGTCGGAGTGCGAGCGGGGGGGGTGGGGTATGTACGTAGGGTAGGGGCAGCAGTTACATACATGGGCGTGCGGTCCCTAACTAACGTAACTAATGCTGGCGTGAAGCAAAAGTGAAACTTAACATACTTTCAACGTCCGACTCCCGGCTTCTCTTCCTCTTTTTCTACAGCGGATCTAACACGAAATTTTCACAACTTCTAACCTGTATCCACTGGACCCCCTCCACTGCTCTATGGCCCCCCAGAAATGCTGGGCCCCATGAATTTGTCACTTTTACACCCCTCCCCCCCACGGTGCCCAGAACATTCCGACTATATGATTTCATTTAAATATTCATAAAAATTCAAAATTCTACTCAACTGGAAAAAATTTAAAACATGCTGATAGAATCGAGCTTGTGCTTTCCGCAGACATCTGAGCATGCTCAGTGCACCGCCCCGCCCCCGCCTGTGGAATGGGGGGGCAAAACACAGAGCAGTGAGTGAAACTAACTCACTATAAAAATACACACTTTTGGGTGTTTTTTTTTTTTTTTTACACATTGTTTTCCTTGTATTTTCTGTTGTTTACTGTATTTTCATGATTTTACTTTATTTTTTTTTACTGCGTTTTGACCGTGTAACTGCTTTTTTGGAGCTCAAGCAGGTGCTGAAAAGACTGATTTAGAAAAAAAAAAAAAAGAACCCCAAAACAAAAACTACTAGACCAAACTTCACATACTTGTTGTTCAGTGTGTTCATGTTGAACATCCTAAATCTCTTATTGATGTACATTCTGAGTGCCTTATTTAGTAGAAACCTGTCACACTTCAATAACCCTCTCTTTTTGTGTTATTCCACCTGTTTTGACCTTTCAACACACAGTAAAGCAAAGGGAACACAAACACATACTCACGGCAGCTTTTATGAACCAGAAACAGACGCTAATTCGCAGCAGCACCTTTAATAATAATGTCTCAGGGTTTAAAGGGTTAACACACACTCACTGACTGCGACTTCCACGTCCATGTGGTCACAGGTTGCAGTAAAAACATCAATATTTGGCACCAGTTCGTCGATTGAAAAGAGGAATCACAGGCCGGAGTAACAGTGTATTCCTGTACTGATATTCTGTGCCACTGCTATTTACAGACTTCACATAGGTTTATAAACACTCCTGGACCGGGTGATTTTGTGGTGTCGGGGGGGCGGTGGTGGTGTGTGTGTGTGTGTGTGTGTTGGTGCAGAATGTCCTGCTTTAGACGCCGTCGCTGCTGTTTTGCTGATGTGAGACTTCGCCACCTGGCCTCCTTGTCACGCATGATTGACACCGGTCTTTTCATGTTCAGGACCGGGTCCGTGATGGTCCTGAGGCCGTCTGATGATGATTAATGGCTTCTCTTGTCGTTGGCTTCATCGGGGGCTGACTGGAGTCTGAGAATGAGGCTGAGTCTGGAGAAGTCGGATGCAGAAGTGTTAATTAAACGGCAACAAATGAGAACTATCGGGCTTACGATGCTCTGTACTTTCTTTGTAGCGTTTTGGTAGTTTTTCTAGGTTCAGCTGGACTGGTTTTGGTCTTTTCAAAAGGGCAAAACCAGTCCAGAAGAACTACCAAAAAGAACGATGGCCTGGGCAAAAGAAAACCTACACAGACTTCCTTTCTATACCTTTAGCTAAGACCTCCTGTCTGGGTGTTGAACTGAATGTTCTACCCCCATTGATCTGTGATTTACCTGATTTGGAGCAGTTTTTAGTGGGAGGACCCCCTCAAACTGTTAGGGATGGGAACTGATAAGAATTCTAGTTCCATTATTGATACCACTTTTCAATTTGTGACTGTTAATGTTAGCGCCGTTTCACTATCAACCTGCTTTCACTGTTGTTTATGAATAATAGAGCAGCACAATATTGGAAAAAACTGACATCGCGATTTTTTTTTTTTTTTTAACTCTGTGATATGAAAAAATACTCAGGAGGATATAACAGCTGTGTGGCGCCAACGTAAATAGTCAAACAAATTAGTTGTTTCCTCTCGTTGTGGCAACGGGTGCTGGTCACTGTCGACGCTGAACACGTTTCAGTTTCATCCTTCTGGAGCCGAAATAATTCCAAATAACTGACGTCGCTTTTCTTTTTGGCACCAAGTCTTTGTTTTCTGCGATTTTCTCTTGTTCGTTGCTCATTTTTCAATGTTGTTACCAGCGACTCACTCCATGTGCAGGGGCGTGGTCTGCTTCGGCAAACTGATTAAGAACGTTTGTGATTGGTGGATGGCTGTGTGCAGTGTGTGTCAGGTACCCAGGCTGAAATTAGATGAGAACACATTCAGTTCATTTGCCTCCTACATTGCAGGACCTGCGATGTGACTATACATTGCGATGACGATGCTCAAACGATATATTGTGCAGCTCTAATGAATAATCTCTATGACAACGAAGCTCCAAGGCTGCGGCAGGTAGATCTGACTGTCCTTTAACCACACCTTTCCAACCCTTCAGGACAGGGGTCACCAACCCTGGTCCTCCAGAGCCACTATCCTGCATGTTTCAGCTGTGTCCCTCTTCCAACACACCTGATTTAAATAAGCCTATCATGAAGCTCTGCAGAAGCCGGATAACAACCATGAGGTGTGCAACTGAAAGTGATGCACCTGAAGACCTTTTTGTTTATTCATTATTTAGTTAGAGGTGGGTTTTATGACATTTGTTTTAATGTTTTTATACCTGTGTATGTACCTGTGTGTTTTGGTTTTTTTTGCCTGTGTGTTTTCTTTCTGATTTAATGTAAAGCACTTTGTGAATAGTCACTGTAAGCCGCTAGTAAAAAAAAAAAACTGCTTTTATCATCTGCAAAATATTTCAAAGCTGAGGTCTATGGTTTCAAAACCTGAAATGGAGATGATTATACATGCTTTTGTTTCCTCCTGCATTGATTATTGCAATGCTCTTTTTATGTGTTTTAACAAAAAAGCTGTAAATCGCCCACAGTCCGTGCAAAATGCAGCAGCAAGGCTTTTAACGGGATCCAAGAAAAGGGATCACATTACCCCGGTTTTAAATTCCCTCCATTGGTTGCCAGGTAATTTTAGAATCCAGTTTAAGATTTTAGTTCTTACCTTTCGAGCCCTTCGTGATCAAGCCCCTTTATACATAGCAGAGCTCCTCAGACCCTGTTCTCCACTGCGCTCATTAATGTCATCAAACCAGAGGCTCTTAATGGTTCCCCGCACCCACTTTAGAACCCGAGGAGAGCGCTCTTTCCAAGCCAGTGCTCCACGCCTGTGGAATGCACTACCTCTAACTCTACAGAGCATCGAGTCCATTAACTCCTTTAAGAAGGAGCTCAAAACGTATCTTTTTAGTCAGGCGTTAAGCCCGGGCTGATGTATTAAGGGCTTGTTTATTGTTTTATTGTGTTATTGCCCATCTCACATTTTATTTATTTGGTTTTAAGCTTTTATTAACATTTTATTCTGAACTGTAAAGCACTTTGTGATTTTAACTGACTATTATTAACTTATTAATGTAATTATTATTATTATTATTATCACTATTTCTAACCCTTTATAGTTCACTCATAGAAATACTCTGAAATTCAAAATTTCAACCTTAGTGTGTTATTGGAGGACATAACATAACTTTCTTACTTCTGTTAAATCTCTCAGAAGTTTTCATTGTTAGATCAATGAAGTTACCATATTTGGTTCCTTACCTGTGAGTGGCAAAAAAAAAAAAAGGGGGGGAAAAAAAGATCCAAGTATAAAAAAATCTGAGAGAAACAGGTGAAAAGAACATCACTTTTAGAACATTAGACTGACATGCGTGCTGATCCAGACCCCTGTCCACATCCACATGACCCCTTTGACATCATTCCTTACATTAGTACCATTACTTCATGGTACCGAACAAAGCAGGTCCACTCACTGTTCATGCACAGGTGGACCTTACAGACCCTGTGGACCACATTGGACCTGAGATTGCTGACTCACTGGAACTGTTGCTGTCACTGTCTTGTAACGTATGTGGAAATTACCAAAAATAGCCCCTTGCTCGATAAAGGGTTAATCCAATGAGAACCGACAAGTGATACCGATAATGGAACCAGAAGGGCTACCGTAATTTCCGGACTATAAGCCGCTACTTTTTCGCACGCTTTAAACCCTGCTGCTTAAACAGTGATGCGGCTAATTCAACAACAAGCTTCATGCCGTCAAGTTAAAGGCGATCGATCTGGCTGTCAAAGAAGGAAATGGAGCTGCTGCACGTACGCTTGGCCTCTTTTTAAAATTCAGGGTGCGGCTTATGCTCAGGTGCTCTCAACAGTCTAGAAATTACGGTAAGTTCTTCCCAATTCCCATCCCTTGGAATGAGTATGAGCTGATCATTACCAAACAATGCACCATATCGTGAGAAGAACTGATTATTACCAAACGTGTTAAAACATAAAACATGTTAAGACTTAGTACCGTACATTTTCTGCCTACGCTGGACCAGGTTGGACCGGTCCTGGTGTCGACAGTGTTCAGTTCTGTTAACAGAGTGGACAATGTAGGTGTTAAAGTACTGTCAGGGGTTTGAATCCATCGGGGTGAGGGTTCGTTGCGACTGATCCACGGTGTCTACGTGAACTGAAGAAGTTTGCAAAGAGGGATGAGTTCATCCCACCTTCCAGTTGGTTCTTTAAGGACAAGTAGCTTTTTATTGGTGAGGATTGAATTCGCCGCTCACTGATTCTACCTCCAGGGTCAAAGTGTTTTGATTAGTCATGTCATGTTTGTCTTATCCTTGAAGTGTCGGTACATGTAGTGCTTTCCCTCCAAGGCGTTCACACAGCCGAAGTGGAGGTGGGTTTATTTATGTCTCGGCTGTAATTGAGTTCAGTTCAGCTGTGACCCAGTCTTAACCGCCCTGGAAAGACCCGAAAAGACCACGACGGAGCAGGAACACATAGTCCGACCACATCAGGAGGGGTTCCTTCTGGAGCTCTGGAAGGAGGATTTAACTGAGAACCGGGAAGATCGATTAAGCCGAGTGAAATATGATCAGGATTTAAAAAAAAAAAAAAAAAGTTTCATAGCAGTCAACATCGATAACAGTTCAAATTAATGCTAAACCTAGATTTCTCTGAGGTTTGTGGTTTTAACTTAACACCCATTATGAAAACGACTGTTATACAGTCGACAGAGGCCACCTGGCTTTTATAATATAGATGTACCTGTGAGCATACTCTAAAACAACTATGAGAGAAACTGTTTTCCATACTTTATTAAGACTTTGACACAAAATTCCATACTTTTCAAGGTCTGGAAAACAGTGTTTGAAAATTCCAAACTTTTTAAGACTTTCAAGACCTGCTCAAGCACCCTGTAATTAACAATATATAATTATATGTTGCAACTAAAACTTTTTTTTTTTCAGCTGTAAAGTCATCTCTTTCCAGATTTTGTGTGATTCCCGACACACACACACACACACACACAGAGGCCACCTGGATTTCTAACCAGAGAAAAACCGTGAGCCTTGGTTTGACCTTTCAGGTGTGAATTGTTCTCCAGGCACTTGTTCATCCAGCTGAGAAATCGCCAAACGGCTTTGAAAGGCGGATACGCAGCAGTGGTTTTAATCTCCCTCAGAGATCGGCCGGTGTTGCGGTTTTCCTGGCGACGTCAGGCCAATCCGCCGCCGTCCTCCCTCGTCCAGCGGACACCAACGCGCTCGGGATCAAAGCGACTGGAAGCGCCAGCCGCTCTCGCTCCATGTGCGGCGGTTGTTCCTGTGATTAAACACCACAGGTCCAATCAGAGCGAGTGCACCCGTCTGCCGCCGTCAACTCGCCGTGTCCTTGAGCCAGACGCTGACTCCTGACTCACTCCGTCACTGAAAGTCACTTTGGATAACAGCATCAGCTAATGGCCTCGGCGTGGTGTAAAATTTGACTTAGTAGCTCATAAAAACTGTGGCAGGTTTCAGCTGCTTGGAGTGTTACGTCCGTGTGTGATTTTTACACGTTACGGAGTTGTTTTTGTTGTTGGGATGCAACAGCTTGAGTAAAACAGTTTACGCTGCTTAGCCCTGCATGCTTAAACACCAAACAGCAGCTGTTGCCGCTGCTTTACAGTCGATTTATAGGCACTGACACGGCTGGATCAATTATTTGACTGATTACTTAAATGTGCATCGAAAATAGAAGCTTTCTGTTGCAATTTATACAACACAGAACATGTGATTTAATCGATCGATAACTGGTGATAGGTTTGTAATGAACAGAGTTGGGAAGAGGGCGTCTGGCTTAATGGAACGCAGAGGCCTCATGCAGCGATTACAGCTTTAAGTCACTTCCATCCCTGTCACATTATTCCAGGTAAACGTGCTGCTGTGAATTTGCGTCTGTTTCAGTGAGCGTGTGTTTGTGTTCCTTTTCCTCAGTGGTTTTGCTTTAGGGTCAAAACAGGGTGGAATAACAGAAAAAGACAAAGAGCGGAACTGAAGTTTGACAGGTTTTTACTAAATAAGGCACTGAGAATGTACGTCAATAACAGATACAGGATGTTGAACATGAACTGTGAACTGGAACACACTGAACAACCACAAGGACTTGAATTTTGGCCCGGTAGTTTTTGTTTTGGGGCTCTTTTTTCTAAATCAGTCCAGCTGCTTTTTGACACCTGGTTGAACTCAACCAGGAAAAGCAGCTGCACGATCAAAACTCAGTAAAAAAAAAAAAAAATACAGGAAAATCACCACAACACTGTAAACAGTAAAAACAACAAGGAAAACCCTCATTCCCCATTTACCCCCCATTCCACAGACAGGGTGGGGTGGGGGGTGGGCACTGAGCATGCTCAGATGTCTATGGGAAGAACAAAGTTTATTCTAACTTTTTGAAATTTTTCTTTTTGAGCAAATGGGTGAATTTTTATGAATAAGTAAAGGGCTCATATTGATCTAAACCCACTTTTCTTAGTCTGTGGTTCATTTATTTGTGTATTTGGACTTTAATAGTTCATATAGTTTGAATCTGAACCCTCCAGCTGCTGCAAAGCTATCTTTAGATTCATTTTAGCAAAAATTTAGTGAATTTCTAATACCAGTTTTAATTCCTTCTTAATTTATGTTTTATAACTAGTTACGTCACAACATTTGCACATATAAGGTCCAGACTTCAGATGAACATTTCTCAGAGTACGACATAATTGTTTATCAGCAGCAGCGGTTGTAATAACTGAAAATATGTCCAGACTTTGAGCTGATTGTCTAAAATGTTTAGCTGTTGGTTGAACAGGACAGAGCAGCACAGTCAACAATCTGCAGGGGGCGGGGCCTGAAGTGCCTCATGTACATTTAAAGGGCCAGCGCTCCAAAGCACCTTTCTGGTGTCATTACTCAGAAATAGGGTTGAAGATGGAG
>JAPQRP010000006.1:35872364-35882890 GCA_037367295.1 Apogon hyalosoma | reverse complement strand
TTTCCATGTTTTCTTGATAATAACCCAAATCACTTCAGTTCTTCCATCAGTATCTATGTCATTGTACTGACAAAAACCGTGCTTTGATTCATTCCATGTTTTCTTTTCAAAGAACTAGATGTTTCTTCACGGTTTGCATTACAAACCACGACTTCCACCTGTAAAATGATCTTTTATTTGACAAACATCATATGTGTCACGGGTGACGCTATTGACCATCATTTTAGTTTATTCCAACGTTACGTGACTCCCATGGTGCACAGCAGAAAGGGGCGGGGCTTCAGATCTCCACACCTTCTAACAACATAACTCACCCTAGTTTAGAGACGCATTTCATTTTCAGTTTGTTTGTGACTTCAGATGTTTCCTTTAAATTCGCTTTACACTTTTTCCCATCAGGTCACGGTAATCCACCTTAGCACTCTACACCAACTGACATAAAACGGATAAAAAGAAGCCAAGTCCATTCGTAGCTTCTGTAGAAACATGACAAACTCCATGAACAACAACCCACTCACTCTGTAGACAGAAAGAGATCATTTTAAGGAAACAAAAACAAAATCATTCTCATTTTCATGCTATTATCCACTTAGATGAAGGATAGTTATGGTTATTATTTGCCATTTCTGCGATTAGATCCTCTCAGTCTTACACGCTAGACCTTTAATTTACTAAAAGATGCAAATGTGCCTAAATAAAATCAGAAATTATATCTTCTTACAAATGCAACACATTTAATCTGAACAAACACGCAGTGGAAGACTCTCTCGGCAGAGCTGATGGCATATTCGTTTAATAACAGAAACCGCTTTTGGCAAATGACTCTATTTGTTTGAGAGCTTCATGTTATTTGACCCATTTCAGTTCAGCTCCAAAACAACAAAGTCAGACTGAGATACTTAGAGTGGAATGTGGGGCTGCATACAAATGCCTCCAAACACACTGCAGCTTTGTGTTTGGTTCCACTTCACGCTACCAACTTGAAGAAACTGGTGACCAAAAGTAAGACGGTAACGTTCACTGCAGTAGAAGAAGACCAAGTGTTAATGATTTAGAGGAGCTTTGATTGGTTGAATGACAAAACATGTTGTTTTTAAGGTGGCTTGGACGCTAACGCAGTGGAAGTCGCGGTTTAAACTCAAGCGTGGACCCTCCAGGGAACCCCAGGCCCATATGTTATTTCCATTTGCAGTTATTTTACACATCCAGTGATTCTGTGGTGTTCCAGAGGGACTTAGCTGTAGATGGATATGTGAATCGTTTAACCCATAAAGACCCAAATATACACCAGGGACCAAAAGCATCTACTGAACTAAACTGTTTAATAACCTTAGAGCCACTAATCCTATCAAAACATGTAAATGACTGGTGTTAAATGCACTTTTTCATCTTTTCGTGGTCATCAGATATGACCCATTTGGACGTTCAGAAGCTCCGTAGTTACCGTGGAAACACTGTCATCTTCTACAACATTTATTCACCAGTAAAACCCATGGAGTTGGATCAATGACAGTGGATGGACACACATTCAGTTAATGACAGATTTCGTTGTGAAAGTCACTTTTTCTTCAGTTTTCTCCGAGCTTTTATGAACAGCTACACGACCAGTCAATTAAATAAGGGGAAATACCTGATTTTCACTTGAAAATACAAAATGCAGAGGATAATGTTGTAATAAATGCTGTTAAACCACTTCAAAGAGGCTAAATGTAGAGAACAGTTCATCTAATGGTCACCACTAAAATAGCTTTAGGTCTTTATATATATATATATATATATAAATTAATTACACCAACAAATATGAACCTAGAAGATCAAAATAGTCCAGTAAACAGTGTTGATGTGCTTTTTACCCCCAATTATTCCATCCAGTAAATCTGGAAACTGTGCTTTGTATTTTTATTTATTTCCGTTTGGACGTTCAGAGGCTTCGTAGTTACTGTGGAAAAACCGTCATCTTCTACAACATTGATTCACCAGTAAAACCCATGGAGCTGGATCAATGACAGTGGATGGACACAGTGGGTTTATGTTCAGTTTATGAGAGATTTGACTGAAAAAGTCACTTTTTCTCAAAGTTTTCTCTGTTTTTAGTCCCACAGCCTGAGGGATGGACTATTGGTACCAGCTGACATCCATCCATCGTCTGTAAAAGTTTTTCAAGAAACATCTCCAAAACTGTCTGCCAGAATCAGTTGAAATTCATAGCAGGGGTTCCTTAGGGTAAGGTCTACCAAGGTTGTTCAAAGAACTGAGAAATATTGATTTTTGAATTTTGAAAAATCCCCATTGGTTTATAATGGGACAAATTTCAAAGTGCTATAACTTCAAAACAGTTGAGGATATTTTATATAATTACTATGGACAATAGATAGGAAGTCACATATGTGCTTTCATTTGGTGCCATGACCTTTGACCTCGAGTAACCTTGAAAGGTCAAATAAATGAAAATGTCTTTAAATATGCCGTTGGACTATAGGACCCTTGGTCCTGTTTTTGTTTTGATAACCCTCAAATGTAATCTTAGCATGATGATGAAGGCATATGATCAGTAAATTTAATATTGATCTTCACTATAAAAATGCAAAATGGAGAGGAAAATATTATGATAAATGGTGATAAATCATTTAAGAAAGGTTAAATAGAGAGAAAAATTCCTTTGGGAACTACCACCGAAGCAGCTCTGGGCCTTTATGGGTTAAAACAGGTGATGATTGAAGCGGCTCCGGTAAGTTTTATCGTGAGTAATGTGAATTTTAAAGTCAGCGTGGCGCTAAAACCTGGTGCCGTCCTGGTAATCGGAGCCCACGGTGCACAGTCATGCTTTATTCTCTACGTAGCTTATCTGGCGGGGAACATTTGCGGTCTGCTGGCTTCTCTCTCCTCTTCCTCTGCGCTGTAGACGAAGCAGTGTTTATGAACCCTTTGTTTCTGAGTCTGTCTGAGAGTAATCACCCAGGCCTGTAGAACACAAACCTGATCAATAACAGTCTGCCGGAGTCAGCAGTGGCAGCCTCACAGGCAGCAAACAAACTCCACTCGGCCAGACCTCCAAAATATTAATCCATTGATGCGGCATTAAGGCGCCGCCTGGAAAATTGGCTGCACAGCGCACAGTAATAGCCAGATACTCTGTCAGGGTCGAGTTTTAATATGCATGAAGATACTGGCGGCGTATGAATTTCTCATTCCTGTTTCAATGTGTTAATGTTGTTTGGTGAATAAGAAATGGTGGTGGTGGGTAGAGGGTCCTCGCGAGTTCAACTGAACGCTGTGAACTGTAGCCAGGATCAGAGTTAACGCTGTGAATCCTTTATCAGCGCCGACTTCACACTACGCGTTGGGCAGTGTTATCAAAGTGGGCTTGACGGACCCGGGTGCAGATTTTTAGACTCTTTAGATTCACATCTGAAAGAGTTAGTGTGAACAGAAACAAAGCAGATGGAGAAAATAACACCTCTCCTTTTAGATCACTGGTGTCAAACATAAGGCCCGCGGGCCAAAACCGGCCCGCCAAGGGGTCTAATCTGGCCCATGGGATGAATTTGTGGAATCCACATACAGACCAATGTGATCTCAAGTGGCTCAGACCAGTAAAATACTATCAAAATAACCTATAAATAATGGCAACTCAAAATTTCCTCTTTGTTTGAATTTAAAAAGTGACATTGTGAGAACTTTGTTTACAAACTATCCTTTCATGAAAAAATGTGAATACTCTGAAAAAATCGGAACTGTTTGCATTGAATGTATTTATTGTATTGTATTTTAATCGTACTCTGTTCTGTGAAGCACTTTGTGACTCCCTGTTTGTGAAAAGCGATCTATAATTAAAATGTACTTACTTTTAACAGTCAAGGATGTTGAACTGGTTTTAGTTCACGGGCCACATACAGACCAATATGGTATCAAAAATAATTAAATAAATAGCATAACAACCTATTAATAATGCCTCAAAATGTTCTTATTTGTTTAACGTGAAAAAAAAAATTACATGATGTATATAAATAATCACACCTCCAAATATTTCTCTTTGTTTTAGTGCAAAAAATATTAAATTATGAAAATATTTATACAGACAAAGCATCCTCTAAGAATAAAATGTGAATAGCCTGAACAAATATAAACAACCTGAAACATCTTAATAAAAGTAAGTGTAATTTTACCAATATTCTGCCTGTTATTAAATGTTTTGTGTATTTGTCGATCACTGTGATCTGTAAGTTGTAACGCACATGTGTAAATGATAACCTGAGGCATAATATTGGTAAAATTGTACTTGTTTTTGTTAAGAAATTTCACATTTCTAAGGAAACTTTGCACCGTACTTTCTGGACTATTGGCCGCACCTGACTATAAGCCACACCCACACTTCACTCTGCCGTCTCCAACATCTCACCATTGATTCAGTGACGCCAAGCTTACGTGCAGCAGCTCTGATCACCGTTTTTAGGATGAATAATAATAATAATAATAATAATAATAGTCAAAATGTGATATTTCTTTTCATTGTTACTCAGACACTAGCCTATAGCAGGTTTTTCTCCTTATTTAGAGAACTGAATATAGGTTTTTTTTAGACTTCCAAAGAATTACCTTCTGCTCTAATTTGTTGCCTTTCAGCCGGATCGATCGTTAGCCCGTGAAACATAAATTAGCCGCGTCATTGTTTGAGCCGCGGGTTTACAAGCGTCGGAAAAAAGTAGCGGCTTATAAACCGGGAATTACGGTAGCTATAATCATTTTCATAATGTAAATTTACTTTTTCCACTCTTATTGTTTTACTGGTCCAGTCCACTTGAGATCACATTGGGATGAATGTGGAACCTGAAGTAAAATGAGTTTGACACCGCTGCTCTAGAGGCGGCACAGATCAGAGGTCGACCAGTGCTGGTTTTTAGGTTCAATATTATAACGATCGTTTGGAGCAGAGAAAGGAGCCGATTAATCCTCAAAGACCAAGAACCGTTTTGTCCCATTTTATGTAGTTTTTCTGAAGTATTCCATCGTATCAGAATCAGGAGTCAAACATCCGCTGATTCACGAGTACTTCAAGTTCATCCAGTTCATTTAAAATCACCATTTTTAGGATGAATAACCATAATAGTCAAAATGTGATATTTCTTTCCGTTGTTACTCGGACACTAGCCTATAGCAGGTGTTTCTCCTTATTTAGAGAACTGAATGTAGGTTTTTTAGACTTCCAAAGAATTACCTTCTGCTCTAATTTGTTGCCTTTCAGAAGCAAATTAGATTCATTCATTGGCTCAAAGTAGGAAATTGTGATGAATCAGTGGTGACAATGTTTGGGTCTAAACACATTAACTATGTGGTCTGTACATGAGCAAATAAGAACTACTGAGTGTCACTGAAAAGCGGAGGAACTCCACTTTTAGTTTGCTAAAGCACGTGTGGCTTAGTGGTTCAAACATTATTGGATATTTCTGAAAAACAGCCGTTGAAGCCACAGATGACGGTCCCTGTTGGAGTTGTTCATCAGTCGATATCTCTGCTACGTCCCTCCGTGACAGATTTGACACTGAAAACACATTATTCGTGTCTGAAATGAGCTGAAATCGATGACCTTTCACCTTTTTTAGAAACAGGAGCACAGTTTAACTGAACTCTAAAGCCACACTTATGCAGGACTAGTACCTGTGGACAACTGGTGATTTGGAAATTAACCCCTAAATGAATTCAAATGCATTCACACGGAACAAGTAAAGTCTGTTTTAAGCCAAATATCCTGATGTTGCTGAAGCCTTTTGAGAAGAATGGATGTGAAACTGCAGTTTTGTGCAAAAGTCCTGGTCCAACATTAGGTTTTTTGGTCTAGTAAAGTTCTAATGTTCACACTTATGCATTTATCTCTGTATTTAGACCCAATCTGATATATGTGAGGTATGTGCAGCTGGAAAAACTAAAGCTTCAGACTAAAAACAGCTTCTATAAACCAAAGTGGTCGTATTTAGTGTGACCTCCCTTTGCACTGAACATGTCTTTAAACCCTTTTGTTCAGACAATATGAGATTTATTGCATTAATTTTATGATGTTTTTACCATGTTTCATTCAACACGTCAGATGTTTCTAATTGTTTGTGCTGCTTCTTGTCATGGGGTCAGAGGCCAGACACTAAATAGTGACTTTAACCTTCAAAAGCCACGTGGTTCCGTTTTTTTGTGTGTTTAAGGCTGTTCACGTATTTCCTGTATATTCTTGTTGTACGAGAAGAAAATGAGAAATAAATATGTGTGGTCTTTTCAACTCTGAAAAACAACAAAGATAAAGTTGGAATAAGACACGTGGTGCAAGAAAAAGCTCAGAAAAAAGCTTTGAATGTTTAAGTAGAGTTACATTGGAAATCAGTAATACAACCCTAAAGCTGCCGTAAAAACCTACCATCAGACAATCCTGTTCAAGAGAATGACTCAGGTCTTCAAAATCTGACTCTGAATTGAGATGACATGGGTCTAACAGTCATGATGATGTAAAAAAAAAAAAAAAAAAGTCTGATAAACTGACTTTTGTATCAGTTCCCAAATGGATTTTTTTTCCCATATGTAACATTTCTTTTTTATACTTTATTTTCATGTGTTTTATCAACAGACAATACAACACAGAAACTAGGGGTCACTGGTTGAACACAAAATATTTCAATGACAGACAGTAGTAATTATGCATTATTTTGTTTATAGTCCAGCCATTTTCTCCAGCGCTGTATGAAAATATGTTCCTTGAGCTGTAGGTAATAAGTCCATATTTAAAATTTCTTAAGTGATTTATCACCATTTGTTGTAATATCTTCTTTATTTGGTGCTTTGTCAGTGAAAATCAGGCATTTTCCTATGTTTAGTTTATTGATCATGTAGCCTAGATGTTCATTAAAGCTGAGGATTAATATATGAAACGGAAAACTGAAGAAAAAGTGACCTTTTCAGTCAAATCTCTCATGAACTAAACATAAACCCAGTGTGTCCATCCGCTGTCACTCATCCAACTCCATGGATTTTACTGGTGAATCGGTGTTGTAGAAGATGACGGTGTTTCCACGGTAACTACGGAGCCTCTGAACGTCACATCTGATGACCATGAAAAGATGAAGAACTGTATTTTACACCAATTATTTACATGTATTGATAGGATTAATGGATCAACAGGTATTAAATATTTTAGATCAGTAGGTGGTTTTGGTCTCCAGTGGACGTTTGGGTCTTTATGGGTTAATGCATATCCAGGCCAAAGTAGAAAAAAAGCATTTCATTGGCTGTTTTCAGCTTCTGCGTCGTTTCAATAATCTTATGCAGCGTCACAACGGAACCCGATGGACGGGTCTGGACTATTGGCTTCAGTTGAACCCAGGTTGGGACTCTTCCATCCGTTTCATCCTTTGTCCTGATACCTCTCATCCAGTCTATTGACCACATGTCGCCCACATCGGAACCTCAAAGCCTCTTGGAGGAGGTAAACCGGTCTGAATCAATGACTAAAAAGTCTTTATTTCGAGGTCAAATGATGCCTGCTAACCTCCTGCTGCTCTCTTTCCCAAACTTTCTTGGTCCATCAAGTGCTTGATGAGCCTTGAAATTGTTGTGGTAAACCATTGTTTTCTTTACTGAATGTTATGAGGGAAAGATACTGCAGCATAAGTAGAATCTGCAATCGGAATAAAGACCCCCGAGCCTCCGTGAACACGATTATCATCCCTTCTCTGTCAGTGGAACAGCAAACTAAATATTCATTACATTAAACATTAAGAAACCAGGGGGAAACGTCTGGATATATGGTGTTATTATGACTATTAATAACGTGTAGTGACTGTGAAGATGGAGGAGATACAGCAGAATGTGATCTTTAAACATTTATGAGACAATAACGGAACAGGATCTGGAAACGCTGCCGGTCCAGTGAAGGGTTGATACTTAATTCCTCCAAACAGAGTTCGCGAGATGTCGTATTGATCTTCACGATTCCACTCGATATGTGTGAGCATGAACGCCTCCTCCCCGACGACCCCGATCCGCAGCCGGGTCTCGGATCTGTGAAGCGATCAGGAGCCAAACCCAGGAGCTGTTCTGTCACTCAGCTCCGCACATTCACTCTGAGCTTCTGCATCCAAACGACACTGAGGCTTCATCGTGTGTTTCCCTCGACTCCCCAAGTAATGAAGCAGATTCATAACGAAGGGCGTCGCTTACGTCGTCATCATTCGTGGGCCAGATCAAGCGGTGACACGGGGACACATTTCACGTTCAGTAAATGCTGTGTTGAAAACTAAATAACTGATCTCCATGTTTAACCCTTTATCAGGCAAGTGACTATTTTTGGTAATTTCCGTATACATTACAAGACAGTGACAGCAACAGTTCCAGTGAGTCAACAATCTCAGGTCCAATGTGGTCTCCAGGGTCTGTAAGGTCCACCTCTGCATGAACAGTGAGTGGACCTGCTCTGTTTGGTACCATGAAGTAATGGTACTAATGTAAGGACTGATGTTCAAAGGGGTCATGTGGGTGTGGACAGGGGTCTGGACCAGCACTTATGATGGTCTAATGTTCTAAAAGTGATGTTATAGTGATCTAAAATACGTGTTCCTTTCACATTACATGTGCTTTTGTTGGATTTTTTAATATACTTAGATTTATTTTTACCACTTATGGGTATGGAGCCAAATATGGTAAATTCATTAACCTTGATTTTCTACATAACAATAACATTTTTTTGAAAAATTTTACAAAAGTAATAAAGTCTTGTCAGGTCCCCCAATAAAACACTAGGGTTGAAATGATGAATTTCAGAATATTTCTACAAGTGCCCTTTAAAGGCTTAATACATGTATGAATTAGGGCTGGGTATCATGGCCAATTTCCTTAATTGATCTGATTTCGATTCATAAGGTTCTGAATTGATTCATCGCAATTCAATTCAATTCCATATTAATTGATTGCTTCAGATTCATTTAGTGATACCAAAGAACAATTATGAGCTGTGACCTGATTGACTACCACAGCCACGCAGCACATCATTACTGGTATCAATATTGATATTAGAAAGGAACTAAATATGATATTTCAGCAGTGAATAGATGAATCTGCTCTGAAATAATGAACCGGACAGAAACATTGTTTGTACCGTGGCTCAGAACGGACTTCTTTGTCATCTTCTGTTTTATGGCTGGTGGCTTCTAGCGTTAAGGTGCATCACGCTGGGGCACCGCTACCAATTTTGGCCCCCCTGAAACATAATCATGTTGGGCCCTTAGATATAAGATATTATGATGATGAGCTTATTATTAACAAAAATTACAGATCACTATGGATCTACAAATACCGAGAACATGTGTAACAGTCATTATATTGTTAAAATTGCCCTTATTTTTCTGGGTAAATTTCAGGTTCATATTTATTCAGGTTATTGGCATTTTATTGTGCGAGGATAGTTTGCAAATGGAAATATTTTCATAATGTAATTTTACTTTTTTCACATTAGACCAAGGAAAACATTTGGATTTGTCATTCTTTATAGGTTATTAACCTTTAAAGACCCAAACGGTCACCGACGACCAAAACCATCTACTGATCTAAACGGTCTAATACCTGTTGATCCACTAATCCAATTAATACATTTAAATAATTGGTTTAAAATGCAGTTTGTCATCTTGTCATGGTCATCACGGTCAGATGACGGTCAGAGGCTCCATAGTTACCATGGAAACACCATCATCTTCTACAACATTGACTCACCAGTAAAACCCATGGAGTTGGATCAACGACAGTGGTTTCAGACACTTGATTTTATGTTCAGTTAATGGTATATTTTGCTCAAAAA
Organism: Apogon hyalosoma; assembly: GCA_037367295.1. Classification (NCBI taxonomy): domain Eukaryota; kingdom Metazoa; phylum Chordata; class Actinopteri; order Kurtiformes; family Apogonidae; genus Apogon; species Apogon hyalosoma. The sequence goes on along the minus strand of JAPQRP010000006.1, from coordinate 35,873,064 downwards.
AGTCACTTTCTCTACACTTTTCTCTGTTCTGATTTAATAACCTTTGGATTTAGTCTGAGCTTTTATGAACATCCACATGATCAGTGAATTAAATATAGGAAAATACCTGATGTCCGCTGAAAAAACACAAAATACAGAGAGTTATGTCATAATAAATTATGATAAATCACTTAAGAAAAGTTAAATATAGAGAACAAAATATTTTGGAATTGCCACAAAAGTAACACTGGGTCTTTATGGGTTAATGTTATTATTTTACTTCATGTCTCATATATGTGTACGTGGCCCCTGAACACCCTTGAATATTAATATTTTCAGTGTCATTTTTGCACTTTGTAAATTTTTCACCTCACGGTCTTGCTTGGTTTTTTTTTGTCTTATTTCATTTGAGCAATTAAATTATAAAAGTGTGTTGTAATTCATGCGCTACTGAACATGTGCCGAGTAAAATATTACTGAAAATTGATTAGTAATGCCTCACACCACTGCATTAAGTAATCCGTTAGTGTAATGCATTACTTTTGTAACTACCATTACTGATCATTAAACTGTCTTTGTTTTCACTATTGGCTTTTGTTGTTGTGTTTCGACGTTCCAAACAGAAGCCGTGTGAAAACTAGCTTCACTGTCATTTTCACCTGATGAGTTTAACAGCTAAAATTAAATTTCCATGACGTTTCCTGAGGGTGTACTATATATA
>JAPQRP010000006.1:35783529-35797190 GCA_037367295.1 Apogon hyalosoma | reverse complement strand
GCGCGTGTGTGCGCGTGTGTGCGCGCGTGTGCGCGCGTGTGCGTGTGCGCGCGTGTGTGCGCGCGTGTGTGCGCGTGTGTGTGTGTGTGTGTGTGTGTGTGTGTCAGAATTCACACTAAATCCGTACAGAGCTGACAGCTGCAGTTTGTCATACTTATGTATTTGTGGTCAAGGGAGAGACTAGCGCAAATAGCAAGTTGATAGGACCAATATTTTGGGAGATATTAGTAATTTTGGAATACGATAGCCTTGCAGTCATGTTGCTATGGCCAGAACGCTTTGGCGGTGCCTGCTGGATAAATGCGGAACAGCATGCATGAATACACACCAACAGAAAAACTACCCATGGGTCAACGCGCTAGTTGTCTCTAAATGTCTTTTTTCTGAACATGGTTATAATTGCGAACATTTGAACTAAGGTTTTGTCTAGAGGCAGACGTCTGACCTCGCTAATGTGCTAATCCATGAAAACAGCATCCTGGACAGATGTTCGATGCAGATTGTCATATTTGTTTCATTTATTTCTTTCAGTTCACCCCTCGAAGAAGAACCGTCAGACATGCGTGAGGAAGAGCCTCATCTGCGCCTTCGCCATGGCGTTCATCATCAGCGTCATGCTCATCGCAGCCAATCAGATGCTGAGGAACGGCATGGAGTAGCCACACCCACTGTGAGCGGGGAACGAGCCAGCCTGCATGTGCATGCCAGTGGGTGAGGTCGTGTCCCCGTTGACAAGGACAGCAGAAGTAACACTCCGACAACCATAGAGGAAATTCTGTTTTTAAATTATTCTTAGATTCTTCTTTTTTTTTTTTTTTCCAAGAGTGACACCTCTCCACCTAACGTCTAATGAAACCGTGAAGCCAGCATGAGGAGTCACGCCAGACTCCTCCCCCTTTACTCCGACAGGGACACTCAAGGGCTGACATACTGCATTAAATACTCCGTCGTCTCTGTTTCCCTGATGCAATAAAAAAATGAAAAAGTGTTAAGTGCAGGAGTTCAGAGTTCTGCTCACTTTTCCAGCAGCAGAAGACGGGATGTGACGCGTTCATCTGCAGATCTGTCAACCAACCACGAGTCTGACGAGCCGCCGCCGTCTGGGCCCCGACAGGGAATTAAGAGGAAGAGAACAATTGCCCTCTTATTATAGAACCTGGAAGACGGTGATGGCAGGGGCCGCCGCCGCTCAAGCAGAAGAATCCCAAACCTGTCAGGCCACAGCTCCTGGAGCTCTCGTGGTGCTACAAGACTTCAACTCTCCAACTTTCTATTTTCATCCAGGCTGGTATGAGCCACTGGCATCGGTTCATCAAATCTACAAACCTGCAAACGAACGCAGCGGCTGGAGAGTCTGGTTCTGGATCATCCATTCGTTCTGTTTAAATGCTAAGAGGAGGTTTTTGTGTTTTATTAACCCGTAAAGACCCAAACAGCCGCTGGCAACCCAAAGCATCTACGGATCTAAAAGATTTAATACCTGTTGATCCACGAATCCTATCAATACATGTAAATAATTGATTAAAAAAATGCAGTTTTTCATCTTTTCATGGTCATCAGATATGACCCATTTGGACGTTCAGAGGCTCCATAGTTACCGTGGAAACACCGTCATCTTCTACAACATTAATTCACCAGTAAAACCCATGGATTTGGATCAGTGACAGTGGATGGACACACTGGGTTTATGTTCAGTTCATGATAGATTTACTTGAAAAAGCCCTTTTTCCCCTCACACTTTTTTCTGATTTGATATAATAACCTTAGAATTATTTAATTTTCATGAACATCTACAGGATCAGTGAATTCATGACAGGAAAATCCATGTTTTACACTGAAAAATGCAAAATACAGAGAATAATAATATAATAAATGGTGATAACTCACTTAACCCTTTGTAGTTCACTCATGGAAATACTCTGAAGTTCCAAATTCCAACCTTCATGTGTTATTGGAGGACACAACAAGACTTTATTACTTTTGTGAAATTTTTTGAAATGTTTTATTGTTATACAGAAAATCAATGTTAACAAGTGGTGCCAGGCACAACAAACCCCACCCCTCGCAAACGTTTTACCTGATTTGCCCTATCTCTTATCATTGCAAAAGCACATTTTTGGTGACCTTGACCTTTGACCTTCGTTCACCAAAATTTAATTCTGGACCACCTCGCACCTTTCCTGAAAATTTCATGGAAACTGGTCCAGTAGATTTTGCGTAAAGTTGCTGACAAACAGACAAAAAAATTATTATAATAATAATAATACCCTCACCTCCCCTTCAGGGGGCGGGGTAATGAAGTTACCATATTTGGTTCCTTATCTGTAAGTAGCAAAAAAAAATAAAATTAAATTAAATTCCAATAAGTTTATGTAAAATGACAAGAAAAACACAGTATTTTAGAACATTAGAACATCACTTTTAGAACATTACATCCACATGACCCCTTTAACATCCTTCCTTACATTAGTACCATTACTTCATGGTACCAAACAAAGCAGGTCCACTCGCTGTTCATGCAGAGGTGGACCTTACAGACCCTGGAGACCACATTGGACCTGAGATTGTGGACTCACTGGAACTGTTGCTGTCACTGTCTTGTAATACTTTTGGAAAAATGACCAAAAATAGTCACCCAATAAAGGGTTAAGAAAGATTAAACAGAGAGAAAATGCATTTGGGTTGTGCCATAAAAGCACCACTGGGTCTTTATGGGTTAAAGGGTAAAAAAAAATCCACCCTCAGATGCTTCCACTCCATTGGAATCCTCACCCTGCAGAAGTTGAAGACATGTAATTGGACATTGAAGTCGTTCTGCTTCCACCTGTAGGTTCATGTGTAGGTGGAACGCCCAAAAATAGGAGGAAGTTTTCCAAGTGAGAAACCTTGAATGATGTCTTTTATTCTAAATGCAGGGCGTCATGGTTCTGGAGGCGCAGTGCATTCACGAAGGAAAACGAACAAGACACTTTTCATGAAATCACACCGACACCATCGCATGATTATGAGAAAACGTAGGCCTAGTTATCAAGTACTGTTACGTCACAGAAAAATGTGTCGAAAAGATGAACTTTAATCATGAACGATACTTGCAATGAGGTCGGAGGAGATTTTTTAAGATAATATCGATGAAGTTACCTCAAGCTGCATCCATATAAACTTTATTAAAACACGTTCAACACACATAAAAAATATCAGTTACAAAAAACATGGTAATGTCACTAATTTAACCAAGTTAAAAAAACAACCACTGAAGTACTTTTTTTTTTAATACATCAAGGTGCATTAACTGGCTGTGATATCGAAAAACTATATTTATTGGATTAGATATTATATGTAATTTTCATCAATATAGAAATTAATTTTTCAGACAAACTTTGTTAAACTCAAATTACTATTCAGTGCAGATTTTTTTACTGTGTGTTTTTGGGCTGAATGTGGATTTAGAACTGGAGATAGGGTTTATATTTCTCTTATTTCCATGGAAATATGGCAAAACTATTTGCAAATAGAGAAAATAAGAAATCAAATATCTAAAGCTGCAAATTCCTACATTTTAGATTGAGTCTTAAAATGGGTCATTTATTTTATTTTTTATTTTATTGGGTTATTTAATAGGGACCATGAACATTGTTGTACAAAAAATACACCCATGTAAATATGTAAATATGCCAGAATTAGTAAAAATAATTACTTTTCATCTGCAGCCCCTAGGCAGGTGACAGAACAAGACATAAAGCAGCCAAAAACTGATACAGCACTCGTTCACTATAAATTAGAAATAAAAAAATAGAACACACATAATGACATAGACACTCTTAAAACAAACAAATAAAACAACAACAAAAAATGAGTTGTTTTTGTTGAGTTAAAGAGTACATGACAATAATATGACATGTGCAGCTGTTTTCCTGATTTAAAGGTGTCTGGAAGAGTTAATGCACAAGATCAGGACAAAACTAATGTGAAAAAGGGGAAAAAAGATAGAAAAAAAAATGCAAATACATGCGGAGATGAAGCAGACGTAAGTGATGTTATTAATACGCAACGAGGTGAAAAAGACTTAAAAAGACTGAACAAAACACGACGATGTTTAAGATGAAACAGGATGAAAATGATGTTAAATACAGCATAAGACAGAAAGAAAGTAAAGTATGGAATAATATGAAAACTATGTAAAAAAGAAAAACAACAAAAAACGCAACCAGTCAAAAGTGAATAAAAAATGAAAATAAGACAAATATGAGCAAAATAACACAAAAATGGTGAAAATGACTCAACAAAATGATAACGATGTTAAAGATGCAACAAACAACGCAACAAGATGAAAATGATGATTTAACCAAAAACTGTGAGAATTCAGTATTTTATTAAAACTCAGTAATACAAGATGAAAAACAGCCATGGGTCAGTTTGACCTGTTGTTGGTTCTGCTTCAGTTATAGTTCTAAAGATATGCTGAATGAAAATAATCTGCACTGAATAATACGTTTTTTATCCTACAAAAACGTCATTATTCTAATACGTAAAATGACGTGTCCTTCCTCCAGCCTCGGTGTAGATAAAATCCACATTTTTGTCCAGATTAATGTGATCAAATATTACAGATTACACTGAACATGTTTTTGACTGAAGAGGGATTTAAGTGTGAAAGTGTTTCTGGGTGGATTTTTCTCTTTTTCCTTTTTTTCTTCTATTTTTTTTTTTTTTTTCTGGTTTGAACTGAATCCAAAACTGTTCCACAGGTTGAACTCAAACCCTGTTGGTTTTAATAGATGTTTAATTAGTTTTAGCTGCTTTATTTGTTTACATATGAATAAAATCAGAGGGTTTTGCATCCAGAGGAGCCTGTAGTTGGATGACGACCAATTTAATATTATTATTATTACTTTTTTCATTTTTATTTTTTTCGCATCTGCAGCCGAGAAACAAAACTCATCAACTACAGGTCAGTGACGGTGGTGGAAGAAATAAAGTACAAATACAATGGAAATACTGAGTTCAGACTCTGACTGCAGTAAAAGTATGAACCACATCGTTTTTTAAAGATTTAATTCAGATTAAGATGGAGGAGGATTTAGAAATAAACTTATATTTGATAATAATCTTTAAGAATCAACACATTTGGAAATATGTGGTTTTTGGTTGTAACACATTATTGGGACCACAGTGAGAATGAAAAAATGTGGGATATTTAGAGGAAACAGTCATAATATTACAAGGAGAATAAAGTTCTGAATTGACATTTATGTGTAAAGAAAGCTGACAAATTTGGTCGAACTTCAAAATGGACGGAGAGAATAAAAAGCAATGTTATTAAATCTGAAATCTGAACAAATGCTGTTCATGTTTTTATTGCTACAATGGTCACATCAACAAATCAATGAAGCAATCAAAGTTATGAACAAAAAAAATGATAAAATAATCATTGTATCAACAAAAATGAAGAAAATAAACATTATATAACATTATAATACTATTTCAAGCTTTATTCTCATGATATTATGACATTTTGCTGGAAAAATCAGATGGTTTTTATCATCACTGTGGCCATAATGTGAACAGGACAAGAATGACATGCAAACCTGTGTCTGAAAAGTAGAGGAAAAAGTACAATATTTGGCTTTGAGATGTAACTGGAAGTATAAAACTGGTTAAATCTGAAGAACTAAAGCAGGGGTGTCATGTTCCACATTCAACGCAATATGATCTCAAGTAAAATAATAACAGTGAAAGAACTGAAATGACATTATGAAAATGTTTTCATCTACAAAGTTTCCTTAAAAATGTAAATAACATGAACAACCTGAAATTTCTTAAGAAAAATAACTACAATTTTAACAATATTCTGCCTCAGTTTATCATTTACACATGTACATTAAACGTACAGATCACAGTGGATCAACAAATGCACAAAACATTTAGTAACAGGCAGAATATTCATTAAATTATACTTCTTTTAACCCATAAAGACCCAAACATCCACCAGCGACCAAAAGTATCTACTGATCTAAAATGTCTAAAACCTGTTGGTCCACTAATCCTATCAATACGTGTCAATAATTGGTGTAAAATACAGTTTGTCGTCTTTTCATGGTCATCAGATATGACCCATTTGGACGTTCAGAGGCTCTGTAGTTACCACGGAAACACCGTCATCTTCTACAACATTGATTCACTAGTAAAACCCAGTGACAGTGGATGGACACACTGGGTTTATGTTCAGTTAAGGAGAGATTGGACTGAAAAAGTCACTTTTTACCAGACTTATCTCATGAAACCGTGTTTTATGCCACACCAGAGGATAATATTGTAATAAATGGAGATAAATTGCTTAAGAAAGGTTAAATACAGAGAAAACTTCATTTTGGTCACAACAGTAGCAGTGGGTCTCTGTGGGTTAAGACGTTTCAGGTTCATATTTTTTCAGGTTATTCATATTTTTTGTGAATGGATAGTTTGTAAATGTAAAAAAAAAATTGTGTAATTTTCCTTTTTTTTTTTTTTTTAACAATGAAACAAAAAAAAAACTGGAGTTGTCATTATTTCTAGGTTATTATGTTATTATTTTACTGGTTTAACCCACTTGAGATCATATTGGGCCGAATGTGGAGCCTGAACTTGTATCTTCAGTGTCATTTTTGGATTTCACAGATTCATCCCGCGGGCCGGATCGGACCCCTTGGCGGTCCGGTTTTGGCCCGCAGGCCGTATGTTTGACACCTGTGTACTGTACTTGTACTTTTCCTTTCCACCACCGTTCGGGGATGCAGGACTTAACGTTTGATTTACAGAACGTGATGTGAGTCCGAGGGAAGTAAATCAAGACAAAAACGTCAGAAAGAAACCGAAGGTGAACGTCCTCAGACCCGAATAACTGACAGACTGACGGAGGCTCTGAACTCCTGCACCCAAGCCTCGTGTCCACGTGTAAATCCAGACATTATCAAGTGCATGCGTTCACGTCAGTGTCGTCTGAAAATACGTGCGTCTTCTCCACGGGGTGACCGGGTTAAAAAAACAACAAAAACAGACAAATGAGGGACGTGAAAGCAACGCTGACCCCGAACTGCATTTACATCTAAACACAACATCACAAGAATGAAATGAATAAGAATAAGAAAAGTCGAGAAAACAGTATATTTGATGTAATAAAAGTTACAAAGTCAAATAAATGAGCAAAATAATCAATTGAACAATCAACATTACAAACAGAAACTGAAATAATCAACACTACAAACAAAACATTATCAGTAAAATCAACCAAAGTGGAGAAAATCTCAAAAAATGAAATAATCGACACTGTGAACAAAAATTCCTAAAATAATGATTTAAATTAACAGAACTAAGCAACATAAGCACCAAAATGAAGAAAATAGATGGTAAAATGAAGCTAAGTGCACAAATTGCACCATAAAATGAACAAAAATGGACTAAATTATCAATAAAATTGAATAAAGTTATCAACGAATTCAGTCAAATGTGAACAAAAAGGAATAAAAGCCATAAAACGTGGAGCAAAATGATCAATTAAACACAATAAAACAAAGGAAATCAACAAAAAAATGAAGAAAATTAACAAAATGATCACTAAAATTAACATAATAATCAGTGAAAATACACTAATGAACAAAGTAATCAACAAAATCAATAAAAAAAAATCATCACAATGAAAAAATCAAAAGAAACTAACAAAAAAGCATTTTTATTAACAATATGAACAAAAACGGACAGAGAGGGACAAAAATAATGATCAAAAAACGCAACATAGTGAACAAAAATCCATAAAATATTCAGTACAAATGAAAGAATAATCAACAAAATGGTAAAAATAAAAATAAAAAAGTGGCAAAGTAAACACAATAATCAGCATTGTGAAGAAAAATGAACATAATGATTTAAAAATGAGCCGAAATGAACAACAATCATGAAAATAAACAGAAAATAAGCACATAAATAAACAAGATGATAGAGAAAAGTGATGAAATAATGCGATTCCGTGTGTTTTTACTCCCAAATACCCTGGAAATTCACTTATTTAATTACGGATTTTCTGCAAAACGTGGTCTAGATGTGGGCAGATCTAGATGTGGCTCGTGGTCTTGGTGCAGATGTGGGTCCTGGTCCCTCGTGTGGTGGTGGGTCAAAGCGGGTTAACCCTGGTCACCCTGCGTCTCCGTTCTGTCTCCGGTCCCGTCGGTGGTCTACAGTGTTTCCAGTGTCGGTGTGGGTTCGCTCTGTTCCTCCGGGGTCAGAGGTCAACGGAGGAGGCTCCGATGGACAGACGGACCGGACCTCATGCCTCCTCCGGCCTCTTGTTAAAGCCATAGAACACAGAGCTGCACCTGAACGCACCACGGACTCCCCAGTGGAAACGCCATCGGACGGACGTGATGTTTGGAACAACTGCGTCTCTGCTGGATTTGTGATGTTCTGTTGTTGTTCTTGTGTTTATGGAGACCAGATCCAAAGGAGACCAACGGGGGTTCACCATGTGGGACATGAGGACCTACATTTAGATCCAACAAATGAACACACAATAACAGCAACAAAAAGGATGAATAATATGAACAAAAGTAAATACATGTCAGTAAAATGAACAAAATAATCCATAAAATAAACAAACACGAATCCTTCAGTGGATCAGGAACTGGACTAAATGTAGACCCTCATCTCAGTTTGTGAAGTGGGTCAGAGGTTAATAAGGCTGTCCAGTCCCTCAGAGACCTGGTCAGACCCAGTTCAGGAAGACCCGGTTCACCCTGGTCAGACCCAGTTTAGCCAGACCCGGTCCATAACTGAGTCAGACCTGGTTCAGCCTGGTCCTTCCTGGGCCGTCCTGATCCGGCGCAGTTCATCCCATTCAGACCTGATCCTCCTGGTCCTCCCTGGTCCTCCCTGGTCCTCCCTGGTCCTCCCTGGTCCCTGTTCTGTGTCCATGCGGACCCCCTGTCCTGTCCTGGTCTGTGTCTGTCCTACAGTGCCATCTAGAGGTGAACAGACGCCGTTGTCCTTCACTGCATCCTGTAGTCCACATGGAAACCAGACCCAGGTCTCTAAGGGTCAGATGATGGGGGTCGGTGTGGAGTCTGTCCCGGGCCTGGACGTCTCCTCCTGTGGGACAAACCTGTGAACCCGTGACAGTTTCAGATCTTTCATTTTCCAGATGTAACCTGTGTTTTCTAAACGTCACCAGATGATTTTATAAAGACTGATGGTTTTCCATCGACTCAGCTCGTCACTGCTGTCACCGAGGGTTAAACGGGAGAACCGGAGGACGACCCGGACCACGACCCAGAACCACAACCTGGACCACCACCCAGAACCACATGAATCCACCACATAACGACTTAAACCTCAGTAGCTGAACCAAATATTACAGCTCTTGTATGACTTTATTTTTGATTTTTCCTCAATAAATTATTTCTTATAATGTTATTAAATATATTTTCCTAATATTACAACTTTACTTTTGTACTTTACTTTAGTCTTTTCTCAAAATTTTAGATTATTTTTACCTCTAATATTGTTTTCCTCAAAATAGGATGAATCTTATTAAACTATTAGTTTTTTAACACAATATTACAACTTTATTATCTTAAGATTATGACAGTTTTAACAAAATACAATTTCAGTGTCAGAAATGTTTAGTTTTTTGTTCAAAATATTAACATTTATTGTTACTTGTTCACATTTTTTATATTGACAAAATTAAACTATTAGGATTATTTTATCATAACATTTTTTCACTTGATTGGAATGAAATTGTGTTTTTTTTTCTTCAAAAATATTACAGATTTGTTCTCATAAAAATTTAAGATTTTGTTTTTAAATATTAGGACTTAATTGTGACTTTTTTCCTCCGAATATTACTAATTTATTTTCATAATAAGACTTTTTTAAATCAGTATATAACTATATAATATATAATTTTTCCTCACAATGTTACAACTTTATCATGACGTTGTTCTCAAGTTATTACAACTTTATTTTCACATGGCTTTTTTTAAATAAATATATTCATATTTTTCCTCACAATATTACAACTTTATTGCTACTTTTTTTTTTTTTTTTTTAAATACCATGACTATAATTTCATTATCATAATATTGACTCTAGACAATTTTATCAAAAATAATTTACTCTCCTAATATTATAGTTTTTAAAATTTTCCAACATTGTTGTAATATGATTTATTTATATATGATATTATTCATTCATTAACATTATATTATTCTCCTGATATTATGATTTTTGCCCTGAAAAAAATAAAGATTCATTGTCCTAATAATTTGATGTTTTCTGAAAATATTAAGAGTTTATTATGTTTTTTCCCTCACAATATGACTTTTTTAGTCACCTAATATTATGGATTTTTACTTCAAAATATTATGAGTTTATCATAACATTTACATACTTTATTATTTATTTACTTTATTCTTGCATAATTCTGACTTTATTGATCCATGACTGACTTTTTGTCCTTAAATAACATGACTTTTGGGACATTTTTCGAGCACTATCACTTTATTCTTCTATAACTCTGACTTTTTTCTTTAAATACTGTGACTTTATTCATAACATAACCCCGTCTTCTTTTTTCTTTAACTACACCGACTTCCTTGTCTGATTTCCCTCCATACGGTCGTGGTCCTCGTCCTCCTCCGTCCAGAACGTCTCCATCTGTCTGGACGTGGACTTTGGGGTCAATGCTCAGTATCTTCGTAGCATCGGTGTTGGATCCAGATCCGGGTGTTTCGGTTCTGTACCTTTGTATATATCCAGTGCGACAGCGTATCTATTAGACAAGCACATACTACACATACTTTGCATGTGCAACATTTAAACATGTAGACTAGGAATAAAGACATTCAGTTGTACTATTTATTAGAGGCTTAACAATTATGTATCTGTAAATAATTAAACCTGTACAAATGTCTAAGGATGAAACATTGATGCAATAAACTGTTTTTTAAATGGTGCCGCACGTTTTTATTTTACTGAGTTTTAGTTCATTTCGAAGCCTCGTGGAACTTTTCTGCCCAGATCTTAATGTATTGTTTGGATGCGTACGTTATCGTTCAGATTTCACCTCAAATGAATCATGGTTCTGAACTGAGCCACGTTCACAAAATCCATCAGACACTGTGAAAATACCACAGTACAAGTACAAGCCACGTATTGTAAACCTCATTTTTGAGCAAAAATGTCTTTATCGTTGTGTTAACGTGCAGTAAAACTGTGCTTCAGGGCTTCAGCTCTGAGTGAAGTAAAGGTTTTAGTATCTTATAGTTGTAATACCGCTGACGGCCACTAGATGCTGCTCCACAAAGCCTCGGCTCCCACAGACTTACGCCACTTTTCTACCTTGTGGCACCGGCTCGACTCGACTCGACTTGGCCTTTTTTGCGTTTCCGTTAAAAGAACCTGGAACTACTTTTTTTAGTATTTGCTCGGCTGAAGCAATACTAAAATGTAACGTGTAAACACCGCAGACCACTGATTGGACACAGAGTTGTCTATGCGTCGTCGTGTCATCAGTGCGCGACACGCCATTAAAAAAAAAAAAAAAAAAAAAAATTGGAATGTAAGAGCCTTATTGATGTTGCCTACAATGGTTTAGCAGTATTCCTTTAAAAATGTCATCACGCTGCTGATGACATCACAGCCACTTAGCTCTTAGACCAGGTGAAGCAGCCTAAGGAGCAGGATGGTTTTTTGACCGATGCGCCCAGTTGAATCTTGTAACTTTGTTTTTTTGCTTTTTTTTTTTTTTTTAAAGTAAAGTTCTTTTTTGAATCAAGTTACTGCCTCGGAAGATGTGTCAAAGTGTCAAACTATTGCCAAGAAGACCGTTTAATAGCAGTGGTCGAAAGATTGCCGCTACGTGGAAGTTTGCGGTAAATACACCGGTAGGCTAACGCACGATGACGGCCCGCAAAACGACACCGTAGTCGGTCGCGGAGGTTCAGACGTTTCTGTCCTCGGTGGCCGATGAAAAGATTCGGCGTGAGCTTGATGGGAACGCGCAACAAGCGAGTTTATCGGTATCTCTCTGAGCAGACGTCACAGAAGTTACGTGCAGCGTCGCTATGACAATCAGGTACTCTAAAGTCCATAGTATCCTGTAATGGCCTGCAGGATTAGTACCTGGTACCTGAGTCGAGTTGAGTCGGTACCACGTAGTGGAAACGCGGCTAAGTCCGTAATTTTGTCCCTGCAGTCATTCTTATCACGCCTATTTTATTTGGACCTTCTAATAAAATGACCATCTTTAAAATTTTCCTCCTTTCATAAAATCTCAGAATGAATAAAAGGTGAAGAGTCAGAGCTTCTGTTTATTGAATGAAATAGACTTTTTTTGTCAGATGGCAACTTTAATGTAGTTCTGGTGAACGGTTCGACTGATAAAACTGTAAAATGACTTTGTTACACAGTTCTTCGTAATGTTCTTGATGGTTATGCTAACATTAGCTCACCTCTGACCACCACACTTCAAGGGCCCAGCCCTCTTTTGTCCAAATATGGTCATGTCTGGCATCGATAACCCAACATGACAATGGATCAAACCAGTGGGTGACATCAGGATTCCAAAACTTACACAGTCTGTGGTTTTACTATCATACGATGTAACAGCTAAGCAGAGAAAACCATGTGAGCAGCTTCAGGTTTTTATTCAAAACCACAACAGCTCATGTCGAAAGGGCATGAAAAGTCTTAAACCATGACAACGATGGAGCAGCTCTAAACCCTCATAGACCTAAAGCTATTTCTGTGACTTTAAGGTGAGTTTCTCTCTACATTCAACCATTCCTAAGTTATTTATCACCATTTATTTAAATATTATCATTTGCATTTGTCAACAAAAATCACATATTCTATATCTCTGATCATGTAGATGTTACTAAAAGCTCAGAGTAAATTCAAAGGTTGTGAAAATCAAAAGAGAAAAAATGAAGAAAAAGTTTATTTATAGTAACAGAGATACATTGAAATGTCTTATTCTTTTTATTTATTTATTTATTTATTTATTTATTTATTCATTTTTAGCTGCAAAGACCTCAGTGACTTGAAAATTTGCACGAGTCAAGGGACGTTTATATTATTCTCTAGATCCCAGTTATTGGAGGAACGGTACCTAAACCACTTCACAAAGACCACAAGATGGTAGCATTAAACACAAGCTGGAGCTCCTCTCTACTGCATTCGGGTAAAGGCATCACTGTTATTATTCCTTCACTTTTTCTCCTGTAAAAATAACCATCATGACATTCAGATGCACATGTCTACATATTGAAACCAAGGTTGAAATTTAACGTTACATACTTCATTTCATATTAAAGCTGTCACGGTGCAAAAGTCTTAATTTACTATTACTTTTGTGGGATTGGGTAGATTGTAATGAACATGCACACTTACTTTAATGTTTCCTTATTAAAATAAAACAGTAGTCAAGTAGTAAAGCTATGAAATGTGCTTCCAAAATTGGAATTTCAAAAACTTCTTCGAATATGATTACAAAAAATTCAGGTAATTAAAAAGGTTCAAAAGAGGTTATCCATGATATAAATATGTTCAATGATTATTGACTCTCATTGGTCAAGTGGTAAGGCTATAGTATGTGCTTCAAAAATTGAATTTTGGAAAATTCCTCAAATGTG
>JAPQRP010000006.1:35730947-35741295 GCA_037367295.1 Apogon hyalosoma | reverse complement strand
GTCTGTCAGTGTGTATGTACATGTGTATATACGTGTATATATATATATATATATATATATATATATATATGTGTGTGTGTGTGTGTGTGTGTGTGTGTTATTCATACGGCTGCACGTGGACGTTCAGACTCTTCTCCTCCATCTCAGCCTCTTTGTGCCTTTTAACAGTTTTCAGGATCATGTGACTGTGGAATCACACTCCGGACTAAATGTAGGACATTGTCTCAATAAGTGGGTCAAAGTGGGACAACACGACCAAGTCCCCGCTAAAGTGGGACACCCGGTCACCAGACCTGACCCACACGTCCTGGACCAGAACATGCGTGTAAGTGTTGGCTGTGATCCCACTGAAAACACCTCAGTGGGCGTGCCTTGGATTTGGAAACAGGAAGTTCCATTAAGCCCCGCTGTGGGGCAGGAATAAACACCGAGAACGGAGAACAAAGTCAGCCAGATAATTACGAGTGCAGGGTGAGAGGGTGGGCCGGGAGTGACGGCGGCGGTGTTTGGGGGGGGTTCATGAGATTATCCTATAAATAGTGTAGCAAGTTTCTTTAGTCATCAACCCCGTCTGCAACTCTGGCAAACGAGTGATAAAACGGAAAATTAGCCCAGGGCTTATACCTCTGCACAAGTTAATACCATTCTGCGCCAGTCTTCACGAGTAGCTGAGCAGGATTTTGAGTGTGATGAAGTTAATCAGCGTAGTGGGGGCAGGAAACACACCATCCAGAACACTGCGTCTTTGACATAAGCGTTTCCCATTTTCGTAGCGTAACCGTCATCTGTCCCATGGGAGACCACAGGGATCCGAGCTGGGTTTAGGAGACGCGCACGCTAATCGACCTTCACGTCGGATTGAGAAGAGGATCATGGGAGTGTTGGGCGTTCGGGAGGCCTCGGCTAAGATCAGCCAATGAGAGGAGGGGGATTTTAGGTCGGACGTTGGCTAGTTCTGAGCCTGAAACACAATATTCACAACAATATTCTAAATACACACTTATTTATCTATGTTTGTTATTATTATTATTATTATTATTATTATTGCTGCTGCTGTTGTAAAAACTGCGCTTAATAGTGTTTTAATATGTACATTTGTTATATAACTTACAACGGCGTATTGGAGCCACATAAGAAAATAAAAATGTTTGTCACTACGGAATAAAGTCGTGATACTTCGAAAATGAAGTCATAATATAATGAGAATAAAGTTGTAGTTTAAATAAAATAGTCATTTAATGAAAATAATGTTGTACTTTTGAGATTAAAGTTGTAATATTTCAATAATAAAGTCGTAGTTTTAAAAAAATAATTAGCTAACGAAAATAATGTACTTTTGAGATTAAAGGTGTAATATTTCAATAATAAAGCCATAATATAATGAGAATAAAGTCGTGGTTTTAAAAAAACACATTATTTAACAAAAATAATGTCGTATTTTTGAGATTAAAGGCGTAATATTTCATGAATAAAGCCATAATATAAGGAGAATACAACCAGGTGGGAAAAATATCACAATTTACAAGAATAAAGTCGTACCCACTCGTCGCGTAATGAAGAACCTGGAACATTTTGCGAGGTTATGCTTTCATTTGGGGTTCGTCCGATCCAACAGAAGTGAAAGTCGCTGCTTGGAACCGGAAACTCTGTCGAATTTATTCTCAAAATATTATGACTTTGTTCTCATAGTGACAAGCGTCTTTATTTTCTTCAGTGGCCCTAGAACGCCGTCGTAATATCTATATATTTGTAGTATTGATCATTTTCTGTTACTTTTATTATATTTGCCCAGCTCAACTGTAACACATCACAGGATTAACAAAATGTTCTGATTCTGAAATAGAGCACTGTCGTATGGAGCTACTGAGCTGCCAAAACTTAAAGGTTCAATGTGTTCGATTTAGTGACATCTAGTGGTGAAGTTGGAGATTTTACATATTATTACGTTGGCTGCGAAAACTGGACATCTGAGCCAGTGTTTGTTTGTTCGGTCTGTTCTGAATTTTTTGTTTAGAGGATGGATAAATAAATAAATAAGGATCTATTTTTTATGTTTCTATACTTTCTTAAATTCCCCTTTTTTATGATACTTGCAAATAACACATATCCAGGTATTTTATATCAAACTTTTCAAGATAATTTTACGCATACTGAGGCCCATTTCTGTCTAGAGCGCTGAAGTAAGAGAATTTAGCCCAAATGATTTTGGAAAATGTTCAAATTTCTTCTTAAAATATATCATTAACTGAACATAAAAACAAACATGTACAACTTTGTTTAAATTTTTATTCATTTTGTTTATTTTTATTCATTTTGTTTATTTTTATTCATTTTACTCACTATTTTATTTGTTTTTATTCATTTTGTTGCCTACTTTGAATGTCTGTTCAGTTTGTGGCTTATTTTGTTCATGTTACATTTAGTTTTGATTTATTTTTCAGTTTTGTCATTTTAAAGATGACTTTGGCTGTTCTGTTTCTTTTGTTACTCATTTCATTTTTTTTTTTTTTAACTTAATTTTAGTAATTTTTTTGCTTTTCTTTCCCCAGGTTATTTATTATTTTGTAAATTTTGTCTTTGTTTTTTTTTTTATTTATTATTTAATATAAACTAGTAAACTGAAGAAAAAGTGACGTGAATTGACAGGTTTCGTGGTTCAACAGTCGTTAAACGTTTTAGATCAGTAGATGTTTTTATCTTTGAGGGTTAAACACATCATGTCAAAGTTTCCCCTCAGCTCTTACGCTTCATATCCAAACACTCACACATGCAAATATTTAACACCAGCTTCCATCCTCGTCCAGAGTGAATCACCGCGGTTTGACGTACAGTTCCACTCCTCTCTTTGTGTTTATTTTCAGACCCTTGTGCGGTGACGGCTCATCCGGTTCTTGGCTGTAATTTAGGCTGTCCTACTTCCCATCATGCTCCAGGGCTTCTGAATGACTCTGAGTCGGACCCCTGTGTGGAACTTCGACAGTGATGTGACTTTATTTACAGTCGGTGAATCTACAGCGCGAGATGTGAGCGACATATACGGATCGCAATTTAAGTTTTTATGCCGACCGAATGAAAGTTGGTGGTGATTTGTGACTTTAGTGAAACGCTGAAAATGATGCATTAGGATTAAAAAGACGCAAAAAAGGAGGAAAATCAGGGAACAGATTAAACAAAAATGACACAAATCAAGACACGTGTCGAGAAAAAAAAAAGACAAAAAACTAAAATGACACAAGATGCATCAAGATGAAAGACTTAGACTGACTACAACCACATTTTAGAAAAAAAACATTTTTTTTTCTTTTTATTTTCTTTGTTTTGGGTGTAATGCATATGTACATGTTTACACTATATGGACAAAAGTATGTGGACACGTTGAATTCAGGTGTTTCTTTTCTAACAGGGGTCTGGGATAAAAACAATAACGACAAATGTCAGAATATAGTTTTATATTAGGATAAAATAAAATATTGATGTTTATAAATTATATGGACAAAAATATTAGGACACGTCATGTTTACAGTTGTACGATGTCCTGTTCATGCTGATTTGAGATAAAAACATCAATATTTCCTTAAATTTAATGGGAGATTTTTCTTTCTAAGTGAGCTGTGAATAAAGTAGATGGTTAACTGTGATAGAAAATTATTATTTACAGTCAGAGCAGGAAAAAGTATTTTAGAAATTTAGAGGAAGAACATTTAAAATCATAGCCATAGATAACAAAAAAAAAAAAAAAAGAGGAAAAGAAAAACATCTGAGGCAATTTGGAAGCAAATCCAACAATTTAAACCAAACTAACCAATGCAATGATATTTATCACAATATAAGATTATATTCTGACATTTGTCATTATTGTTTTATATCCCAGACCCCTGTTAGAAAAGAAACACCTGAATTCAACGTGTCCACATACTTTTGTCCATATAGTGTAAATACGAAACACCCAAGAATACTCCAACACTGAACAAATGGCTCTAAATGATACGTAGAAGAAAAAGAAGTGCAAATCAGATTCTAATACAATGTGAAGAAGTGCCCGTGGACACTTCACCAGCAGAAAACAGTGCAAAACAGAAAAGAAATATGTTTCTTTTACAGAAAGGCTCAGGCCGACAACTATTAAGACTAAAGTACATTCACATTAGATTAAATTTACCTCATGTATCCACTGTACGGAGCTGAATGAGGGACACTTATGGTTCTGTGTTTTAATATCTGTCAGAACAGTGAAAACTACAGGGGTGTATCAATACATTAGAATATCACCACAAAGTTGGTTTATTTCATTGATTCAATTCCAAACGTGAACCTCATGTATTATTAAGTGCAGACTGATGTATTTCAAGGGTTACTTTCTTTTCTTTCTGTTGAAAACCCAAAATTCTGCAAACTCTCCGCTGGCCTTTTTGAATTAAGTTACTGAAATAAATGGACTTTTTGACGACATTCTAGTTCACTGAGATGCACCTGTATTATCTGAGGTGGTTCACGGTGTAGACGGTTTCACAAAAGTGGTTTTATGGAATTTAGATGGACGGACGTGGCCTGTTTTGACAATTACAATAAAGGTTTCACAAATCTGGGGGCATTTCAGTCTTCCTTTGGTTTGTTTTCCAGGTGTTTGATTCAGGGTCGAACACAGTAATCGCAGTCGAGTACGAACCGAAACGGAGGTTACGAAGATTGAATTCAACGTCTCCTGTAGATACTTGTATGTTTTATATTGGAGACGACGGAGCAAACGGACACATTAGTTTGTGCAGAAGCTAAACAGAGATGTTTGTCTCAGAAGTCTGACCACAGGACATTCCTGCTGTCATTTACTTTGTTGCTTCTGATCCGTGGATTGGTAAGTGAACGTTCTCACATGGTTCACTTGGACCAGAGCAAATAAACTCCAGTGCAGGGGTGTCAAACGTACGGCCCACGGACCAAAACCAGCCCGCTACGAAGGATGAATCTGCAAAGTCCAACGAGTCATTGAGCCTGTTTAGATGACCGTAAAAATCTGATGACTGGGAGTAATCACATAACTAATAATCAGATCTGATGTGTTTACGTGCACTTAAGAAATACGATAATCGAAAACTCTGGTTTAGACGCTTCAGTCCATTATCGGATTTCTTTTGGAGTACGTACATATGGAAGAATCAAACTTCCTGTTATAGTCTTCGACTCAGGTTTGCCTATGTAACTTCCATTTACTATCATTTTAATTGTTCTTACACATTTATGAAATAAATCACATTAACCTGTACATACGCAGGAAAAGATCGGCGTATTGGGGAGAAATCCAGGTGTGTTAATCTGATTTCTCATAATCAGATTACTGCTGTTACCTGATAAAACACATCATATTTTCCTGTTTATATGATCACTTGAATAATCTGATTACTCCAGAAATTGGATAACGATCAGAGCATTAGCGTGGATGTAAACAGGCTCATTGAGTCTTGACAACTTGTTTTGATCGTAAAGTTAAATACTGTATTTTCAGTTCCAGTCGCCTGTTAATAAATATTTTGTGTATTTGTAGACCCACTGTATTCTGATGTACATGTGTAAATGATAAACTCAGGCATAATGTTGTTAAAATTACACTCATTTTTCTGTAGAAATGTCTGAAAATGTAAATATTTTCCTTAGGTAATTATACTTGTTTGCACTAAAACAGAGACAGATTTGGAGTTGTCATTATTTATATATTATTATGTTATAATTTTACTGGTCCGGCCTGTTTGAGATCACACTGGGTTGTATGTGGAACCTGAACTAAA
This sequence comes from Apogon hyalosoma, assembly GCA_037367295.1. Classification (NCBI taxonomy): domain Eukaryota; kingdom Metazoa; phylum Chordata; class Actinopteri; order Kurtiformes; family Apogonidae; genus Apogon; species Apogon hyalosoma. The sequence continues at coordinate 35,735,515 of JAPQRP010000006.1, read as the reverse complement.
ATGAGTTCAACACCCCTGCTCTAGTGTTTATATTCTCTGGGCTTTTTATGTCAAGCTATGAGAAGCGCAAGTAAATACATTTAAATATTAATCTGAATGGAAAACATGAAACTGCCTCTTTTGTGGGACTTTTGGATGGTTTACAATAATGTGATTAATGTGAAGAATCTCATCCCTTATTTAGGAACTCAAAGCTGACGAGCTCTAACCGAACCAACAAACATCAACACTTTGTGAGAATAAAGGTCTGATTTGATACAAAGGACCAAACCGTCGATCAGCTGCTCAGCGTCAGGCTTTATCTAAGTCCTGCTCATTCGCTGAAGGCACTTATTCCTCGCCTTTTAGAAGCAGAGTCCGACTCGTCGTGCGTCTCCAGATCCTCATCGTCTCCTGGTTCAGTTGTCAAACCTCCTCAGCCTCCTCCACCTGATCTCCTCGGCTCTCCTGTCGTCCTCACTGAGGTTGAAACCATAAGGAGGAGGGGCTTCTGGGACGCTTGGCCGCCCTGTAAAACAGAACAGCATGAGATCCACATCCTTCTGGCGGTTTCCTGTTGGTTCTAGACAGGGCTGGGCGATAAAACGATATATATCGCGATGTAACTTTTCAGACATGCTTGATACAATTTTGACAGAATTCCTTCGTCCATGTTTTGACAGACATAAGAACAGCCAATCATAATTACGTTGCACCACACTGAACCAAATCATGCTCGCAGGGGTGTCAGACTCCGGTCCTCGAGGGCCGGTATCCTGCATGCTTTAGAAGTTTCCCTCTTCCATCACATCCGGAAGCCATTTCATCATTATCAGGCTTCTGCAAAGCTGGATGACGAGCTAGTTATTAACTGAACTAGGTGTGATGGAAGAGGGAAACATCTAAAACCTGCAGGACACCGGCCCACGACGACCGGAGTTTGATACCTGTGCGCTAGAGCCACGTCAACCCACAGCACAGGTGTAACAGCAGCCACAGCACACACGCTAATGTTTGGGCTGCAGCAGGAGGAAATGAGTGTTCAACAGGAGGAAATATGACCCAGAACTTGGACGACCGGGTTACTGAAAAGAAGGGTGTGAACTGTTTCGGTTCCGGCGTACAACAGAGGCATAAAAGCCGGGAGTCAGACGGTCACTTTCTTTTTACGCCAGTTACGGCACAGAGGAATGCACAGCTCGACAGACGAGGGGTGAATAAAGTGGGGGGAATAATACATAACAGCAAAGGGGGGATAAGTCGAAGAGCAGACAGAGGGACTTCTCCAAAAGTACTGCAACGTATGCATTTCTTTCTCTCTCTGATGTCTTCACAACTAGCTTATGAGTAACGGAAAATTTAAGCTTGACAAAAAACAGTGATTTGACTTATGTCGTGATACATATTAATATCGTCTGATATGAAAAAAAAAATTATCGTGATATCATTTTTTTCCCATATCGCCCCGCCCTAGTTCTACAGTTCAGTTCTGTGTCTCTGACCTCTGTCGTTCAGGCTGTTTCTGATGGCGGCCTCCAACTGCTCCTCCTCGCTCAGTCCTCCGGTGTAGGACGCGGCGTAATTCGTCCTGTTATCTGAGTATTCGTAGGGAGGATGTCCCCCGCCACTGCCAACGCCACCGCCAAAACCACCACCAAAATCACCGCCACCACTGTAACCTGTTCAAACACAGAGAGAATTTAACAAAACCAGAAAAAGGTTTTATTATCAGGTGTTTTCATCACAATACACCTCGAACACATGCGATAAACAGGAGAACAAGACAACAGAAGTGAAAACAGAACCAATGTCCCTGTATGTCAGCGTCATGTTCTGTCAAGAATCAGTACCAAGTTGAATGTGTGAGGTTGTCAGGTTCTGTCTCTATGTTAGAGTCCTGTGGTGTGGATGCACGAGAAGTGGGCGGTACTTTCACTGGAGGAGAACTCAACTAATTCAACCAAAGTCCACATATGACTTCTGTCAGTGATCGATAGGAACTATATTGATAAAACCATTTACACGATATAAACCATCAAAATACGGACCATTATCAGGAAAGGCAAATTTTTAATATTTCAAAATTTCGTTGAAAATTCAAAAATCTAAATTTGTCAAAACTCTGAACATACTTTGTAGACATTGTCCCAAGGTACATACATATTTTGAAGTGAATCTGACCAGTAGTTTCATAAAGCCGGCGGGTGCGATAAAAATAACTAATTAGTAAAAGTCATTCTCTCCCTGCCTGGTTATCAAGAAATAAACAGAAAGTTCACCATAAAAATATAGAGACTTGCATGTTTTACAAAGCTTAACCAAAAACGTTTCAAAAGTTGTGTTTATTTTTACTTATTCCTACAAAAAAAAAAAATCACCATAATCCCTTTAACAACTATATGTAACTGTACCTGTATTAACTGAAATTATGAGCACGACAATGACTCCATCAACTGAAGTGCTACGTGTAGGTAGATGTAAAAAAATAAAAAAAAATATAAAAATAAATAAACTTTAAACCAAGCATCGAGCAAGAAATAGGTCCAAGAGGTATTTTTGTGGCGACTTTCAAATAAAAATACATTTTTCTCTACATTTCACTTTTCCTAAGAAATTTATCGCCATTTAATATAATATCATCCTCAGCATTTAGCATTTTTCAGTGAAAATCTGATATTTTCTTTTATTTATCAATTATTCATTACCTTTATCAAACATAGTGTTTGATGAATAAACGGTGAATAAGGAGAACACACGAAAACAAAACAGAATGCAGGTAAAAACAGCTGTTTTCCTCTAACAACAGTTTTTCAGTCTGTCACATTTGTTCTTCCACCTTGAAACTGAAGTCATCAGTGAAAATAAATAAAAACTGAACTGAAATGAGACAGTTCTGTGACATAAAAACATAAAACTGAGGTTAAGTGAAAAACAATGTGAAAAACGTAACCTACTTAACGGCACAAAACTGATGAAACTGAAAAGCGTGATACCTGAGGAGTTGAAGTGTGTAGACGGTCTGGGGTTAAAGCCATTCGTTACAAACCCTGGAGGAAATAAAGATGAGAAGGATAGAGTTAAAAATATGTGTTTAGATACTAGGATAAATACTCTTGTCCACATTACAGGACGTGCTGTTGGGTTTACCAGGACGGAAAACCTACACTTAATAAAACGTCATAAACACAAACTACATCAGACCTGCACAGTGTTTCATGAGGGTCTTCAGGGGTCCGGAGGTGTAGAGGAGACCCACCAGGATACCAGCCAGGTGACCGACGAAGGAGGTCCTGAAACACAGACCCAGCCTTAGCTGATCGAACACTGCCCTCTGGTGGCTGATTTAACCCACAGCCTCACACAAACCACCCCCTGCTTGAATTTCTCATCTCAATCGTCTGTTCTCTACTCGCCTCCTCTACTTTCATCTAATCCGTCTTTATTTCCTATTTTCACCTCCTCGTGTCTTAGCCCCTCCCACCCGAGATGCGATTGGAGGAGTCGAGGAGCCGGGCATTTAAGAACATGGAACATCATCACCTTTAGAATAGAATAGACATTTATTGTCACTGTTACAATGCAGCTCTGTTCTTAAAATAAATGCTGGTTAAACGTGAGATGATGTTATTTATATGCTGTTATTCTGAATTTAATTTATTTTTTTGTTTCTATTAATAACTTATGATTCTAAATGCAGTTTGTCTCTTTGGTGTTTTCCTCAGTCAGTAACACCAGAGAACAAATCTACTGTGAGCCGTATCATCTGTCTCATCAGTGATTTATCACTTTTATTAGAATTACCAGGGTTTGTACACATTTTTCAAGGTCAAATTCAAGCACTTTTAAGGGTCATTTTCAAATTTTTCCAGCACAGCCCCTTCTCACTGGGGTTATATGCATATCTACAGGAATACATGTACTTGTGGTTATTTTTTCACTTTTATCACAAAGATTTACACTGTATTATGCGATAAATATCTAAAATTATGTTTGATGATAGCAAAACGTCTAGAAATTAAAGGAGAACACAAAGTTTTATCCAAAAAAAAAAAAAAAAGAAGCCACTTCATGTTCTTCACACTGAGCCAAAGATGAAGATAAAAATGTACTCGGAGTCGACCAGAGAACACCCCGTAATTTTCTTTTTTGACAGAAAGTTTTATTTTTCAAAATGTATCACCTGTAGGTAGCTTTGGCTTGAGTTAATATTAAAAAAATAAATGAATAAAATCACATCACAAAGTTATAATTACAAGCACTTTGAAGCACTTAAACTAAAATTCAAGCACTTTTCAGACCTTGAAAACACAACACTGAAATTCAAGCATTTTCAAGGATTACAAGCGCCCGTATGAACCCTGATTATACAACCTAAAAAAAAACTTCTATCAATTAAACGGTTACAGAACATACAGTCGCAGAAAAAATTATTAACCACCCTTTTTTTCTTCAATTTCTTGTTCATTTTACTGCCTGGTCCAACTAAAGGTCCATTAGTTTGGACAAATATATTGATACCAACAAAAATAGCTCATAGTAGTTTAATTTCAGAGCTGATATCTATCCATTTTCCATGTTTTCTTGATAAA
>JAPQRP010000006.1:35686855-35708785 GCA_037367295.1 Apogon hyalosoma | reverse complement strand
CCTCTTCCTCTACCATCTGTCCTCAGACGAAACCAGATCCTCAGAGTTCACCAGATCTGCTGCCCTCGGCCACCTGCTCACAGTCACTTCACTTTTATAGTTTTACTGCATTTTCATCAAGTCTACGGGGTTAAGGCGACGCAATGTGACGACGGTTTATAGAGCAAACAGTCGTAAAAATCAGAACAGATGGGACTTTCACTGCTTTCACTTATGATAGTAGAAACAGAAAAGAGATCAGAGTTTCAGTTCAGGGGCCACATACAACTCAATATATGATCTAAAGTGGGCCAGATCAGTAAAATAACATAATAACCTATAGATAATAACAACTCCAAACTTTTCTCTTTGTGAGAGAGAGAAAAAAGAAAAATTACATTATGAAAATGTTTACATCTACAAACTATCCTTTAAAAAATGAGATTAACATGAACAACCTGAAATTTATTAAGAAAAATAAGTGCAATTTTAACAATATTATGCATCAGTTTATCATTCACACATGTACATTACCACTAACAGATCACAGTGGGTCTACAAATACACAAAACATTTAGTCTAACAGGTATGATATTGATAAAATTGCACTTATTTTTCCTAAGACACTTCAGGCTATAGATGGTTGTGCATGTTATTCTTTTTTTTTTTTTTTTTGTGAAAGGATAGTTTATAAATTCCTTTTTTTTAACACTAAAACAAAGACAGAAAGTTGTCATTATTTATAGGTTATTATAATGGTATTTTACTGGTCTGACCCACTTTAGATTGAATTGGTCGGTATGTGGCCCCTGAACTAAAATCATTTTGACATCACTGATCGTAAAATGAGTGATATTTTGCTTCTTTTTTTTTTTTTTTTTAAATGGAATTCTTCATTTTCCAACCTTTCCCTGTGGTCTTCATAAACTGTAAATGCTCTGCTTGGGTCTGAATTCTTCATTCATTGAACTCCACAGGTCCATCTTCAACCCTATTTCTGAGTAATGACACCAGAAAGGTGGTTTTGAGCGCTGGCCCTTTAAATGCACACGAGCCACTTCAGGCCCCGCCCCGTGCTTTCTGTCCCATTCAGTCACTTGTGTTCATTAATACAATCAACAACTGAACATTTTAGATAATCGGCTCAAAGTTTGGACATATTTTCAGTTTTTATGATAAACAATTCTGCCGTACTCAGAGAGATGTTTGTTGGAAGTCTTGACCTTATACGTGCAAATGTTGTGATGTAACTAGTTATAAAATGTAACAAATTAAGCAGGAATTAAAACAAGTTGTAGAAATGCACTCGATTTTTGCAGAAATTAATCTAAAGATAGCTTTGCAGCACCTGGAGGGTTCAAATTCAAACTGTATGAACTATTAGGGTCCAAATACACAAAGAAATGAACCACAGACTAATAAAAGTGGGTTTACCAAATATGACCCCTTTGATATTTTGCATTTCACATATTCATCCCATGGGCTGGATTGGAGCCTTTAGGGGGGGATGTGTTGGCCCACGGGCCGTATATTTCACACCCCTGCTCTAGAATGAGTCTTAAAACGAGCTGAGACCTGCATCATAAAGCAAGTTCAGCAGAGTCTGGATCGCTTGTGTTACCTTTGACCAAACCAAACATTCATTTATCACATGGAAAAGGCGACCAATCACAGACATGGATGAGTCTAGATCAGCCTCATACGTCTCATAAAAGTCATGAGGAAGGGATGAAAGTGTAACATATGCAACACACGCACTTTAGTCAAAGCCTGGAAGGAAACGAACGACAAACTGCACTGTGAGAATGTGTGAGTTCATTTTCTGATCAATATCGAGTGGCTGACTAATTACAATTGTTCATGTTAAATTAATGTCTTGTGGTGTTTTAGATAATTTGGGGCCTATTTTATTTTTTAGTTCAATCCACTCAGAGAAAGTTAAGTGAAAACAGACCTTGAAGTGTTAATTATTCACAAGCAAAACATTTTAATGTTTGAATGACTCTGGTGTATATGTGTACCTCTTTTCTTCTTCACAGTCAATCAGTTTGCACTCTGAACACAGTTAGTTTGTTTAATTTTACTGTTTTTCTGCTGAGTCTTCTAGTTCAGGGATGTCCACACTTTTTCGGCTTGTGGGCTACATGTCTATATTATCTACCTACAGTAAAATATGTAAATGTATAAATATTCACTATATGGACAAAAACATGTGGACATGTTGAATTCAGGTGTTTCTTTTTTAACAGGGGTCTGGGATACAAAACAATAATGACACATGTCAGAATATAGTTTTATATTGTGATAAATATCATTACATTAGTTAGTTTGGTTTAAATTATCTTTGTTTCCAAAATGCCTCAGAGATGTTTTTTACTTAATTTCTCTCAACACTGATTTTTTTTTTCTTTTTTAGCCATGACTATGATTTTAAATGTTCTACCTCTACATTTCTATAGTATTTTTTCATGCTCTGACTGTAAACAATAATTTTCTACCACAACTAACCATCTACTTTCTTCACATCTCACTTAGGAAGAAAACTCTCCCATGAAACTTTAAGGAAATATTGATGTTCATAAACTATATCCCATAAAGACCCAGCACAATTTTTGTCAGTTCCCAAATTAAATTTTCTCTATATCTAACCTTTCTTAAGTGATTCATCACCATTTATTCTAATATTATCCAGTGTATTTTGCATTTTATCAGTATAAATCAGGTATTTTCCTGTATTCAATTCACTGATCGTGTAAATGTTCATAAAAGCTCACATTAAAGTTGAGGGATATTATATCAAAAGCAGAAAAACTGACTTTTTCAGTAAAATCTCTCATTAAGTGAACATAAACATAAGCATGTCCATCCACTGTCACTGATCCAGCTCCATGGGTTTTACTGGTGAATTAGTGTTGTAGAAGATGATGGTGTTTCCATGGTAACTACGGAGCCTCTGAACGTCCAAATGGGTCATATCTGATGACCATGAAAAGATGAAGAACTGTTTAACACCAATTATTTACATATATTGATAGGATTAGTGGATCAACAGGTATTAAACAGTTTAGATCAGTAGATGGTTTTGGTTTGGATACTTGGGTCTTTATGGGATATGGACAAAAATATTGGGACACATCATGGCTACAGCTGATTTGAGATATAAACATGAATATTTCCTTCCCTCTACTTTGCACATTTCAGTATGCACAGTGTCCATAATATGCTCACCCAGATACAGGATGAGGTTAAATGACCTGAGTAAAAACTTCTGATGATACTACACAGGTTTGGTTTGGTCTGAACGTCACAACAGAATAGAGGCAGACTCAGAGTTCGATGAACCACCAACTCACTATTCCAACAGTGAAATTGATCTCTACCAGTGAAATCACTAGAGAGTTCGTCTGGTCCACGGTTTGCATTCAATGTGTGCGATCCTCTGACTGCATCTGTAAATCTACAGCCCAGACCGTACCAGGGTGAACTGTCTGAATGTGAAGGACTCGGCTCAGACCTGCCGTCGTCTTAGTGTCAACATTACGCTGCTGTTGTCCATCAGTGCTCTGTCCGTTTCTCCTTCAGATCTAATTGAATTCATCTGGGTGTGGAGAGCACTTCTCACATCCAGAATCTAATTCAGACAAGAAGAGGCACAAATTAGTTTTACTTGGGGCCGCTTTTCTCCTGCACTGATATTTTATAATTCAACCAGAAAAACCTCCAATACAAGCCTCAGTACAGGACGAGAGAATTAGATTAATGGAGTTTTTACTGCATTCGAATCTGAAAAACGTCTAAATTGCTAAATACAGGTTGCTCCTCTGTAGATCTTTCTTGCTCAACAAAAACTTAAAACATAACCTGTTGGTGTGTTGTTATATAATCACTGTTTTAGTAAATTAAACTATATTTGAATCACAAATGAATGTTTTTGCACATTTAATCTTTCCTAAGTCTTTTATCACCATTTGTTACAATTAGGGCTGTCAAAATTAATGCATTAACACAGATTAATCCATCATCATGATTAATCTGATTTAAAATTTTAAAGCAATTAATCCATTTGCAGAACAGAATGACTCTGAACGTCTCTGCCAATGCATTTGGGTCAGTTTGTCCAAGTGGAGTTAGCATTAATGCACATGAACAAATGGGCAGCAGAACCAACCTATAAAGATGGAAGACACTAAACAGCATGTTGGCCCTTTGGATGGAAATATGAGGAGAAAAAAAGCAAAGACGGAACAGTCGACCAACATAAAGTATTATACACACTCTGCAGGAAGGAGTTTTCTTTTCACCGAAGGACTTCCAGCTTCAAATACCACATTAGCGAGCATACATTAGTCGGAGATTCTGCTAGCACTTTGGCTAAGGCATCGTCCAGCTTGGACAAACACGTTAAGTGCATATATATTCCCTTCTTTCTTGAGTCTGTTTGCTCATGCAACATGAAAGATGATTAATACAGATTAAAAAAATGAATGATATTTAAACATGATTAATCGCAATTAATCCACAGCAACCCAGTGATTAATCTGATTAAAAATTTTAATAATTTGACAGTGCTCGTTATAATACTATCCTCTAAATTTTACATTTTTCCCTGTAAAAATTGGGTATTTTCCCATATCTTTTCATTTACTGATTATGTAAATGTTCATAAAAGCCCAGAAAAAAAATCAAAAAGTTATTAAATCAAAACAGAGAAAACTCAAGGAAAAGTGACATCAGAGTATTGGGGAGAAATCTAGGTTGTTAATCCAGTTTCTCATAACCAGATTACTGCTATTATTGGATAAAGCATATCAGATTATCCTGTTTATATGATCACTGGAATAATCTGAAAACTCCAGAAATCAGGATAATGATGGGAGTATTGTTGTGTATGTAAACAGGCTCATTGTTGTAGAAGATGACGGTGTTTCCTCGTTCACTACGGAGCCTCTGAACGTCCAAATGGGTCATATCTGACGACCATGAAAAGATGACAAACTGTATTGTACCTGAATTATTTATTGATAGGATTAGTGGTTCAGATGTTATTGAATGTTTCAGATCAGTAGATGCTTTTGTCACTGACTGTTGGTCTTTGAGGGTTAAAAATACACACATCCACACAGTGAATGTGACATTAACACCTCATTGTCAGTGTGAAGGTGCGCACCCTACAGGGTTTTATAAAGATGTTCCAGTGCATGCTGGGAGATCTGAAATCAAATCAAATGACTGACTGCTGAAGTGGTGGAAGGAGTGTAATGGTGATAGGACTCATGACTGCTTCAATGACCTGTGATTTACCTGGATTATGTCTGTAATGTAAAAGTGTAAAAATGTTGTTTATTTAGCAGGTTTTAAGAGGATTTGCAGATTTGAATTAATTGTAGGTTTGAGGACAGTAAATGGAATCAGAGGCGTTTAGAAAAAGTTACCAGTGTTTTCAGCGCTGTCCACTGTATCCGTGTCTGGTCCATCTGGACAAAGGATCACATGATGATCTTTTAAGGCGGCAGCAAAGTGTAGGATCTGAATCATCGTTTTCTCACCTCTTATAAAATGAAACAGACATGAGACCAGTTTCTGGAGGTTTAGTCTCTATGTGATGCTTTTTGTTGTTATATAAGACTAAAAACGCTGCATTTTTGCATGATTTCTACCCGTTTTGCTGCAATGTTTTGACAAAACTCCAAACTGTAAATACATAATGGATGTTGTGGTGTTTGATTAATTAGACTGACTGCAGTGGCCTAATTTGTCCCAATGGAGGTTTTTCATTAATCAAAATTGATTTTGGGTCTTTATGAAAAATCAATCAAACAGCCACTGGCAACCAAAACCATCTACTGATCGAAAATGTTTAATAACTTCTGAACCACTAACCCTATTAATACATGTAAATAATTGGTGTAAAATCCAGTTTGTCATCTTTTCATGGTCATCAGATATGACCCATTTAGATGTTCAGTGGCTCTGTAGTTACCGTGGAAACACCGTCATCTTCTACAACATTGATTCACCGGTAAAACCCATGGAGTTTGATAAATGACAGTGGATGGAAACACTGGGTTTATGTTCAGTTAATGATTTTATGAACATCTATATGATCAATAAACTAAATAGAGGAAAATACCTGATTTTCACTGAAAAAAATGCAAAATACTGAGATTAATATAATAATATATGGTTATAAATCACTTAAGAATGGTTAAATATAGAGGAAAAATTAATTTGGGAACTGACACAAAAGTAGCACTGCGTTTTTATGGTTTAAAGCCGTCGAATCTCCAGACCCCCCTCAACCCCTATAACATTGTAACAGTGGTGCAACTATAACTTTAACTCAAAGAAATATCAATATTCCAACAATACTTTTTGCTTTTCCTTGAATAATTTGTCAAATTAAAAATAACTAACAAAAAGACTGCTCCCTGAGGCAACACTTTTCCAAATAAAAACAGAAAAGGCACAATTATTGTACAGTTATAACAATAAAGTTACTTTTTTTTAGAATAACAAACCATTTTTGGTAACAAAGATGAACATTTTAATGATATCAGAGGGTCAATGAGCCTGTTTACATTGCACATCTCAGAGCATTAAAGTGCAAACTGTGCAAAAACAGAAACACTGCACATGTTTCTTTTCCAGTCCAATCCTTGTCCGTTCTCCAAACCTAAAGTCTTTGTCTAGTCTAGTGACGGATCACCGTGGCAGTAGATTGGTTTGTTGTATGTCTCTAAAATGAGTCCAGGGTGCTCCAACACTAAAACATTAGTTCCATCTGCTACACCTTCTAACCTGAAGGGGAAAAAAAAAAAACAAACACCTAAGAGTGATCCCATGCCCCCCCTCCCCCAAGCCTTCACACCTGACAGTTTGACAAACACTAGGTTAAAGGATACTTGCGTACTATGTATATTATTTACATGGATGTAGCAAAATCAGGCTATGTATGACCTTTAATGTGATGACAGATTATCTTGTTTTGCTCCTTACTATAGTTTGGACAGATGGCATCATTTATTAAAGATTGAAGAAAAATGCATTTGCAGTTACAGATGGAAAAATAATCAACTATGTGCAAAACTTGTTAAGAGATGAGTGTCTAACCAGAGTTTTATCAGTTGTAATTTGACGTATGGGTGATGTGTGTTTTACTTGTATGTAGATGTGGATGTGAGGCCATATGAGTCACGTGGGTGTCATTGATCCCAGCGTCCGGCTCTGCAGCATCTCTTCCTGGCGGTGCCTGGTCGTCCAGATGCTGATGCGGTGCAGTGTGTGTGCGTTTGTGTGTGGCCGTGAGCCAGGCTCCACCCCCTCAGCCTCCTCGCCTGTGGATAAAGAGCCGAGAGGAGGGGGGAAAAGATGATAGTAAAGGGTGGAAGGGAAACGAGGGAGTGGTCCAGGAAGTGAGGGAGGACTTGGAGGTGGAGGGGGGGAGTGGCTTAGAGGATGGGAGAGGAGTTTATGAGGAAAAAAAAAAATAGAGGAGAGAGTGATCGAGCAGTGGTTTTGCAGACAGGGAGGGGAGGGGAGTCAGCGTCGGGAAGCCTCGAGGGGTAGAAGAGTGGGAGAGAGTGGACGACGTGACGGACCGTTAGCGTTACGGACAGACAGACTGACGGACAGGAGGAGTGACCGGACGTCAGAGTGAAACAATGACAGGTAGGAGAGACCGGCTCCTCCTTCACCTCCTCACTTCATTGCACCATGAATATTTCAGCGGTTTTCCCAGTGCCCTTTGTCGACCTCTTCGTTGTCCTGCATCACATACACGTTACTCCTCCTTTCATTTTCCATCTCCTTCGGTCTGTCCTGCACCCAGCTCCTCCTCCTCCCCCTCCACCTCCTCCTCCTCTTCAGCATCTGTCAGCTCTGTGGTCATTCGTCATGTTTCCTGACAGCAGCCATGTGTGCATCAGCTGGTTTTTAACTTACACTCACACTCAGATTGAAAAGTGAAGGGATCTTATGATGCTGTGTGTGTGGTGTGTTCTGTATTAAATCTGCAGCCTCTGGTTTTATTGGGAGGTGATGGATCCCGCTGAGGTGGAACCTGTCATATGAGGTGTGTGTTTGTGCGTCTGTGTGTGTGTGTTTGTCAGTCTGTGTGTTAATCCAAGGGCAAATTGCAAAGTGTCGGGGTTTTAACAGGTGTTCTGAGGGGATGAAGGTGAACCGTTTGTCTTTGCTCTCGTCTCATTATTCATCTGCTGTTTCCACTCACTGCGTAACATTTAGCATCTGTAGCCTCATGCTCAGAAACAGGGATGAACCGATCCGACTTCATCAGGTCTGATTCCAGCTCCCAGACTTTAATTATCTGCCAACACCAAGAACAGATTAGATTTAATGTACTGTAAGTAACAATTCAACAACTGATTATGTGACAGTGGGATGGTTATAAAGCAGTTTTTATTACTCTTATTCTGAAAAACACCAAAAATCATAGATTCATAGATAGATAGATAGATAGATAGATAGAAAAACCGTTATCAGATAGGGTTGTAGTATTTGAGATCTCAGAAAAAGAAGACTCAAAAGATGCAACAAGATAAAAATGATGTAAAAAAAAAAAAAGACGACAAGATGCAAATGACTATACCATCTTCTATTTCTACCTTAAATCACCATGAATCCTCTTAAATCTGCACTTTTAATTTGAAATCTTTTGTGATTGTATAGTTGCCAAGGCTCATTTGCGTTGGGATTAATTGTGCATCTGAGCCACAATAAGTAAACTGGATGGATGGATGGATGGATGGATGGATGGATGGATGGATGACTGGGCAATTCATTTTAAGTCTTCAATTTTGGTCAGGAAGTGTTTCGGAGACAAATGAAAGTTAATGTTCCTGTTTACATTCAGGCCAAACAGTGTTTTTCACACAAAAAATGCACCTGTGGGATGAGCAGAACCTTCTCCACAATGCAAAGAACACTCATTAGACACGTCTTCAACGGCAAATGCACATTTCATGTAAAGGCCTGATCCAGAATATGTCAAATTCCAAATATAGTCATTTTCAGAATAATACTAAGTGCAGATCAGATTTAATGTACTGTAAGTAACAATTCAACATCTTATTATGTGAGTGAGATGGTTTCATGTATAAAACAACAGGATTCACTTTCACTATTCAACTTTTATTGCAGTTTTTATTACTCCAAACACCAAAATTCTTAATAAGTTGTTTCAGAGATGAATGAAAGGGAATATTCTTCTAATTTTCCTGTTTATATATAGTAATAAAAGTGTTTATCAGACAAAAAAAATTCACCTGTGGGATGAGTAGAACTTTCTCCAGAATCCAAAGAATCCTCATAAAACATGTCTTAATCAGAAAATGCACATTTCATAAAAAGGCCTGATCCAGAATGTCAAATTCCAAATATCGTCATTTTCAGAATAATAATACTAAGTGCAGATTTGATGTACTGTGAGTAATAAAACATCCAGTTCTTATTATGCGAGATGATTTTGTGAATAAAACATCTGGTTCACCGTCACCATTGATGACATTTATTCCAGGTTTTGTGCTCTTATGCTGAAAAACACACAATTTTTAATGAGTTGTTTCTAAGGTGAATGAAAGTGAATATTCCGGTAATATTCCTGTTTATATGCAGCCATTCATACCCCAGTAAAAATAGTGTTTTTTCAAAGTTTTCCACTGGTTTCAGACGTTCCACTGTTCCATTTTGTTCCTTCAAACACCTCATAGTAATGTGCAGGTTTTCGATATCGGCTCGGTTGATTTCCTGAATAACTGTAAAACTGTATTTTCTGTATAATGTCCAACAGTAGTTGTGTTTCTTATTTTATTCGTACAGCCTTTTCTTTGGAATCATTATCTTTATTCCATCTGAGCGTGTCACAGCCTGCAGTAAAACCTGCAAACTAGATGTGTTTTTTCAGATGCACCATATAGATTTTAATAATTCTCATTTTCAAGGGGACTATTGGCATTCCATACAGGTGCATGATACATGAGAGGAATGAAATGAGTTCCTCAGATCTTTGGGGAGGAAAAAAAGGCAAAGCCACAATAAATAAACTATAAGCAATAAAGATAGAATTTAGATAATAAAGTGCATAGAAATGGTCTGGATAATAATGGTGTAGTTAAAATGTAATATGTGCCAGTGTAACAGACTGCCCTTACCCAGCAACATAAAAACCCACAGAATAACGTCAGATCGCAGTGGTAGATCATTTACAGTCCAGGAGTTCTTTAACCTGGTTTATTCAGTGCATGTACGGAATGAGTGGGATCTTCACAAGAATCCATAAAACTGTAATAATACCCTCATATCCTACATGTCTTAATCATGAAATGCAGAATTTGTAAAAAAAAAAAAAAAAAAAAAAAGAGCCTAATCCATAATAATATCTAAACTAGACATCAAATTGTAAATATTGGCATTTTCAGAATACACTGTGTAGATTTTAACCCATAAAGACCCAGTACTACTTTTGGTATTGGTGAATCAATGTTGTAGAAGATGACGATGTTTCCACGGTAACTACAGAACCTCTGAACATCCAAATGGGTCATATCTGATAACCATGAAAAGATGACAAACTATATTTTACACCAGTTATTTACATGGATTGATAGGATTAGTGGATCAGACGTTATTACATATTTTATGTTGGTAGATTATTTGGGTTCCCAGTGGCTGTTTGGGTCTTTAAGGGTTAATGATCCAAAGAGAGTCTGCTTTCATTCCAAACAGGTCCAAGGGGGTGAATAAGTACTGAACACATCACATTTTTCTCACTAAATGCATTTTTGAGTCCATTCAAGTGATATTTTCACCAGCCTTTGGTATTAAAGGTGGGGTAGGAGATGTTTTCCTGGAGCATTTTTTACTATATATCTAAAAATCCCCTTCACACCCTGATTGCAACCAATTAATTAAATGTTCTAACACAAAAATAAAACATTCTAGTCACCTGTGGAACAGACAGGACTGAAAAAACGCCATCCAATCATTTTAACCGGCCCATCAAAATGATTGAATGGTGATATGTCTATCAAACTCAACTGCCATTTGTCCCTCCCCCCTCTGCGCGTACCCCTCTTCATCCACGAATTATACGTTCTCAGAGGCTTGGAGCACTAGTACAGGAAATGAAACCAGAATCAGAGCTTGGCTAGCTATATTAGCTATATTAGAATGTAAAGTTCATTGGTAAACTGTTTTGTCACCAACATAAATCACTAGGGGATGTAACGTTAGCCAGCTAGGTATGAACTGGGGCTGTTCTGCCGACAAACATAAAAGTGAAATGCACAGATTACAGCGTTCAAAGCAAACTTTAGTGGGCCTGACATCAGTCTGACTGCAATCAGCTGTTCTCACTAGCCCAAGATTACTTAGAACATGTATCAAAATAACAAGTGTGTGTGTGGGGGGGGGAACTTTTGAATTGTGTATTTTCAAAAGGTAGCTAGCTCAAACCGTTTTTCCAGGATTTCCTACCCTACTTTTAACTCCAGAAATCCAGACAAAGAATCTAAACATGAAAGTCCATATGTAAATAAAATGATGTGTAATAAAGTTGAATGGAACAGGAAAAAAGTAAAAACACAAAGAAAACTTCCATGTAAATATGTTCAAAGTTCAACGTTGGTAAAAGTTGTACAATCCAATATGGCCACTACCCTGTGACATCACAATATGCAAATTAGACGAGTGCATTTACTCCCACCGTAAATTTTGGGTCATATTTTTGTCATTTACAGTATGACTTTATCTCCAAACACTTCTAAGATACAGTTTTTTGAAATTTTGATGTCAAAATAGAATATTTGTTGAAAAAACCCTCTAAAACTAAAAGATCTTTTAAAAGAGAGAAGGATCTTATTTGTATCTGTATTGGTATTTGTATTTGTATTTGTATTGATAGCCCAGTCCAGACAGGATCCACATCAACACCAGAATCTGCCTGATCCGTTAAGGAAATCCAGTGACTGACAGATGGAGCTTTAGAGCTGAACTTAACCTCACACTTCACACAGATAATCAGGTCAGAGGTTCCAGACAGTCTCTTCCAGTTGTTTAGCAGAAGAGCTGCTCATGGGTCCTGTTTAGAGAAGTGAAGGATGACGAACCAAACGGCTAAACTGGGACAAAAATCTGTGCGACTATGGGCACGGATCCGGTGGAGCTCAGGTAGATCACATGTCATTGATTAAAAAAAGTATCGGAAAAGTTTTGGACTTTTTTTTTGAAAACACTGTCTCGTCCATCTTTTCCTCGTTCCTTCTGTTTCTCTGTTTAATACATTTTGCAGCCGTTGTAGATAAACTGGAGGATTTCAGTTTAGAATGAATCATGTCCACTCAGTTTCTCAGCCTCTACTCCCACCTTCAATCTGTCCGTTTCTACTTCCATCATCCATCTTTTATCTCCCATTGTTGGACATTTTCTTATTTTCACCTATTAATGAACTCTTCCGATTTGATGCAGATATACATGGTTGATTTCAGGATTTAATTTGATTATTACGACTGGATTCAGGCGTTGTTTTATCAGGTAAAGCATTAACTATCAAACATCATGTCCAGGCAGATTTTTGTCACATAACCCTTCACTTATCAAGTAATTTGTGTTTTTCTATCATGAAATATCCTCGAGCGTAAGTCTGGGATTGAAATGAGCCTTTCATTATTAATTTTCATGGTCTGGATTGTAATTTACTGAGATGCTTTTAGAAGTTGGCAGTTCTTTAATAAGAGCAGACGATCCATCTCACCTCTTTAGTTCAGTGGAAACTTCCTCATGTCAAAGCAGGTTTGGATGAATTATTAACAATAAGAAGCTTCGTGTAAATGAAGTCCAGCTGAAACATTTTCCACTGTCCCAGTAGCAAAAGCAGAACACAACTTTCAGTTTTTTGGTTGCTTTGTCATGTTCAGTGTGGGTATTTATGCAGTTAATGTTGTTTTGTGATTAGAGATGATGATGGTGAGATAAGAAGAGATATGTCAGAAGAAATGTAGATTTCTTAATAGAAAGTCTGAGATGTTTTTACAGAAAAGTGGAGCTGGTTTTGCAGAAGAGAAAGGATGTCTGGGGAAAAGGAGAGATACTACAGAAAAGATGTTTTTAGCAAAAAAAAAAGATTTTTTTTTCTTTTGCATAAAATTAGATGTTTTAGCAGATGGCAAATAGATCTGGTTTTGCAGAAAAGGATGGATGTTTGTAGAAAAGAAGCAACTTTTAGCGAAAAGGAATTTTCTTAGATGGTTTTGCCAAAGAGAGACATTTCAACTGAAGAGACATTTTACAAAAAAAAGAGACATGGTTTTGCAGAAAAATGTAGATGTTTCTGCAAAAAAGAAATGAAAAAAAAAAAAAAATGGTATGTTTTATCTGAAAGTGTAGATGTTCTGCAGTGAACGCCACATGTGCTGACTGAAGCTGAAACTGAGGCTGAACCTGAAGCTGAGGCTGAAGCTGTACCTGAAGCTGCCTCTTTGTGCAGTGTTTCTGTTAATCTCCCCTGAGCTGGACTTCTGAATGTAAATCTGCAGCTTGATTTCCCTGCGGCCTGTTTCCGTCTCATTTGACTGGGAGATGTGATACAGTAACAGTAACACAACTCCCTGTGTCTCCCGCCTCTTCTGACTGATGCATGATGGGAGCAGAACAGTGGCTTTAAAAGGGCCCTGATCTGTGGCTGCAAGAGTTAACTCTTTATATTAATAAGTTTTTATACCACAGATATTACTACAAAACATTTATTTTCATTATTGATCAATGTGTTAATTATATCTGACTGTTAATTTTCAGTAAAAAGTCAGAATAAATGGTTTAATTTTCCGTAACTGTTTATTCAGCCTCATGTAAAACCCAAACAGTAGGAAGGTTTCCATCCAAATATCCCATATTTAACTGAGCTGGTAGAAAATGGGCAGAAGAAAATGTGAAATGAAGCAGGTTTCCTTCTATTACTGTTATGCAAATGTTATGCAAATATTTTATCTCTGTGATCTAAATCTTTGGCAGTTAATGTAGTGTTTCTGGTCGAGATCTGACACCTCCTGCTCATATTATGGTATTCCAAAGTATTTCCATTGCACTTATTTGCGTTTATCTTATCAAAAACCCTAAACCTCTCTCAAGCTTTAAAACTTTGAGGTTGTTCATTTTAATTTATGTTATTCATGTTTTATTTGTTGTTTATATGTTTTATATGTATATGTTTTATTTGTTTGTTTATATGTTTCTAAATGTAAACGTTTTCATAGTGTAATAACTACGAAACAGCTTTGATACCACTGACTGTTAATATTCTCAATGTATTTTTTTGCACTGAACGTACAGATTGGACCATGTTGCGGGCCGGTTTTGGCCCACGGGCCGTATGTTTGACACCCCTGGTCTAGTGGCTCCAAAATAGAGCAAAAATTGGAAGAATCTGCAGATGTATGAAGCAGCGTTTCAACCCTGCAGGGTCGTCATCCCTGATTTTATGTGAAATGTATATGGGTCCAATCAAGCAGTAAGGGTTTTCCATTTATATTTCAGTTTTTATACTCTTTTATATACATTATTTATACTTTTTATGGCACCTAGGACGATTGCACTTTTCAATTTCATTGTACCTTTACAATGACAAAGACATTCTATTCTATTCTATTCTATTCTATTACATGGACACATTTCGTGTTCAACAGTCTCTGTCATGTAAGTAGAGTAACTTATATGCATGTATTAAATATATTTGAGTAGGTATTTATAAGCACTTTAACATTATGTATTACACAATCTGGGGAGATTAAATGTTTAGGTGAAAAATGTCAAATTACTGCCTGGTAACACGTGGACTTGAAACAGACATCAATTTTTTAAGCTTTACGCAAATATTCAAAACATGAAATTGATACTAAGTAGGATATATATTATGTTCAACTATGCTGAAAATAAATTTTGGAGTAAAATATTGAAAAGTCTCTGTTTTATTGACATGAGAATGTGGTAACATGTGGACAGGGCCTTTTAAGCAACTCACAACTGTTCAAACTCATAATATTCACAAAGCAAATCACAAAATAATGAAACTCTAACACTTGAAACTTAACAATCAGCTAAATAATCAACAGACTGAATACATTTTAAATTTTTTTAGTGTCTCATTTGAGCTATGGTGTAAAAAGTCCAATCAGTAAAATTGGTTGAAACCTTTTTTCTACAAGTGTTTTTTTTTTTAAAGGATAACCGTTCCATAAAATAGAAATCTTTAGCTAAAAAATGAGCCCACTGATAAATGATGTGTGCAAATTTACTCTTCAAGTTGATGTTCACTTTTGCTTGATTGGACCCACATATTTATAAAAACTAAAACGCTGAACCTAAATTTAACAGAGAAGGAGGAAAGGACCGGAGTCGAGACGTTCTGCCCAAACAGAAACTAGTTTGCGACTTTATCATCTGATAATCTGTTAATGTGGGCCACAGATTGATAATCCGTTCTGGACAGTTTGCCTTCGATAATCTGACCTCAGTGTTGACAGAGGACGATTAGTCTGGAAACCGTTCAACATCAGAGTATTAACACAGGGATGTCAAACGGTTGCATGGATGAAGGATGAAGAAGTATTCACTGGGATTTCCTTGTGGAAGGTGGACATTTACCACTTTTCTGTCTATGTGAAATGAGTGTCTCCTGTGAATCATAATACAGTGATAGTACTAGAGCTGTCTAATAATGGAATTTCCCCTTGTGGGACTAATAAAGGCATATCTTATCTTATAATTGATACGTTTATCAATGGGATGGTAACATTACCGTTTAAAGGAGCTGTATGCAGTATTTCTACTTTCAGATATTAAAAAATGATCTATAATTATATCAGTGATTAGAGTAAAGAGCTGTGAAGTTCTGCCAAAGATGCCAGTGTATTGGATTGTAGAGATATGAACTGATATGAGCAGGATTTATGTGACCACTAGAGGGAGTACTGAGTCAAATAGTGCCAGACCACATGGGATGAGAACCATTAAGACACAATTTTAAGGGTTAAAGGAAAGATGGAAGCCACTGGACTCGGCTGTAAATGAATAGAATGGAGTTTGAGCTGAAACGTCTGTCAGCGTTTCTTCTACCCAAACGAGTTTGATTATGAGGCTTATGACGGTATAAATTTATTATGGGATGTGATTTTCCTTGCTAAGTTGTCGTTTGTTGATCCACGGTTCAGACTAAACTGTGACAGTTCTGACCTTGTTTGTCTGATTCCAAACAGATCTTTAGTTCAGCTACTGACAACACAAACCGAACAGAAAACAGAGGCGATTAGTGGTTTTACTGCGGCTGTTTGCATTCTAAAAACAGAGCTAAGCTAACAGAGCTATAATGTAAACTATCAGCTGATGCAGCACATGAAGATTATAAAACACAGTGTAATTTTGAGTGACTGTTAAAATAAACATCATGAGTTTTAATTTGAAGAAGAAAACTTGATGATACCATAATAAAGATGTGTGTAAACAATGACTTTTATACTTCATACAGTGACTGATGCAGTCTGTGGATACTAGGGTTGATTCGTTGGTGGTTTTGGTTCTAAGTGTGTTCTGATTCCAGATTGACCCCTGGTGGAAAGTGTTCAGAACAGCAATACTACTTAGGAGGATGGTCTTTAGTCCAAAGTGAAAGTTTAAAGAACCAGATGGTTGTTTGCGGTTTAAACTTTTTTATGGTCAGAACTTCAGAAATCTAGACATAAAACATTTAAAATGATCAAATATTTGACATTGAAATGTTCATGAACAAAATGTAGTAACCAACAAGATACTAGACATTTAGTGTTTTCATTGTGTTTTAAAACCATATTTTTATCATTTATGTTATCTTTGGTCAGTTAAGTGTTTATTGCACAATCGCTGCATAAAACTCAAGCCTAATAAGCACAACTCAATTTTCTTCATTTCATTAATTTGAGCCAGTAATATCACTTCCATCCTTTCCATCACTGGTAAAATGATGGCTAATTATTTACTTCTCAGCTATTGAATTAATCAAACGCTCCTTGGTTTGAGGGAGTATTTAAGATATCTCCAAATTCTCTGTTTTCAGCTTCTTAAATTAGATATTTTCTGGTTTCTTTCCATTTATGTGACTCTGTAAACTGAACATGTGTGGATCAGATATTTGAGGTGGACATCCCAGGCTCTGAAATACTTTTTAACCATTGTCTTTGATACCAAATCATTCACTGATGAGTTAATTATTAGTTGCAGTGTCAGCTTTTATCAGATCAGTGAGAACAGAACTTGTTTTTCTTCTCCATTCTCTCTTCTTTTCCTCTCCCTCATCATCTGAACAGAACATCCTCACTCTGCTGCTGTTTTTCCTCTAGATCTAAATTATTCATATCTGTCATGTGTTGCTGTACGATACTGTATTGTCCTGGTAGAAACATAAAACCACGACTGACCAAGCATCAGCCCATGAGTTTGTCACATGACGCTTCTGAACCTCAGCAGAAATATTCAGCTTTTTCCAATGTTTTTTGCATTTTTAGGAATATTGTTTTTTATTAGCACTAATTTAACCTTTTGACTGAACTATGAGACAAATACAAGAAACAACATGAGAGGAAAATTGTATCCAAAAAATATATCTGCAGAGAGAAGCAGATTATTATGATTAATGTGACATTTACTTACAGATGTATGTCCCTTCAAAGCTTCTGAAAGCAGAACCTGATTCAATAAGAAAAACATCTACATCCAGATATATCCTTTTTCCATTCATTTAAAATGACTTTGAATGTATTTAGAGACCAGCTCCTTCAGTTTTGTCTCTTTCTGTAGATTGTTCCAGGCAGTGGGAGCAGAATATTTAAAAACTTTGTTTCCCAGTTCTGTTCTGACTTTTTAGATTAGATTAGATAGAACTTTATTGATCCCTTAAGCAGAGCCCTCAGGAAATTGAGGTTCCAATAGCAGGACAACACTGAATGTACTATATATATAGATATTTAAATAGTAATAAAAAGACTATAAAAACAGTAGTGAAAACATGCAGTTGCTAATTGGAAAGTACTAGTAAAAAAACATCAGCAAAATAACATAGTAATAATAAAGTAGTATACTAAATAACTATTATGTTATAATATGCTTTATATGTGTATATGTGTTACAGTATAAAAGTTATCATAAACTGATGACAGTAATAGTAGTCGTAACAACGATATATACTTTTGGAACATGTAGGGTTAACAACACCTGGGACCAGAGACTGTAATTATTAAAGGAATTTCAACAGTTGTAGATCATTAAATATTATGGAAGCAGATCTAAAATACTTCTGTCATAAATAAAAGAATACCAGTGTTTTAGTGTGCGTGTAAAAAGATCTGTCCACCCAAGTCACACGTATAAAACACAGTGATGGGTGCAGAGATCTGATCGGACCTCTGTCTGACCTCTGACCTCCAGATGACACGGTGTCGGCGAGCAGCAACATGGACATGGAGGACCGGGTTTCCCACCTGGAGCAGCGTCTGCAGCTGCAGGAGGATGAGATCCAGCTGCTGAAGGCGGCGCTGGCCGACGCCCTGCGCAGACTCGGGTACTGTGAGGAGCAGAGTCTGGGGGCGCAGCCGGGGGTGGTCCACGCTGGGAGGAGGCCCCTGGCCGCCACCGCTCCAGCGCCATCCACCAAGGGTAAGAAAGGAGACGGTACTTTATGGATTGAAATCGTGGATTTTTCCACTGCCTCTATCCAGGATGTCTATGGAACCTTGAAAATTCTAAATTTAAAGGTCTTCATCAGTGGCAGCGCGTCAATAGAGGGCACTCGCATGAAGAAGACGATAGGAATCACCTAAAATAATTTCACAAAAACATTAATATATAAATAAATGAGGTGTAAATCATACATATTATTTAGCCTTTATTATATGATCCTAGTCTGTTTCAAATCAACTAAATTTTATTTATATAGCACCAAATCATAACAGAAGTTATCTCATGACACTTTACATATAGAGCCAGTCAAAACCAGGCTCTAATTTACAGGAACCCAGCAGAATCCTCCAGGAGCAAACACTTGTTACTGGTGACAGTGGAAGGAAAAACTTCCTTTAAACAGGCAGAAACCTGGATCAGACCCTGACTCCTGGAGGATGGAATAAAAGAGAGAGGGTAAAGGAGGAGAAAAGAGAGAGAAAGAAACTGGGGGGGGGCACGTGGATGCAAAATGTTTCCATCCATACAATCTTCTTAACTCTTCAGATTGACCCCAGATGAAAATCTTTACCATCTAACACCATTAATACAGATCAGTAACATTTAGAGACCAGTCGGATTCTCTAATGTCTGACCAGAGCATCTGTCGTCTCACTTTTACATCTATGTGGTCATGCACGGGAAGATAAATAATGTCTTTTAGTATCAAATGAATTATTGATGTATAAATTATACAAACTGGTACTAACTGTAAAATTAAATTAAATTAAACTTTATTGATCCCTTGGACAGAACCACTGAGAAATTAAGGTTCCAGTCGCAGGACAACAACAAATGTATACATATAAGAAATATTATATGACAAAAGGAAAGAAAATTGTAATAACAATAACTATAAAAACAGTAGTGAAAACAGGCATGAGTAGTGATAAATAATAAAACAGAAATAAATAATAATAATAATAATAATAATGATGATAA
The DNA here is from genome assembly GCA_037367295.1 of Apogon hyalosoma. Lineage (NCBI taxonomy): Eukaryota > Metazoa > Chordata > Actinopteri > Kurtiformes > Apogonidae > Apogon > Apogon hyalosoma. The sequence continues at coordinate 35,689,108 of JAPQRP010000006.1, read as the reverse complement.
TGAGTTGATCTACCTGAAGAATGCGTTTCTATGTTCCAGTTCTCATGGTTTTTAAAGAAAACCAACAGATACAAACTGAACAAACCTTGTATATGTTGAATACCAGTTTATCTCCTGGTTTTACTGTTTTATCTCCACTCAGTTCCTTCTGCAGCATCAAGTTTTACCACATGGACAAAGACCAGTCTCTCACTGCCTGTGGGTTTCTTGAGTGTCCATGCATCCTGGTTTAGAAACTTTAAATAAATAAGTAAATATACTTAACAGGTGGTTTTAGAGTCAGGTTATCTATTCAGGAAACGTTCATCCTGCAGATGGGCTGGTAGAGACTCTGCTTTTATAAATCCACATCGATCCACCTCTAATCTGTGATAGGAGGCTTAGTTATCAGGGATGATGCACAGGTAACTGATACTGTGAAAAACATTAAAGCAATAAATAAAAACATGATTAGGCATTTAATAATATAATTATTTATTGTTAATTTAGGGATGTAAAGATAGCAAAATTCCTGACTGATGCTGATATATTTTTTATTGGTTTATTTTTGTAGTTATTTATCCTCTTTTAGCAAAGAAATCTTCATTATAAATATAAAATAGTTGCTATTTTCAGTCTTTCAGCCCTTCACCACATTATATTTGAATGAACACATAGAAATATCTGTAAAACCCTGTGATATAACAGTTATATGACACACAAAACCACATTTCTCATTGGTAAAAATCCGTTTTGTAAATTCCTTTGGACGTTCAGTATCTGATTGTAATGTTTGTCATTTCAGTGCGTCAGCTTCTGCAGGCTCTTCCATCCAGACCTCTGAGTAACGGATATGTCCAACAGAAACGCCTGCTGTCGTCCCCCTCGTCCCCCAAAAAAGAGGTGCTGCAGTCCATTAAGAGGTACGACAAATACTGAGGAAAGACGCATCTGTGGACGCAACTAAAAACACAGAGAAACCTACAAATAAGACCTGCTCTTCATGTTAATTGTGCTATAAAGGGCTCATATTTATCTAAACCCACTTTTATGAGTCTGTGGTTCATTTATTTATTTTTGTATTTGGACCCTAATAGTTCATACAGTTTGAATTTGAACCCTCCAGGTGCTGCAAAGCTATCTTTAGATTAATTGTGGCAAAAATCAAGTGGATTTCAACAACCTGTTTAATTCCTGCTTAATTTGTTACGTTTTATAACTAGTTACGTCATGACATTTGTAAATTTAAGGTCTAGACTTCCAACGAACATTTCTCCGAATACGACATAATTGTTTGTCAGCAGCAGTGGTTGTAGTAACTGAAAATGTGTCCAAACTTCAAGCCTATTACCTAAAATGTTCAGTTGTTGGTTGTATTAACGAACACAAGTGGCTGAACGGGACAAAGAAACACGGTCAACAACCTGGAGGGGGCGGGGTCATGTGTATTTAAAGGGCCAGCACTCAAAACCACCTTTCTGGTGTCATTAGTCAGAAATAGGGTTGAAGATGGAGTTGAATGAATGAAGAATTCAGACCCAAGCAGAGCATTTACAGTTTACGTAGACCACAAGGAAAGGTTGGAAAATGAAGAATTCCATTAAAAAAAAAAAAAGTAAAATATAACTCTTTCAATTTGGCCTGGGTGCTGGTAAGAAAACATCATAGTGATATTATACTAAACAGGGATAGTGCTGGGTGACGAAGTATAGGTCTAATGCTTTTCTAGTGATGGGACAGAGGAGGAGAAATAAAAAGAAGTTATCATTTTTACAGTCAACTAATTCCACTTTATTCCTCCTCCTCCTCAGGAAGAGCGTGTCGACGGAGCGCCTCACCCTGATCAGGAGGGAACTGGGAGCAGAGAGTCGGAGTCGAACCACCTCCTCCAGCAGCTCCTCTGGAGGGAAAAGGTAACGAGAAAACGGATTAACTCATAAAGACCCAGAGTTACTTTTGTTTCAGCTCCAAAATACTTTGTTCTCTATATCAGACTTTTCTTAAGTGATTTATCACAATTTATTATGACATAATCCTCAGTATTTTGTGTTTTTTCAGTGAACATCAGGCATTTTCCAATATTTGATTCACTAATTATGTAGATTTTCATAAAAGCTCAAATTAAAGTTGAGGTTATTATATCAAAAACAGAGAAAACTGAAGAAAAAGTGACTTTTTCAGCAAAATCTATCAGCTAAACATAAACCCAGTGTCTCCATCCACTGTCATTGATCCAACTCCATGGGTTTTACTGGTGAGTCAATGTTGTAGAAG
>JAPQRP010000006.1:35663488-35681980 GCA_037367295.1 Apogon hyalosoma | reverse complement strand
AGTTTAACTGAAAAACACAAAATTTAATCTTTATGACACTTAAATACAATTTGCATAATAATTTGGAACACAGTGTAATAATACCACAAATTGAAAATACACTGTAAAAGAACAGTAAACCTATCCCTACCCTAGGAAAAAAAATGATGAGAATAATGTTAAAATAGTATTGATAGAGCATTAAGTAGGACTCTGTTCATATAACAGTTTGCAACTGGAATTTTAGATACTTTTTTTTTTTTAAATATATTTCAAACATTATTTGATATTTTCCTAAACGCTTAATTGAAAATCTGCACACAAGCTTTATATATAAGGAGAAGAATAATCAAATATGTTAAAAAAAAAAAAAAGCATTTTATTTGTTAAATGTGAACCTCAAAATATAAAAATAAACTGATTACCTTTTCATGTAATTTATAGAAAATATTACCCTTTTCACTTCTCACATTCATATCCTTATGTTTTATTTATTTTTTATTATTTTCACAAATGAAAACCCTCTTCTTCCGCAGTCTGTCTTTCTGCTGATGGTATCGAATTTCCATCAGGGGTGTGTTCTCAGTCTGAGGGGGAGGGGCCTGACAATGAGGAAATGCATTCTGATTGGACACTGGGCTCCTCGGGTTGGACTAAAAGTTAGCAGAGTGAGGAGGAAGTTGTTGTAGTGGAGATCAGGACAGGACGGGAGCAGCTCTGACTCTGTAACAGCTACGTATTCTAACGGGAACTGTCGCCATGAAGAGGTCTTTAAGGTAATTCATGGAGACTGGGTTTACTGGGTTTACTGGGGGAGAGGAAGGGAGGGTTTCCATGATAGTTTGTGTGACTTTAATCCTCAGACATTGCTTCTCATGTGTGATTTTTCTGCTTAATTCAGTTTCATTTGTCTTTAAGCTGATGATAGGTTTAACTGCATCAGGTTTCAGTGTCATGTTTTGTGTTTGTTGTCACACTGTTGTGGGTCGGTCACACTGTTGTGGGTCCGTCTGTCCGTCTGTCTAAGGAAGTTGGTGTTGTATGAAACTGTTGTCACGCAAACAGTGTGATGCAGTTTCCCTGTCTGTAGGGCTGTGGGGAGGGGCAGCAGTGCAACATGAATACAGAAACACAGGACGCACAAGGAGAGAACAGCTGCACATAGGGGGATTTCAATGAGGGCTTAGGTTCTGTTTGGGTTCCTGCATGTTTTAGAAGTTTTGTAAACACTTAGGTGCAAATACAGTGCAAGGCAATGGTGCATAGGAAAAGGCTGCAGCACATTAAAGATAAACCAAAATCATGAGGTGAAAACCTGCAGAAGAAATCATTTAATTGGATTTATTTTACCTGAATTTGGCTTAAATAGCGTATAAATGGCTTTAATGGTAAACAAAACCCCTCACATAGTAAATTAAACTTGCAAGACAAAGCAAAAATGCTGACTGAATAAATAATGCAACATGAAAAATGAAAATATTCGAAGAGAAAGTGTTAAAAAAAAAAAGAAGACGTAAAAAAAAATGTGCACAAAACTAGCGGGATGAAAACCGCCAATGTTAAACGTTACTTTCAAAAAGTGCAAAATAAAGTTTCCGACACAGATAGAACAATTACTGTGTAAATCAGCTGACTTTCTCTTAAACCCAATTCAGTTTTGCATCAAAATTGAGTTTTCACCTCATATCAGAGCAAAGTACAAACATCTAGTTATATACTCTGTCAGTTTGATTAAAGAGCATTTTTTTATTGTACTTAAGTGGTATTCATTCATCGTATAAAGCTATATTTCCTAAAGTGAACTGTTTTTATTGGTTCGGAAAATATCTACCAATAACTAGTGTAAAAGTTTGTGCAATACTGTGATTGTGTGTGTTTTGTACAGTTTTTATCTTTAAAAGCCTATGTATGTGCTGCCGTTACACATGATCTTAGGCTATAAATGGTCGGTGGCAGTAATCTATGCTACATACATGTTTCTATACAAATAAATAACTAATATTTGTGAAGTAGATTCATTGATTGTAAAATGCATTAAAAAACTTACATTATCTAAGAGACACAGGAGGATAGACCTAAGGTAAAACAGATTTAAAAAAACAATGTAAAAAAGGTTAAAATGACAAAAGATGTTACAAGACAGAAATGATGCGAAGAAAAATCAAAGATTACAGTAACTTAAAAGGTGCAACATAACAAAAATGATGTAAAGACACAAAAACTGATATAAAAACAGCCTTTCACAGTTTAAATGTATTGTAATTCATGACGTATTTTCATAACTTTGCGTCTTCTTATGCATCTGGAGCTGAAACCCATGTGAATTAAAGAGGGAAACGCTTCTGAGTGCCTGCAGCATCAGGAGGCGGAGGCAGCTGTGGGAACGACGTTACGAGTACTCACTCCGCTCGGCTTGCAGGAACATGTATCGATCCACTCCTGCTTTACATGCAGCAACATAAAGACCTGATTGATTCAAGCCGGTGGCAGTAGTAAATGAAGGTTTTCGCTGTATTAAACCTGCTGATTTCACTATTTTTTTTTATCCAACATTAAACACAAACCCCTTAAAATGACATTGTTCTCTTAAACGTCAGCTCTAATAACATGCAAAAACAAGAAATAACTCAAAGATCCATTCGCCCTCATGCAGAGCGATTCCGTTTTTACCGGATATAACCATTGTTGAGTTAAACAGGTTTAGCAGTTTGAATAAACCCAAATTCACCTGAAGGAAATGGAGTTGATAAGACACAGATCTCTTTTTTCCGTCTGACAGATCAGATCTGCAGTAGATTTTTCTGACGTACGACGAAACAATGCCCAGCTTTACGGTTGATAATGATCAGATACTGAATGTATCTGAATCACTGCAGTCTTTTACCCATAATGCATCAGGAAATGGACACAAACAGGCCATCAGAGACCACAGCATTCATTTGCATCAGCACAGAACCAATGATTTACCAGAACATCCATCACTGCAGCAATCCCTTAATCCTTTAACCTCTGAGGCATTATTCCAATGAAAATGAAAAATTAGTGTCTGTTTCAGTGTCATAAAAGCTGCTGTGAGTATGTGCTTGTGTTCCTTTTCTTTAGTGGATTTGTTTTACTGTGTGTTTTAAGGTCAAAACAGGTGGAATAACAGAAAAAGACAAAGAACAATTGAAACTTGACAGGTAAACTAAATAAGGCACTCAGAATGGACATCAATTAGAGATTTTAGGATGCTGAACATGAACTTTTAACTGGAACACACTGAACAACAAGTATCCCCCCACTGAGCATGCTCAGATGTCTATGGAAAGGACAAGGTCTATTCTATCAGCGGTTTTGAAATTTTTCCTATTGAACAAATGGTTGAATTTTTATGAACATTTAAAATAAATCATACAATCGGAACACTCGCCACAGATGCATCAGGGGTTAAAGGGTTAAAATGTGATTATGATGATGAGGAAAGTTGTATTTGTAGATTCGTAGGCTAAGAAAACATGCTGATGTTTTCCAGACGCTCATTATCTTCAGCGTCCTTTCAGAAGGCGTAATCATTATCTGAAAAGTGCCCATTACTGAGACCATTAAGACAACTCGAGGAAACGTCTGAGTCTTAAGAGGAAGATCAGACTCATCAGGAGGGAAACCAATGGGGGCTGTTTTAAAGGGTTAATGACACGACAGAACGGGAGATGGGGTAAAGGAGTGATATTTTCCCTGTGGTCTCCATAAACTGTAAATGCTCTGCTTGGGTCTGAATTCTTCATTCATTCAACTCCACAGCTCCATCTTCAACCCTATTTCTGAGTAATGATACCAGATAAGTGGTTTGGAGTGCTGGCCCTTTAAATGCACATGACCCCACCCCCTCCAAGTTGTTGACTGTGCTGCTCTGTCCTGTTCAAACAACAACTGAACATTTTAGGCAATCATCTCGAAGTTTGGACATATTTTCAGTTTCTACTACAACCGCTGCTGTTGATAAACAATTATGTCGAACTCAGAGAAATGTTCATCAGCAGTCTGGACCTTACATGTGCAAATGTTGTGACGTAACTAGTTATAGACGCAATAAATTAAGGAATTGAAACCGGTTGTAGAAATCCACTCGTCTTTGCCTAAATGAATCTAAAGATAGTTTTGCAGCAGCTGGAGGATTCAAATTCAAACTGTATGAACTATTAGGGTCCAAATACAAAAATAAATGAACCACAGACTCAGAAAAGTGGCTTCATAAACCACTGGTTTGTGAAGCCTCCAGTTTCACATTTATCCATCTCCATTTTGTTATTTTGCAGCAGGAGTGACTATATTTCGTTAGCCTCATAGCATAATGGCCTAAGTCATACACTATATGGACAAAAGTATGTGGACACGTTGAATTCAGGTGTTTCTTTTCTAATATGGGTCTGGGATACAAAACAATAATGACTAATGTCAGACTATAGTTTTATATTAGGATAAATATCATATTGTTTGTTGATACAGCTGTAGACATGATGTGTTCCAATATTTCTGTCAATATAGTTTATAAACATCAGTATTTCCCTAAAGTTTAATGGTAGATTTTTCTTCCTAAGTGAGATGTGAAGAAAGTAGATGGTTAGTTGTGGTAGAAAATTATTATTTACAGTCGAAGCATGAAAAATACTTTAGAAATTTAGCAGTAGAACATTTAAAATCACAGTCATGGATTTAAAAAAAAAAAAAAAAAAATCAATGTCAAGAGAAATTAAGTAAAAACCATCTCTGAAGCATTTTGGAAACAAAGATAATTTAAACCAAACTAACCAATGCAATGATATTTATCACAATATAAAAGCATGCTGACATTTGTCATTATTGTTTTGGATCCCAGACCCCTGTTAGAAAAGAAACACCTGAATTCAGTGTGTCCATATAGTGAATGATTTAGGCCATTGTGCTATGAAGCTAACAATTTGCAGAACAGGATGAAACACGAATGCACCAACCACATTCTGTTACATTAAAAACCACAGAGGAATTTCAGCACCGTGATAAATATTAACAAATACACAGTCTTATGTAACAATAATGTCGACCTGAAATAAGGAATAATCACACACTCAAATACCAAACTAAGCTGAGCATTGATTGATGTAGTTACAGTAGTTAATGATGTACTTAAACCTGGTTAACGTCATCAAACATTAACGTGAACCCATAAAGACTCAAACATCCACTGATCTAAACTGTCTTATACCTGTTGATCCACTAAACATGTCAATCCATGTAAATAATTGGTGTAAAATACATCTTTTCATGGTCATCAGATATGACCCATTTGGATGTTCAGAGGCTTCGTAGTTACCATGGAAACACTGTCATCTTCTACAACATTGATTCACCAGTAAAACCAATGGAGTTGGATCAGTGACAGTGGATGGACACACTGGGTTTATGTTCAGTTAGATTTTGCTGAAAAAGTCACTTTCTTCAGTTTTCTCTGTTTTGACATAATAACTTTAGAATTTACTCCGAGTTTTCATGAACATCTACTTGATCAGCTAATTAAATATACAGGAAAATACATGATTTACACTGAAAAATGCAAAATACAGGGGATAATATTACAATGGTGATAAAGCAAAAGAAATGGTGCACTAGAACAAAATTTTGTTGCATGACTCTAGAACATATTAAAAAATACTAGTGCTGTCAAACAATTAACATTTTTAATTGGATTAATCACAGGGTTGCTATGGATTAATTTCAATTAATCACAATTAAATATCATTTATGTTTAAACTTTATTAACGGCGTTTAATTTTGCATGAGCAAATAGACTCAAGAAAGAAACAACTATATATGCACTTAACATGTTTGTCCAGGCTGGGCGACACGTTAGCTGAAGTGCTAGCAGAATCCCCAACTGACGTATGCTTCATGTTAATGTGGTATTTTAAGATGGAAGTGCCTCGGTGAAAAGATAACTCCTTCCTGCAGAGTGTCTATAATATTTTGTGTTGGACGACTGTTCCGTCTTGGTTTTTTCCCTCATATTTCCATCCAAAGGGCCAACGTGCTGTTAGCGTCTTCCATCTTTATGGGTTGGTTCTGCTGCCTGTCACTACTGGATCAACTGATGTTTAGAGTCATTCTGCACTGCAGATGGGTTAACTGCATGAAAAATTTTAATCGGATTAATCATGGTGATGGATTAATTTGCATTAATGCATTAATTTTGACGGCCCTAAAAAATACATACAGTTCGTCAAATCTCAAATATAAAAAGTGCTCTGTGCATCCTGTTATCTGAAAAAAAAAAGTCTAAAATCTAGGTTAATTTCTGCTGTAAAATCAGTTTCAAGGACCTTTGACTCTTCAGCACTGGGTTCTCCTACTTTGTTTTTTAAAATCTCTTCTTCTTTTCTTTGATTTATCTTCTTTTTGTCACCTGGGTCAGATGCTTAAAACTCTGAGGACTCTTTTCACAAAGACTTGATGGTTCTCAACCTGATGTTGGCTTTTCTCCTCGTCGTGTTTTCAGAAAGCGATCGGGCAGAAAACGCCACCGCCGCCGTCTGAATGAAAGCCTCGTTTGTGTGCCATGTCTCTGTGGAAACCCGGTGACTGGCCTTCAGCCACATGGGCTTTTAGTTCCACAGTCATTTTCCCCGACCGGCCCTGTCCCACTGCCAGCTACCCAGCATGCACTGCACTAATTACTGGCTCCGAATCAATCTGTTCCTCTCATTGGTTAGAAACTGTCCACTCCTCCTCCTCCTCATCCTCCTCTTTTTCATGGCAGACCACACAGACACACAACAAAACACAATTGAGGAGACAAACAGGCCTTTATGTGGTTAGTTTAGAGGCGACACCCTGCCCAGAAACACAACACACACACGCACACACACGCACACACACACACACACACACACACACACACACACACAGTCGGCTCTTCAGATCAGTCGCCTGTTTGCATCTTTAATCTCCTTCTGATGCAGAACATTATGATCAAACGCACATGAAAGGTTGCATCACTCTTCAGTCTTTATTTATGTCTCATTCATACTGAGCACAAAGTGGTTTTTATCTAAAACCCCTCTGAAATACTTTGACTGGATCTAACGCAGACGTGTGTTTCCAGGTTAACTCCCTGTTAAATAAATGTCAGGACGAGTCGACACACACCGGATCATCCTGTTACTCACCTGGTTCTTAGTAACATGTCTTTGGAATGAGTAAATATTGGGATTATTGCCCTTTAAAACCTCTATTAATGAAATAAGTGTACTTAAGTTCGAGTAATTTTCACGCATCTGTACTTTACTTGAGTACATACTTTCTACCCATATTTTCATTTACCTGATCTGTTGCTGTGATACAAGATAAAAAGTGATAAAAGATTAAAAAAAAGTGATAAAAGAGGATGGAAATGATGCAAAAGATGGAAAGAACGTAAAAAACACAAGATGAAACTGACGCAAAAGACGGAACAAGATAAGAACAACATAAAATGCGACATGAAAGATGTAAAAGAATGAAATTGAATTAAGACACAAGATGATCCAAACAAAGGAGAAAAAAAAGATGCAACTAGATGAAAGGGATGCAATAAATTACGTAAAAGACGTAACAAAAAATGACATAGAAGACACAAGGTGGAAATGATATAAAAGGAAAAAATAACTATACAAAACAAACATAACATGCCCCTATTTGAAAACCCTCGACCGTCAGTCCACGCCAAAGTTTCTGCACATACAGACGGATGGACGGACAATGAACTGATGACAATACCCTGCAGTGAGGGCTGGGGGTAAAAACTATGTACAAGATGAAAACATGATGTAATATAGTCTACATTTACTTTTCTATTTTTATACCAGATTCATTTTCTCACCAGTATCTGCAGTTTTACTGAGTAAAGAATGTGGATTTTACTGTCTGGTCTTTAATGACCCATTACGGAACAGTGAAAAATCCCCCATTAAGTCTTTATTATTACGCAATAGTTTAAATATTAACAGTTTTTTTATTTTTTCAGTACATGTAGATGGAACCAGAAAAGTATAAACCAGATCGAATCCAATATAAAAACTAGTAGAAACAGGTAAAAAAAACAACAAAACTTTAATGTTGGTTCAGCTTTTTAACTTTATAACAGTGGAAGCATTTAATTCTAAGGTTTAGCTTATTTCTGGTGACGTGGCAGGGAATCACCTTTATACCTTTTTACCAACTTTTTTTAATCTTACATTTTGTCTTCATCATAAATCATGTTTTAGCATTTAATTATGCAGCACAAAACTTTAAAATCAGCTCAGTATAAGCCTCTTCTTGAACCTCAGTTCATTTTTCACTCTAAATGTCAACTGGTTTTATTACTTAAAGAGGAAGAACAGTTTATACTTTTATACTCTTTACACCTACCAGGTCAGTTACAGAGCATTAATCCATTAAAATATCTCATTTATTTATTTAAACCTGTCTCTTTAATTTTGCTTCATAATAAATACACTAGAATTCAATAAACTTGGATTTATTAAACTGATATTAGTCTTAACTGTGCAATAATCTCCTGTTTTAACCTGGTTATAAAGTCTGATTAGCTGTGATCTTCAGTTTGTCCTCTGTTCTCCTTTTTTCCTGCGACATGTGCTTTGGCTGTTTGCAGTTTTGTTGTAAATTTGCAAACGGAGGGTAAATATTTGCTCCAGTCCAGTAAACTCCCCCTGAAGTCAAAGCCGTCCTCCCTGTTGCTGAGCAGGAGGCGCTGATCCCTCACTTTCCTCTTATCTTATCTTCCCTCACTTTTACTGCTTTACTGCTGTTGCCGTGGCGACATGCACCGCCGGCCACAGGCAGCCCGTCAGCATCCTGCCATTCCGATTGGCTGTCGGCGTCCTGTCACGGCGGACTGTCGAGTGTGCAGCTGAAAACTGTCTGAGGCTGTGATTGGTTGACAGACGGCTGATTCAGAGGAGATGGAAACTGATGAAGCAGCGACACGTCGAACTGGTGGACTTAACGTTTGTCAGCTCACCTCCACAGTGTTTTTTTTTTTTAATTTCTGTTTTGTCACTGTGTGACACATTGGTTTACACCAGCAACATGTGGATTTATCCGTTTGCTTTCTGTCCATTCGATAAAAGACTCTGTCAACACGAGTCAATTATAGAGTCTGCACTTTTTCACCAAAAAAAACCTGATCATGTGTTTGGACGTCAACTGATGGAGATTCAAAGATTTTTTTTCTATTGTCAATACACTAGATGCACGGGACATACAGAGAACTGAGATACTGTTTCTCGTTCATCTTGCAATTAAATGCCATGCACTTTTTAAAATAAGAGATAAAAATGGAACAAGAATTAATAGGTGCTATAAAGACTAAACTATAATAGAACATAGAGTATATACACCAGTCTATTTACAATGGCAGTGGTAGTGTGATACAGTAACGGTTATGAGATGGTGAATAACGGCTCAAAACACCAGCAGATATGGCAGTTATGGAGGTTTTAAAGGCAGATAAAAGCATAGCCACAGAGACTAGATAACGTACAACTGAATAGCACCGGAATAAACAACTATTCAATGAAAGTTTAACTGAATGTTGAGCTTTAGAGATGTTGTTTTTCTTCAAAGTCAGTATTTCCTGGTTCGCAGCCTCATATTATCCATCAGCGACGACATATGTAGATACTTATAGTTTGTAAAACATGATAGGGATGTAGTATTTGAGATCTCAGGAAATGAAGAGTCGAGATGCAACACGATGAAAGTGTCGTTGCAACATGAAAATGAAAAAAAGATGAAAATGATATAAAAGAAGCAACAAGATAAAAGATGATGCAAAAAAACACAGATACAAGTGATTTAAAAAAAAAAAAAAACGCAACAAGATGCAAGTTATGTAAGACACAACATCATGCAAATGATACAAAAATGCAACAAAATGCAAATGATGTAAACCAAAAAAAAACACACAAGAAAAGATGCAAATGATACAAAAGATGCTCCATGATGCAAATGATATAACAATGTAACAAAATTCAAATGATTTAAAAAAAAAAATGCAACAAGATGCAAATGATTTAAAAAAACAAACAAAAAAAAACAAGATACAAATTATGTAAAAGGCCAAAACTGCTTCCAAATATTCAAATGTTGCCTCTGAAATGAAGTAACAAGATGTGATTGAAGTGTGGAATGTTTGGATAAAAATAGTGTTAACCTTTTAGGAATTACATCCATTAAAAAAACAAACAAACATTCTATTCATTTTCAGAGGATCAGAATTATAAAAGTGAGGATTGTTTTTAATACTTGGATGAAAATACGATGCTTTTCCAAGTTTTTGCTACAGTCGTCTTCAGTCACTGCTCTTTTGTGGATTTTTCTGCTTCCACTTTAGTCAAAATGACCAAATTTGTGCCACCATCCTGAATGTACACATCTTCTTTCGATGATGATGCTTTTACACATTTACTTCACAGAAATAGTTTAATAACCTTTGTCTTTTCTCTTTCAGCAAATCCAAAGAATGCAGCTTTAATGCAGGTAAAACCTTTTTTTGTGTTTTATGTTTTTGTGTCTAATCTTTATGCCTTAATATTGTCATTTTTTTCCTCTGATGTGCATTAAGATTCCACTTGGATTCCATTTTTAGTCTTTTTAATGTTTTTATGACTAAGACACTCAGCAGCCATTACAAGAAGTCCATTAAACTGAAGATCCATCTGCAGTTACATTTACTAATGGATATCCAGACCATTATATGAAAAACCAAACATTTCATTTGGTTTTATTTTCTCTTCATTTCTTGCTTTTAATGGACGATGCATGAGAATAAGGAATATGTTAAACCCACTCTCCCAAATACACAGTTTAATTTAAGAATGTAGAAAGTACTGAGTTAAAATGGGAAAAATCCACCAAGGATTCTAAGCTAAATCTAAGATAATTTAATGTATTTCTTGCTCTTATCTGTCTGTATCAACTTTAAGGGAGTCAAGCTAAGTGTATTTCCTTATGTTTATTTCTAAGTGTCCTGCTTTTGCCATTTTTATTTAAATATTTGTTAGAAAATTATAGTTATCTTAACTATAATAATTCTGATTGAGAAACTATGACCCCAGTAGAAATAAAATGCAGGGGTGAAATATATTGTAAAAATCATCCTATGTCCCATTAAATATCATCATTCTAAGACAACTCGGGGATATTTGGAGATAGAAATATTTTGGCTATCTTTTTTTTAGACATTTTTGTCGCACGTGACTAACAGCTAGTGCAGTCATGTTGCTGTGGTTTTGTTGATTGTTTTCTCTTAATGTTATTTTCCTGTCTCTTCCAGACGATGGCTATGTGAGGATGTTCCTCCGAGGTCGTCCCGTCACCATGCACCTCCCTGACGAGCAGAGGGAGAGTTACAGCCTCGACCACAAGGTGGCGCTGCCCGACCGCAAGCTCAAACTGCAGTGGGTGTATCCTTCACAAAACTGTCTGTCAGCTCTGGACTGGTAGATTTAACCTAAATTTTGCTAAAAATCCATCCCTTTACTTATTTAGAAGTGAAACAAACCTCCACTCCTTTGGAACCAGTGTCATTATAAATGTTAAATGTTGTTACCTGCTGGTCGTCTCCATCGTCGGCCATATGGTTCCCTAACGTACACGTGCACCAGGTATGGTTACCGTGGTCGCGACTGCCGCTCCAACCTCTACCTGCTGCCAACCGGAGAGATCGTGTACTTCAACGCCTCTGTGGTGGTTCTGTACAACATCGAAGAGCAGCAGCAGAGACATTACCTGGGCCACAACGACGACGTCAAATGGTCAGATAACAAATCATTGTATTTTAGCATCATAACAGTGAAAGATGTCAATGCATTGTATTAAAGAGATATCTACAGGGATTAGCGTGCTAACCACTAAGCCTCACACCATTCTGTTCACACCACTAGAGGGAGTAGTGAGTCAGTGTGGCCTCTAGTCTGCCCATGAAGAGCACGTAGATTCAAGAGGTTTTATTGTCATATTCACAGGAATAAGTATGAATTGCAATTAAAAAGAGGTGTATTAACAATGACTGAAAAGAAGACAATATGTTTACAGCAGTGAGTGATGGTCAAAGTGCCCTATGCATATGTTGTATTATTGCAAATGTACAGTAAATTATGTCGTATTGGTAACACTAAGTAGTGCAGCTGTTTGGGTTGATGTCATGATGTATTTGGAGAGGTAATACATCCATGGTTGGTGTCGAGTGGATCAGGAACATGCTCTCCTCAGCTCTGATTATATTTTTCACTATACATTAATTGTGCCATAAATGTCACAATGCCATAAAAGTCATTTCTAGGTCTAAACCGTCTGTAAAAGTGGAACCTAAATACTCATTTACCATGAGTTCTCTCTTAAATAAGGCACCAGTTAGAATTAAGAAGGAGCTACATTCATTTATTTAATTTAAAATACAATTAGTTTCCTCTGTCAGTGTTTTTTACCTGCAATAGGCTGTAATTTTAAGTGTCCTAAATACTGTTTCAGCTCCTGATCCATTTTACAGTAGAGTATTGCTTCACTTCCTACTCAGCTGTGTGGTGAAATGCAGTAAACCATGACTATTTACTTTTACCTGAACTGGACAGAGCAGATAAATGTCTGGTAATTGAAACATGAAGTGTGAACATTTGAAACACTTCATAAAAGTCGTATTTTATATCAGGGAAATCAACAAAGATCCATAATGTTAGCCTCATAGCATAATTGCCAATGTCATATTTTTTCAGGTCATAGCCAGCGATAAAAAATGAATCAGCAGTGTTAGAAGAGTAAAGTTACCCAAATATCACAGTTTGGCCAAAAATATGATTTAGGCAATTATGCTATTAGGTTAACAATAAGCTGTCAAGCACCAAAGATTGTTTTTTTTTTTACCTTCAGTCATGACTTGTAACTGTATTTTCCATCTTCATCCACTTCCTCTGCTTTTTATCATTTAATATAAAGTGGTATAATGTGGAGGGTAAAGTTACACATATATCTGTTTGGCCAAAAATGGGATTTAGGCAAATATGCTGTGAAGCTAACGATAAGCTAACTGACATTAGCTAATATGCTAACGTTATCAAGCACCAAACTTTTTTTTTTTTTTTTTTTTATTACCTTCAGTCAAGACTTGTACCGGTAACTTTAATTTCCATCTTCATCCACTTCCTCTGCTTTTTAGTATTATATATAAAGTCGTCTACAGTGGAGAGTAAAATTATACATATATCACAGTTTGGCCAAAAATATGACTTTGGCAATCATGCTACAAAGCTAACGACAAGCTAACTAACGTTAACTAATATGCTAACGTTATCGAGCACCAAACTTTTTTTTTGCTTTTTTTCTTTTTTTTTCTTTTTACCTTCAGTCGAGACTTGTAACTTTTATTTTCCATCTTCATCCACTTCCTCTGCTTTTTATCATTTCATATAAAGTGGTAGAAAGATAAGTGGATGCGTTTTATGGACTCACTGAATACACAAATGAATCAAAGTGACAACAGGAAGTGGCATCATGACGACACAGCATCTCATTTTAACACATTACATCTTGATGACGCAGAAAAAATAGAAAACACAGACACATTTACCTTCGACAGGATGTAAAATGTCTGTAATTAAATGGTGTTATGTTAATCTCTCAGCAAAGTGAAAAGACTCATTTGACAAAAACAAAAGTAATCTGCAGGTTTCGTTTACCTCTTGCTTTAACTCCATGTATGTGTTGTCATTTCTGCTGCTGAAAACTGACTAGTAAATAATACTCAGCCCTTTTATAAACAGGCTGTTTCAAGTCAGAAAAAGCCCCAGGCCTGGACTTCACCCTGAACCAGATCTTTGTTTTTGTTCTATCTCTGGTTACACTTTTATGACACACCTCACAGGGAACCAAAAACATCTGAAAGCTGAAGAGACAAGCTTTATAAAACAGTTTAGAGAAGAGGAATCCTACTAAATATATAATTATTGGCCACATCTCTAAATAATGAAGGCATGTGGGCTCTGAGAATAGATTTTAGAAACAATGGATCATGATGTCATCCTGATTTATGTCCTTTTTATCCAGATCCTGCCCACTGCTTTTTTTTTCTTTTTTTTTTTTTTTTTTACTTTGTCCTTAAATAATTTGATTAAACTTTCAGCTCTTAATCCTGTTTCTTCATCGTTTCATTTGCCACATTGAACAAATCAAAAACTGAATGCAGCTGACAGTGTTTGTCACTTTTGTGAGTTTCTTTTTCTTCGTTAACTCAATGCGTCGACTTCTTGAATGGGCTGTTGAGATGTAAACAAACTGAAGCCCAGATGCATGCTGGGAAAGCCGCTCATCTCCACGGGGAACATTTGAGTTCTCCTTTCCCATGCTGTCATGTTTTATCCTCGTCTTCCTGCAATGAAAAGGCTCCCCTTTCAACCACCGTCTATTTTAGACTCAAAGTTGTCCTCTAAAACAGTTTTGGACGATAAATGCTCTGATCTTGTCTGTTTAAAGTCTTAAACGTCCTCTGATCAAATCACATTTGTAGACGTTAAGTCCTCAGAGGCACTTAAATCTGGGGTTTTATGCTCTTTGAAAACGTGGTTCTCTGAGGGGAAAAAGTTGAAGATGTAATAACGTGATTGTGTTTTTCTCATCGTAGCCTGAGTGTCCATCCTGACATGGTTACCATAGCAACGGGGCAAGTGGCTGGAAACTCTAAAGACGGAAAGGTGACTCAAAAACCACACTTACATCCTCCCACAGAGAAAAATATACCTTAAATTATAAAACGTTTAATTACTACAGAAGAAACCAGGTCTTTAATTGTATTAGATGTAGATTGTGTTTGGACATTTTTCTTCTGTGTGAGGTGTTTTTCTGACCCTCTGTCGTCCTCTTCTTCAGCTTCTGGCTCCTCATATCCGGGTTTGGGACTCGGTGAGTCTCAACACGCTGCATGTGATCGGGATGGGAGTGTTCGACCGAGCCGTCACCTGTGTGGCCTTCTCCAAGTCGGTAAGAAACTTCACCCACCGCGTTCTGCGCAGTTATCAAGGGTTCGAAGGTTTATCAAGGACTTAATAGCGATTTAATCTGCACTTAATGTTGAATGAAAACCAGATGTTGATGATGATGATGTCCCAGGATTTTAATTTCTCTATATATACTTTACCTTTTCTGGTAATTCTCCCTCCTCCTCTTCCCTCTACTACTACTCATTGTACTTTCTTCTGAACGTGCACTTATGCCTTTGTCATGTGTAAAAGCTGTTCATTTGTTCTGTCTCTATTTATTGTTGTAAATCTTTAATTTCCGGTATTTCATTTAGGTAAAAGTTAAATGACATTCTTAGCTCATGTATGTAGTTTATTGTACGTTAGGTTCAATTATGTTTATGGATCATAGTAAAAGTATTTCACTGCATGTTCTGTGTTTACTTTTATGTGAAAATAAATTAGAATTAGAAATGGACCCAAGTCATCGTCATCATATTGTTCTCGTGTCAAATATTTTTACCTTATATAGCTCTGATTAAAATGTGACATTCTTCTGTATTCTGTCCTCAGAACGGCGGCGCTTTCCTCTGCGCCGTGGACGACGCCAACGACCACATCCTGTCGGTCTGGAACTGGCAGAAGGAGAAGCAGCTGGCTGATGTGAAGGTACCTGAGAACGAGCCTGATGACACAGAAAAACACGATTAGTTACCAAACTACAGCTAAAAGAACAAATGAGTACACGCAAAACAGAAGCTATGTTATACATTGAGAAAAGTGTAAAAAAAAAAAAAAAGGTTGGTGAAGAGTGGAAGGTGGCAGGTTTATTTCAGGGACCTCCCCAGGCATCATAATCACAACACAGTTATTCCTCTGGAAGCATTTCTTGCTTGATAAAAATCTAAATGTAAATTGGTTATTTCTAGAAATATATTAATATAATGTGTTGTGTATATATGTGTATGTGGCAAAATTAAACAATTTTGGAATCATATTTTGTTTTAAGTTTAATCTAAATGGGAAAAAGTCATGAGTTGTCTCCATGAACCTGTGTTAGTTTGTGATTTTTGTTGCTTTGTCACCTGAAAAAAGGTCTCTCTGTGAAACCTGATTTTGAGTACGGCCCAATGGGGAACTGAAGCCACCACACTCAGCTGATAAAAGCAGCAGTTTCACCCCATACAAGCACCACCTCCATTGGTTTAATTATAGTTTTGTGCTGTTTTTTGACAATTCAGTTCAGATTTTAACTGAGGAATAATGCAACTGATTGAGGCAGTGTTCCTTTAAGATAATAGTAATAATAATAATAATAATAATAATAATAATAATTATAATTTAAGTACTGATTTGTGATTGAGTCCGACTATAGGACAATGAGAACCACACCTCTTATTATTAGACACTGTTTACATGGATTTTTGGTCACCTTTACATCAGCACCAGAAGATTTACCACCAGCATGACTCAAAAATACGCTTTAATATGGATGGACAGGCTTTATTTATCCCAAACTGGGAAATTACAGTGTATCCTTAGCATGTCACACAATAAAAATAGAATACAACACCAAATACTATACATAGTAAATTAGAAATATGAAAATGATCTAGGTTAAGAACCTGGATAATAACAGTAATGTGCGAAAATAAAACTGAGAAGTGCAAAATGACATTTAAGCACAAACAGATTTATGACCAGAGACATCAGACTGAGCAGAGTTATTGTAGAGTGAAAGTATGGAATGTAATATATAATATCACATATATAACGTAATATACTCCTAACTTCTAAACCTGTGACCCTCCTCCTGCTTTATGTTCCTGCAGTGCTCCAACGAGTCCGTCCTGGGCGCCGTGTTCCATCCCATGGACGCCAACCTGATCGTCACCTGTGGAAAATCTCACATCAACTTCTGGACCATGGACGGAAACACCCTGACCAAGAGACAGGGCCTGTTCGAGGTAGGACGGGCGTTTATGTCAGAGGCAGAATATTTTATTAAGCTCAGGGGGAAATTATTGTGTGTTACAGTGGCTCCATTCAAGTATAATGAAAAGTAGCAGGAAAGGAATTATGTATCAATACAACTATAGATAGATAGATAGATATGATAATTAAAATAAATATACATAAATAAGTGTGCAAACCTGTTGTACACTTATTTATGTATATTTATTTAATTCAGTTTAATTAATGAATCATTTAATCAGTCGTTAAGTTCTTTAATGCTGATTCTAATGATACTCTAATCCAAGAACATACTATACACCTGTTTTACCTTTAGACATCCTCTGTGCGAAGGTGATGAATTCTGCCTTCATTAAGGTTATGATGTGGAGCGTTCATTGAAACAGTGTTGGTTTGTGTCGTTAACTGTGGCTTTTTTCGCTTTAGAAACACGAGAAACCGAAGTACGTGTTGTGTGTGGCGTTTGCTGAGAATGGAGACGCCATCACTGGAGATTCCAGCGGAAACATCTACATCTGGGCCAAAGGTAAATCTGAACATCTCACACATTTCTAAACCTTTAGTTACTGATATTAAGATCTCAGTCAGTTTAGGCCAGAAACATAGATATGAAACAGTTCTAGTTTATTGCTTTGGTATTTTTAGACTCAAGACTCTTTTCTCAGTCGTGCTTAAATACAAAAATGTAAATATTAGAATGCATTAAAAGTATTTCTCCTCTTTGTCTCAGGTTTTCTTTTACAAGAAGCTTAAATCATTGCATACATTATTGATAATATACTGTAAAATCAATCAGTTAGATGTGATTCTCACTGAAGGGCATCGATGGTATCCGTCATAACGCTGACCTCCAGGTGGTTGATGGTATCTGTAATTATCACATGAATGTAACTGACACTAATGGAAAACCCCACTGACCCTCTGTGTGCTCTGATTGGCTGTGTTCTGTGATTGACAGGTGGTAACCGTATCAGTCACATGGTTTCCGGAGCCCACGAGGGAGGGATTTTCTCAGTGTGTGTCCTGAAGGACGGCACCATGGTGTCGGGAGGAGGGAAGGACCGGAAGGTGGTGCTGTGGGACCGAGACTACAGGAAACAGTCTGAGATGGAGGTGAGAGGACGTGGACTCCCAAACCAAGGCTGGACTACAGAGGGTTCAACCCGTGGAGCTTCATCCTGTGTGTTTTGTGTGTCGTGTCCAGGTGGGGGAGTCCTTCGGTCCTGTTCGGGCTCTGGCTGAAGGGAAACAAGGAGAACTCTTCATAGGAACCACCAAGAACGCCATCATTAAAGCGTCTTTCCCTGATACACTCACTCCTATTGTACAGGTGCAGACACACAACGCACAATGCCTTTTTAACATTTTTACGGTGATCATTTGAAGCTGCAGTTCTTTTTCGCTGCTACTCTGCAAAAATCACCATGTACACAGTCGTGGAAAAAATTATTAGACCACTCTTGTTTTCTTCAGTTTCTTGTTCATTTTAATGCCTGGTCCAACTAAAGGTCCATTTGTTTGGACAAATATAATG
>JAPQRP010000006.1:35638245-35655450 GCA_037367295.1 Apogon hyalosoma | reverse complement strand
CCTCCTCACTGTTCCCCCTCCAGACCACCGGGGGGCAGCACCTCCTCTGTGCCTACCAGACAACCCACAGATGTCACGCCGAGGAGAGAACTGTGTTACTGTCATCAATGAAATAACGTTCAGTGTCCTGTTTGTCATAGAATGTACGAAATAGAAAGTAAATCCTTTTTCCCAAATGGAACAGAAAACCTGGCTGAATGCTGCAAGCGTCGACCACGTTAGACCCCTTTTCCACCGAGGCTGGTTCGGAGCACAGACCCGGACTCGTTTGTGTTTAAATAGTCGTCTCTCTGTAAAAATCCTGGGTCTGGAAGGAACGGTTCAAGTGGCCTAAAGCCCAGATTAGATGAAAGATTCACAACCAGATGAGCTGAAAATGTAACGAGAGAGGACGGTGCACCGTTTCCATAGTAACGACTCTAACATCACTGGATATTCTTTACTTGATGTTGGTTTATTTATTATAGATATCTGTTTACACTAGTGATGAAATGGTGAAAACGTCACAAAAATGAGAGGGTTCTGTTGTGGTGTTTAGGGGAGTTGTCATCACGTCTAATAAGGAAATACAAGATATTGAAACACAGTTTACTGGGAAATGGGATGAAAATAACACTGCACTGTATGGGAACAACATCCATCCATAAACACTGGGATGAACACACTGAAAAACTACAGGGAAATGGTTCCACTTCACGTCTTTGTATCCTTTACCTCTGACGTTGTAAACTGGTTTTCTATCGTCATGAATCTCTGATCAAACTGGGCTTTAACCACGAACTGCTTACATCAGGGGCAGGGGGCGGGACTGGGGGCGGGGTTAAATGACAGACGCGACCAACCACAACTCTGTGACGTCCGCAGAGCTAAAGTCGCCTCTAATCTGAAGCTCAAAAAGCAGATACAGTTTAGATTTAAAATCAGAGCATGCAAACCCTCCATGTACAACATAATTTAACCAGCATTTAACGAGCACTTGTTTCCATGAGTCTGTTCTCAATAAAATGACTTTATTTATGCCAGTCGTCGTTGAAACAGAGCCTTTCGTGAGCTGTTGACGGCAGCATCGAGTAGATCTACACGTCTTCAAAATCTTGCAAATTTTTAAGCCAATTCCATCTTAATAAATCAACAAATTGGACGTTTGTAGAAAATCACGACCCAACAACGGACGTATTTCCAAATTAACTCCTTGTGTATTTCTGATCTTCGAGTCCACGTGTTGAACCGGTACCGGGTCCGTCCTGGTGGAAAAGGGGTCAGACTGGCCCTGTGATCTTAGCGTTAGTACTAACTGTGCCTATACTGTAGAATCTCTAAACCCCCTTTAACGGGAGTTCCACCGATTTTAACGGACAGTGTTGATTGTACGTTTAACTCCTTATTTACAAACCAACGCGTATGTTTACACAGATCAACATGGGAAATGTACTGATGAGCTCTGTAGTCGGTTACAAAACAGGTTTAATGTACTAAAGCATGAAAGCCTATTAATACTTTGACTTACTTTGCAAAACGCTGCTCAGACACTACTGTTAAACCAGGGCTGGGCAACGTGGACCACAAATGACCATCTGATTGTGGATGAACTTCAGGTAAAACTTCTTTATTATGTCTCATTCTTTAGAGAAGGCTTATTATTATGACTAGGCTCATCATTATTTTGATTAAGGTTATTATTATTATTTAGATATTTATCATTATTTCAAGGGAGTTTCTCATTATTTTGACACACTGCAAAAATCTAAATCTTACCAAGTGTATTTTTCTCATTTCTAGTCCAAATATCACACTTAAAATCAGACATAATCACCTAAAGAGTAACTTTTCAGTGAGATATAAGAACTTATTTTTAGACGATGGATCTGGAAAATTTGATTTCAAGAAATTTTACCAAGATAATTTTCACTTGTTCCATCGGCAGATTTTTACTGAATTCAAGCAAAAAAAAAATCTGCCAATGCAACAAATGATAATTATTAGTAAGATTTCTTGAAATAAGATTTTCCAGATCTATTGTCTAAAAATCAGTTCTTATATCGCACTGTAAAGTTACTCTTTAAGTGTTTATGTCTTATTTTAAGTGTGATGAGATATTTGGACTAGAAATGAGAAAAATACACTTGGTAAGATTGAGATTTTTTTTCCCAGTGCAAAGTTTAGTGATATTTTATATTATTTTGACTTAAAAGTTTTTTTTCATCATAGTTATTTAAAAAAAAAAAAAAAAAATGAATGAATATAAAATAAAGCAGTGACTGTAGAAACATTAAAACCACTTTGCAGGAGCAGGTTTTGACCCCTAGACGAACTCTTTTTGCATTTTTCATATTGATTAAAAGCAAAAACTCGCATTAATTCCACATATTGCCCAGCCCTGAATGAAAGAGAAATGTTTTAAAGTCCAATCACCTCACGCTTTAGGAAACGCATGCTTGTAAATCTTACTTCTGTGACTTGGCGGACTCTTAAAATGGGTGGTATTCCCCTTTAAAATCTCAACTCTGACCCCACTGCCTTCTTCTGTTACCCATCATCCTCGTCTAAAGACCCCAAGGTGCAGATTGTGAGCTTCGGCCTCTAAACGGTACTGATTTCCCATCTTTCCCCCTGGGCTGCTGTGTTTCTGATTGTACTACTGTAACTGTAACT
This sequence comes from Apogon hyalosoma, assembly GCA_037367295.1. Classification (NCBI taxonomy): domain Eukaryota; kingdom Metazoa; phylum Chordata; class Actinopteri; order Kurtiformes; family Apogonidae; genus Apogon; species Apogon hyalosoma. The sequence goes on along the minus strand of JAPQRP010000006.1, from coordinate 35,652,798 downwards.
GCGCTCAGACGGCACTAGATGGCGCCAAAATGCAAAAGAATGAGCATGACTGAGGCTGCCCTCCTCCTGTAGATGCTGTTAATGTTGCAAAGGTCTATACTATAGAGTAAATATATATATATATATATATATATATATACAGTATAATATTATGCAGTATATCTGAGTGGCTGTGTTATTTTAATATTTAACTGTAACTGATGGATGTTCTCCTTTAGTGGTCGACAGAAGGATGATGTCGCCTCCTGTGCTGTAGAAGTCAGCTTCAACTGTGCTTTGCCTTCTTCTGTTTTGTTAATAAAGTTTTTACTCCAGCACATTTCTCTTCCTGGGTTTTGTCTGATTGGAATTTATTAACTGTAGAGGAGTGTTTTTCAACCGTGGGGTCACCTGGAATTCAAATGGGGTTGTCGGAAATTTCCAATAATTGATTAAAAAAAAATAAATTGCTAATAAAAAATATTTTCTAAGGATTCAATATATATTTCATTCTAATCAAAGCACCACACACTTTTCCTCATAAAAATCAAGTTCAAATAAAATGCAGGGTGTGATATCTGAGAGGACGCACCTTGAGTGACCTGATCATGTGACTGCGTGCGTTACTACGCTTCAACCTGCTCGGACAGTTTCAGTCAGAAAACCAGACCGAACAGAGAATGGAAGGATTTCGTCGCCCGCTTGGCCCTGAAAAGACATCTGCAAGAGAAACTGAGAAGCAGACACCAAAAACATGCATTTTATATACTATATAGCCTAAATGTCCTCGAAAATTAACATTTATTTGCACCATAGTATAGTAAACTATTGCATCAGTGTTTTTCAACCTAGGGGTCTACACATTGGCTTTTTTGCCTCCATCCATAATATACATTATATAGACTAAATGTTGTCTAAAATTAATGTTCATTTGTAACATTTGTAACCTAGATCAAAAACAAATTAATTTTAGCAAAAAGAAAAAAAGTCTCAGTTTTGAATGTCTGAGGTTGCCACAAATTTGCGATGTTAAAATGTGGTCACAAACCAAAAAAGGTTGGGAACCACTGCTGTAGAGTATGACAGGGCTTTAGGGTAAAAAGTCAAAGAATAAGTAATATACTACAATATTCTGAGAGATTCTAAAAACAAAACAAAAAAAAAACAAACAACATTCTCAGGTTAGAAAATCAAAAACTGGCAAGAAAAAGTTGATTCTCTGAGATTAAAATGGTAAATTTAAAAGACAGAAAAATCATCCTAAATTTCCAGTGAATAAAATCGGATTAAAGTCCTATATTTGCAACAAAAATGTTCATTCTCTGACATTTATGAGAAAATAAAGTCAAATACATGAGGACATTTTTTAGATAATGTGCGATTAAAAAAAAAAAAACTTCTCAAATTAAAGTTGTAAATTTAAAAACACCCGACAGGGACGATATGTAGTTTGGATCAAAATCACAGTTAAAATGATCAGAAAATGTTTTATTTTCTTATTTCACAGCTGTCATCATTCGCTCTCTCCATTCAGACTCAACAGTTTAAGTGTAAAGTGATAAATGTTAAATACTTTACCTTTAGCGTTCGGACAGATTGATCTCAGTGCAACTTATGTTTTAGTTTCGCCTCAGCAGCTTTTTCATGAACATAACTGACAGAAAGACAAACACATCATCATCATCATCTTCATCGTCGTGGGGGCGGGTTCATGGAGACCACATCAGCAGCAGCTCATTCACTTCAACTCTACACATATGTACATTAAACTGGTTTTGTGATTGGCTGATTTTATTCCACTGAACCGACTCCCACAACCTAAAATAAAAATAAAAGCATCATTTATAAGATACCGTCGGTGGAGAAAAGGCTGTTTCGATCCCACCCTTAGAGTTCAGCTTCACAATCAAAGTCAAATAGTTGTTTTTCTGTTATTTCTAAAAAATAAAAGACGTGATATTTTCATGGCTTTTCAATGAGTTTCACACAACAAACAATACAGGACTATGAGAAGTTCTTGGCAAAAATACAGCTTTGGAAATAATTTTTTATACGTAACAGCCATTATCCATTTAATGCTATGTTTTATCATTTTTATCGTTAAAGCTGCAGTTTTTCCATCTTCTTGAGAGGAAACAACACTTCTACCCCCTTCTCTGGACTGTGTTTTCAGTCTGCAGGAAATCTACGACATAAACTGTGTCTAATCTGAGGTGTTTTCAGACAGGTAGGAGGGTCAACAGGTGATTGACAGCTGGAACTACCAATCCCAGCTGACGTCGGTTAAGATTCAGTCAGATGCGACTCTACTGCTCTGCTCTGCGGCTTCTCTTTCCCACAGTGACAGCGTCGGGTTCATCCATCTTTTTATTGTTTTTTCCTCCAAAGTTTTTTTCATTGAATTTTTATCTTGTAACAATCTTGAATGTAAATAAAATATCACCATCTTTATATTTTTATTTAATTGGATGAAAAGAAGAAGTCGCAGAAAGAAAGTGTGCATTTTTTTTCCACCCAAGTCAGATGTTCCAATGACTTACACTGAAAAAACGCAAAATACAGAGGATAGTAATATAATAAATGGGTGATGAGAGAAAAATTGATCTGGAAGTAGCATTCAGTCTTTATGGGTTAAATTTGCCAAGTGTTCTAATAATGTGGCCACTTCTGTTTTGTCACATTTATTCAGAGTCTATTTGTGTCACAGCCACAGCTTTGTGTGTTAAACAGACCTGACTGTACATTAGCCGACGGGTTAATATTGGATATTTATTTCCATAAAAGACTTTTTCTCTTTTGACTGACCTGCGATTTTTGGTTTAAACATTCATCAAACAGTGCCAGTGATTAACTTTTGCACACTTTAGGTCAAATTTGCTCTGTTTTCATATTCGGCAGCAGGAAAAAACACTGCACATAACTGGAACTGAATGACTTTTCCACAGCCGAACCGAAAGTAAAATATTTTTTTCTTATAAATGTACGCTTTTGTCAGGGTTCTACCGGTTTTGGTGTAACCTTGGAGACTGATCCAGGTCCAGTTTGACCAAATCTGACGTGAATTATGGGTTTGGTTTTCAGTAAAATACAGTCAGATCATAGTGACTGCGATATTTTATTGTCTTGACGTTGTGTGACAGTCGACACATTCTCTTCACTGACAAGTTGTGTAAAACCTAAAAAACACACTCTTCCTTCTTTGACATTAATTCTTAATTAATGTTAAAGATAATAACAGATCTATTAATGGTGGGAACTGTACGTAAAGGGTAAAGAGGCAATGAAGTCTGGTTTTTGAAACAATAATCCTGGTCACATTCACGTTGCTCACGGATGCATTCAGCTGGTTTTTAATCTCACCATGTTCAGAGTTCTTTTTTTTTGTCTTTTTTTTCTGTTTTACACATGAAATAAATACTGCATTCTGATAATTCCCTTGACCCGTCCAGACGAAAACCTGTTCAGATAAATAGAAAACTTAAATATCAGCATTATTGAATTGGTCTTAATGATCTACGCCCAGTCCGACGGCTCAGACGCGAACACAAACTATGTGACATATTCCTCCGCTGAACCCAAATGAAACGACAAACAAAATAATAGTAATATATAGAGCAGCATGCTGTTCAGAGTGCACACACATACACACACATGGAAAAGACCAGATACACACCATGCACGCGTACAATCACACACCCACGGCCACACACACACGCACACACACACACACACACACACACACACACACACACACACACAAGATTTGGCAAAAATACTCCTCGGTAGTTTCCAGCAGTCTTTCCATCTGCGCTTTCAGTCGCAGCTTTTTTTGCATTTTCCAGACAAACGTAGAACGGGACGCAAAGTTTCTGCTGCGACGAGTGAAAGCAAAGGATTGAAATCCACGACTTCCCTCCTCATCCTCGTCGTCTTCTTCTGCAGTCCGTCCTTATGAAAGTAAGGCAGGAAGTATTGAATTTATTCATGTCACTATATTTTTTTCGCTAAACTGCTGGCAGGCGGCGCTCGTTGCCGACCTCCTCCGCTCTGACGGCCACTAGAGGGCGGCAGAGAGACAAACCATCGCTACGCCTCAAATGACACTCGGATGACAGGCGGCCGTCACACGAACACAAAAAAAAACAAAACATCCACACCCCAGCCGGAAAAAAGGCTCCTCCGTCCACGTGGCTCCGTCTCCTTTTCCTCTACGTACGTTCCCTCCCCTCGTAGCCTTTCAAAGCGCCGATCGCAGGCAGGAAGTTTCAAAACACTGGTTTCAGCCGTCGTTTCCCGCCGTGCTTTTATGCCATGTAGATGAAGGTGTTGATGTCGGCCTCGTCTCTCTTAATGTACTTGTGCTCGATGAGCCACTCGATCTGCTCCTTGATCATCTTCTTCTGCGGCAGGAACATGTTCTTGAGGATCTCCACCAGCTCCGTCTGCAGCTGGGCGTTGCTGATCCGCTTCCGCATCTTCATTATTTGGATGATGGCCTCCTGAACGGGGACACAAGACACATCAACGTTATCGAGTATATTTAACATAAACTATATGGACACGTTAAATTCAGGTGTTTCTTTTCTAACAGGGGTCTGGGATACAAAACAGTAATGACAAATGACATGGTTTAACTTGTTATCTTTGCTTCCAAAATGCAGGTAGTTTTTACTTACTCTCAAAATGGATTTTTTTTTCTTATCCATGATTAAAATTTGAAATGTTCTATCTCTAAATTTCTAAAATATTTTTTGTGCTCTGACTGTAACTAATAATTTTCTACCATAACTAACCATCTACTTTCGTTTTAAAGGAAATATTGATGCTTATAAACTATGTGGACAAAAGTATTGGGATGCGTCACATCTACAGCTGTAAGATGTCCTGTTCACGATGATTTGAGATAAAAACAACAATATTTCCTTAAAGTTTAATAGAAGATTTTTCGTTGTGGTGGAAAATTATTATTTACAGTCACAGCATGAAAATATTTTAGAAATTTAGAGGTAGAACATTTAAAATCATAGTCATGGATAAAAAAATATATATTTTTTTTTACCCGAAATCTATTTATTTTAGCTGCTTTTATTTGATTATATGTATTTTATAGTTACAATGACAATAAAGATATTCTATTCTATTCTGTGTTTGTACCTGAGTTCTGAGTATCCTGAGCTGGACGATTCCTTCGTTCTCTTCTTCTCTCATTCGCTCTGTAGTCAACTGCAACCGACCAATCAGATTGATCTTCCCCCGCTTCTGGACTTTAGAGTTTTTGCTGTGAAAATAAAAAGCACAAAAGATGCCGACGATCAACTTTCAAGATATTCTTAGTGTAAAAATCATTTATAGTGACGGATTAGTTAAAACTTATACACAGAAAAAAAATGGTTTTAGGATTGACTTGTTAAAAAAAACAGATAAACCTAGAAAGAGTGAGTAAAATAAATATAAAATAAATAGTCTGTATAGTTTTTTATTACTATTTTTTTATTTTATATAGTTTGTTTATTGCACTATCTTTATATATGTGCACTTCTTTCTCGCACTTTATTCTGTCGCTGCCTTGACTGTGGAATTTCCCCGTTGTGGGATCAGTAAAGTCTAATCAAATCTAATCTTATCTAGTGACATACATGAGAGAGAACTCCTGGTTGACATAGAAGAGCGTTGAATCAGTGAAGTCTTTGGGTGAGTTGACTGGAGGGTCATAGGACAAGACTTGTCTCTTCAGTTTGGGAAAAGCAACCAGAGACTGAACAGAGGAAAGAAAAAGGACAAAGTCAAGATCTGAAAGTACCTCAGTCAGAAACAGTGAAAATCAACAGGACGGATGACTGTGTCCGTGGAAACACAGTATAAAAGCTGTGCACAGATTGCACTCATTTCTACTGGTAAAGAAACGTATAAATGCAGTGAACTCTGTCCTGGTTCTGACCCAGAGTGTGCGTCGGAGCTCTGCATCCGGCAGCTCTGTGGCCAGTTTCAGGTTCTCAAAGCTGATTCTTTCTCTGGGTCTCTGGTTCCAGGCGAACAGCACGGCCAGTTGGAACGTGGTCACCTCCAGGTCGTACTGACCCACCTCGTTCTTAAAGGTGATCTGAGAAGAAACAGAACACGAGAGGAGGACAGACGGAGAGAGAATATGAAGAGACAGGCCTTCAGTAGATAGAGCTTATTATTACTTACATTACTTACTTATATATCATTGTCACGACTACTACTTACTTTCGTGTGTGTTGTTTTATACTATTTATATTCCTTTTATATTGCTTTTTCTTTTTTCTTGACTGTTTTTATAATTGATGTGTGTCTTTTACTTTGGGCACCTTACAGAACATAAAACCAAATTTTGTTGCACTGTACAATGGTATTTTGCAATGACAATAAAGCTTATTCTATTCTATTCATCACTTTATTATAATTATAAGTTCTGTTATTATTAAACTATATATGTATACACTAATATTCTATATATATATGTTCTAATGTGCAGTTGCCTGGTTTTTACTGCTGTTCTTATATCTATTGTTCCTACTATTTTCTTTCCCTTTTGTCTTGTCATTTTTCTTCTATGTGTACATTGTGTTGCTGTTGGAACTTTAACTGCCTGATGGCTCTGACCAAACGATCAATAAAATTATATCTAATCTAATCTCTCCGTAACTCTGCGTATACTCACTATTCCGTTGGACATGAGGTGATGCCAGTGGAGTTTGCGTCCGCTGTGGTTCCTCTTGTAGAAGTCTTCTACCTCAGGAATAAGATCTTCCAGCTCTGTTGGTAGCGACACAAAAACCTTCTCGCTGCTCCGGGACCAGGCTCCAGCGTTCAAGATCTTTATATTCACGCTGTCAGCTGCAAAAAGGAAAATGAAAGAAAACAATGCAAGTTAAAGTAGTTTTTAAAATGTCCAGAACTGCTTTGATGCTAATGTCCTTCAGGCTCGGTTTGTTGATTTGTGTTACTGTGTGGTCTTTGTATGATTTAACACATAGGTTCAGATACAAAGGAACAAACCACTGGACCTGATCAAGACGACAGTAAGTGGTTCTTTGGAATATTTCTCCAAACTTCAAAAAATAAAGACAGTTTAAAGCTAACTGAATACTGATATGACATATGCGAGCACTCAAGTAAATACAACTATTTAAAGTGACAGTGTGAGATAAGATAAGATGTCATCACTTCCAGTTGGTTCCTGTAAAGTGAATGCGTCGGACTGAGGTACCTGGTAGCGCCAACTTGTTGTGTTTGTGCATCTCCTTGAAGACCTGGTTCAGGTCCTCAGAGACCTTTATGTCCTGGAACATCCTGGCCAGTTTGTTCACGTAGTCGGCAGGCATTCCTACCTCCTGTAGTCACACAACACAGACACTCAGTGATAAGTGGCCACTTTTCCACCCTTTTGTCCTCCCCCCATCCAGACCAGTGACTCCCATTTTACTGTTTAAGGACCACTTTTCTCTCCATGATAGACTCAATGGGTGATTGCAAATTTTATTTTCAGTCACCTTTTAGAACTCCTAAAAGGGCCCTGTTTTGGTTTTACCCCCTTTCATGGTCTTTGTGCTCTCTTTTGTTGCTCTCCCAAGTTGTCCATGAGTTGTTGTTTTTTGTTTTTTAGGGAAAATGTAACATGGCCTAGTAATGCCTTCAAAGAAAACTCAATATCAGCGTTTAAGTCATGTCAACAATAATAAAGTACACTGATGTTGGCTCTCTGAAAAGAATAATATATGTTATGAATAATATGTTTGTTGATGAAATAAATAAAGTAATTCAAAAAACAAAGTCATATTTAACAATTTAAAGGTCTAGTTGTGTAAAATGATATCTGTTAATTGTTTACTTGGTCGCCAACTGGCAGAGTACAGCAGTGCTAAGATGTGTGAATTCATTTTCCTCATTAAATGGAGGAGTGAAGAGTCGTGGCCAAAAGTTTTGGCAGTGGCACATATTTTGTTTTTGGAAGTTCTGGTGCTTCACTTTTCTAAGTCTTTTTTTCCCCAAGTGGTTACTGAAGAAAGATTCTAAGTATTTTTATAATTTTTAAAGAGTTTCATGGGAAGATAAAGAATAAAGCTTTGTCCAAACTTGTAGCCACAACAATAAAGATGAGTTATTTTGGAAGTTCATACTATCTGATGTGTTGAAAACTTAACATTGCACTCAGTTCATTTGATTATTACTGCGATGGTCTTTTACAATACAGTACAGTACAAAAGTCTATTAGGTTTACTGTTTTGGAAAAGTTATAAAGGCCATATTTCTGCATTTATCAGTCTCTGTATTAAGATACATACGACTGTAATATGCAAAAAATATGGAAACAGTATTAACAAGTGGCGCCAGGCACAATAATCCCGCCCCTGGCATGTATTGTATCTTATTTTGGCATCAATCCAGCTGATGTCATCATGTCTATGCGTGTGATGATGTCAGCATATCAATTGCCTCTACATATGTGCCCAGTTTGAAGTAAACTGAAACAAAATTGGTGTTTTCATAGATGTGGAATTTTGCCCATTACAAGTAAATGGGAAAAAAATGTTTTAAAAATCATAAAAGATTTTAACTTTGACCTACTTTTCCCAAAATGTAATCACATCTATTCTGGGTCACTGGCAGTCTATAAACCCAGTTTGGAATGAATTTAACCAATAGTTTTGCTGCTAGAGTGTTAACAAACAAAGAAACTGAGGAGAAACTTTGAGATATTCTGAAAAAAAAAAAAACACGATGATTTAGGAAAACATCCAGAGAGTCGATCCAAGAGAATTCATGATGAACTAAATCCAAACAGAGGTCACATAAATACTGACATTAAATGTAGAAGACACTTACATCCATGTATTTCAATACTGATCACATATTTCCTGCATTTTCTTGTTTTTTCTTAACAAAGAGACTGAGAAACAGATGTGTAAACTCATTAAAACCCTGAAAACACAAAGCCAAAGGTGACCTGAGACTTTTACACAGCTGTGTATTCAATTCATGGTTTGTTGTTTTCTTCATCAGTCGTTTATAAATGGAAATGTTAGGATGGTCACTATAGATCGCTGTTTTTGGTTTGAACCTGATCAACTTCAGGAAACCCTGGTCTAGAGGGTTCAGGTCTGGACCTGTTCTGTGGTGTTACTCACCCTCAGCCACTCCACCATATTCTCTTCAATCTCGCTGTCGGCTGAAATGTCCAGGATGAGGCGCCTGGTCAGGTGGGCTTTATGGTAACGCATGAACACGTCTTTGTTCTGGACGTACTTCAACACCAAAAGCTGCAGTAAGACGAGACAAAAGCAGAAAGGTGGGCGAGTTAGTCCCGGTTCAGTAAAGCCCAGGTCAGTAACTGGACGCAGATTCTCACCACTTCTTTGAGTTTGAGCTCAATCTCCTCTGACGTGAGCTTCTTACTCAGAGGAGTTTTCCTCAGCAGCATGTCGCAGTAGTTCGCCAACAGCTCTGGACACTTGGACTCGGGCTGCGTTTTCATCCCGACGCTGGTTCAACAATGACAAACACAAACATTTAATGGTGCAATTAGTTTTAATTCTTCAAGATCAACGACTACATGTCACTTCACATCTCTAAGGTGTGTTTCTCACCCTTTCTGTTTCATAGGCAGCTCCAGTTTGAAGATCGTCGCGTCGTTGACAACAGCCTTGTAGGCCTGAAATGACAGAACATGTGATGAGCAGCGAGATCAGAGGGAAAGATATAATGGGGAGAGACTGAGGACAGAGTCAATAATGTAGATGATTAATAAGTGAATCATTTAGCCTTTAAACTGTAAAAAAAAAAAAAAAAAAAAAAAAATTAAAAAATACAAGAAACTCTGTCCCAAAAGTCAAGTTGACCTCATTAACTTGGAAAGATAGAATGACAAAATGACTTATTGGTGCTGGTCGGTCCATATTATCAGGGTATAGAACAGGGGTGTTAAACTCATTTTAATTCAGAGTCACATTCAGTCCAATATGATCTCATTATTTGACAGCCACAGAAGGGCAGCTGTGGCTCATTTGGTAGAGCGGGTCGTCCAATGACTGAAGGGTCGGCGGTTCGAGTCCTGGCTCAGACTGTCCACATGTCGAAGTGTCCTTGGGCAAGACACTGAACCCCAAATTGCTCCCAGTGGTGTATGAATGTGTGTGTGTGAATGGGTGAATGTGAGGCTCTATAAAGCACTTTGAGCACCATGAAGGTGGAAAAGCACTATAGAAGTGCAGTCCATTCCATTATATTTATACATTCTAATGAGTATTGCACTGGTCTGATCCACTTGAGATCATATTGGTCTGTATGTGAAACCTAAACTAAAAGGATTTTGACATCCTTGATTATTTATATCATTATTGTACTTTTTGCGTTTCATAAATTCATCCCATGGGCCGGATTGGACCCTTCGGCAGGACGGTTTTGGCCCACGGGCCGTATGTTTGACTCCTGTGTGAGTTTATGTCACATGTGATGAGTTTACATTTGTGAATAAACTCAGATGAGATGAGGAGCTCTACTCTGACCTCAGCTCAGCTTTAGCATCCCAGGGTTTGGAAATGAGGGTAAACAGACCTTATCTCTGGCTGTGAGGAAACGTGGGTCGTCTTGAAAGGCCTCCTTCACCAGTTTACTGAAGCGGTTAAACAGGGTCAACAACTGCTCCACATACTTCTCAGAGTCCTGCATGAACACACAGACATGCAAGGTTTGAGTGAAGTTAAAACACAGAACTTCACTGTGGAGTCGACTCTGCTTTATCTGCTCTTAAAACCTGAGAATTCTCACGTCTGTGGGGTTAAAGTTTGACCAGACAGTGTGTAAACTGAACACCACTGTGTGCTTTGAACAGAATAGAATAGAATAAAATAGAATAGATTAGAACAGAACACACTAGACTAGAACAGAACAGACTAGATTAGAACAGAATAGAATTAAACAGAATAGAATAGAACACACTAAACTAGACTAGACTAGAATAGAACAGAATAAATCTTTATTGCTACTATTACAAGAATAATAAAAGTCCGTTTAGCAGCTCTGTTCTACATCGCAGGAAACACACAAAGTGCAAAAAGACTACAAAAACATCACACTAAATACTGAAAAATATTGGCAATGTACAAAAACTACAAAGATAAAATATTAAATGTACAAATACTACTAAAATACACAAAAAGTTAACTCTACGCTACAGATAAGAAATATGTACAACGTATAAGGATAAATATAAAGGCAGTATAGGGTACGTTTAGCAGCTCTGTCTCGGTTTCGCAGCAGACACTTGAAGTGCAAAAAAACACACAAAATACTGAAAAATACTAGCAATATAACCCTAACTACAGAGATAAAATATTAAATATACAAACACTACTAAAATTTACAAAAAGCTAACTCTATACTACAGATAAAAGAAATGTGTACAACATATAGGATATATACAGGTATTAAAGGATATATGCAAGGTAAAGTTAAAAACTAGGTGGATGGGTGTGATTATTGCATTGTCCATTAGACTGGGGGTGGAGGTTATTCAGTCTGTGTGTGTGTGTGTGTGTGTGTGTGTGTGTGTGTGTGTGTGTGGGGGTTCATTTGACCACTTGTGGGTAAAAACTGTACTTGAGTCTGTTTTTGTTTTGACTGAAGTCCTGAACCTTCGTGTACGTACAGTGGTGATAGTCTCGGCAGCAGCCACCATGTCTGCCAGCCCGGCGTTGATGATGTGATCCTCCAGGTCCTTCAACATGGGCTCGATCCCACTGGGAACTTTGTCCATCAGAGAGAACATCAGGTGGAGCTCTGGTCGGGGAAAAGGGAACAGAACCACCACTCAACGCTCTTTCGGACTCTCAGACGGTGTTACATGATGGAAACTTGTACGACTCCACTGGCCTCACTGGCAGGACACCAACAGCACTGGGACAAACTGTTTCTATTTATAAAGACGAGCGGCTGACGCAAGACTGGATGTTGATGCCACCGTGACTATGATATGATTTATTTATCAGTTCAGTTTGTTTCAAATATGCAGCTAAACAAACAAAATGATCCTATTTTAGTCCTTAGAAATAACACAGATTAAAAGGAAACATGAATATCTTACACATCTACATAAAACAAAATAAGACTTCATTCACGTATTCGAAAAGGAGTGGGAGGAAGTAGAACTTATTTAACCCCACTCTCTCTCATCATTTATATCCACATAATTATAATTACACTCATATTTTTAGAAAAACAGAATCTAAGAGATGACACAAAGTGGAAACTTCTACAGACTGAACCACATTATTTTACAGTTTTTTTTTTTTGTAGAGACTCACTGTCCGTCTCGTTGTGTTTGATCATCCCTGGACATTCGGCGAGGATCGTCTCTTTGAACGATGTCACCAGAGCGTTCACACAACATTCCATAAGCTGGACACAAACAAACAGTGAAAAGGAATCATTAAACACACAACGCATGCATTTATCGAGATGCCTGAAAAGGGAAAGTAACATTTACTGAGGAGCTAATTTGGTAAAATGTGTTTTACAAATTACTAATAATTAACAGCTGGCAAATACAAAACATGATGCAAACAAACTAATGGATTTTGTTTAGGAAATAAAAAAATATATTTGTCAAACAAATCCACAACAATCGGCAGATCATGCTTCAGAAACCCCATAACATGGGTTACAGGTACAATAACGCGCACACACTTGAAAACCCTCGGCCTGACTTTTCAGGCGCACTACTGCCCCCAGTGGCCTGACTTATCAGTGTATGGCAAAGTGTTTGGACAGACGGACGGACAGGTGGACAGACAACCGACTGATGACAATACCCTGCAGCCAGTGTGGCCAAGGGTAAAGAGTGTACCCTGCATAATTTTCCCACTGTATGTAATCACTATTTCTCATAAACATTCTGATTAATTCACCTCCACAACAGCAGGGGGAGCTCTGCGCTGAACTGAAACGGCCAATTCTTTAAAATCAGCTTCTCGTTTCAAGTTTTTTTCACCAGATTTTACAGAAAAATCTACTGATGTTACCTACATTAAGGCTTTATTCTGCACAGTTGATTTTTTTGCTATCAAGATGAGCAATGAATTACTTTATTTTGTTTTTTTCAGTTAGTTAAAATGGTTTAGATTGGAGACAGAATAATACTAATTAATGAATTGGTCCATATTATCCCTGCTCCAAACCCAAAAATACATTATATATGTTAGGAATTAACTATCTTTAACTTTATTAGAAACTGAAGTTTGCTTTTTTTTCCAAAGGGACAGTGCATATCAATAAACACAATATATGGAAACATACAAGATTATAGCCAAGTCTAATTTCCATCTTTAGTCCTTACATAAAACATAGCTCACAAAAAACAGTAGAATCCAGTGTACTGAAAAAGTTAAGCTAAACATCTAAATCAAAATAATAAAAATATAAATTAATCTATATGATTACTGGAAAAAAATTAACAGTAAAAATGTAAATGTCAGTGATTTTTTATTTTCTGAGTTATTATTTTTTATGATTTTATTTTATGCCAGTTTTTAAAGCCTAATATTAGTTCACGATACTGGGTTTGTAAAATGCCCAATAAAACCAGATTCAGTGGTTAAACTTATTAATTCTTCTACCTATAGCTTAAACAGTCTTAAATAAATAAATATATAATAGGCTTTATAATGTTTTGTATGTGCCAAACAAATTGCATCAGTCTGTTGTCCGTGCTTTACATTCCCAAACCAAACATTATTAGTGGATCGCAGGGGTTTTGTTTGTTTGTTTGCTCAGTTTTGGCAGGAAATCAGTGCCATGTTTCCCAGTAAATGTTCCTGCAATTCTCCAGAATCCACTGAGGACGAGGCGCTGCAACACCCTCTGACTTCTGGAGGTTTTATTTAGTCTGATGAGAGGGTGTGAAATGAAGGAAACCTGTCAGATGGAGACACTCACTGCTTGAACAGAGTTACATTCGCGTCTCGTCTCTAGATATCGAAGTGCTCGTTTCTCCTCTTCCCTCAGTTTTGCATCCGCCTGCGGAAAAACAAACAGAAACACTGACAGGAAAACCAGGCCGAGGAAAACTAAGAAGATAATTATGCTTTATGATTTATGATCATTATAATCTCATAAAACAAACATAAAGGTGGCCTCAGACTTTTTAAGACTTCATAATCAAAAACACAATATGGACAAAAGTATGTGGACACATTGAATTCAGGTGTTTCTTTTCTGGTTTTTACTAAATTTCTCTCAACATTCTTGTTTTGTTTTTTTTCCTCCATGACTATGATTTTAAATGTTCTATCTCTAAATTTCTACAATATTTTCATGCTCTGACTGTAAATAATAATTTTCTACTACAACTAACCATCTACTTTCTTCACATCTCACTCAGGAAGAAAAATCTCCCATTAAGCTTTAAGGAAATATTAATGTTTATAAAGTATATGGACAAAAGTATTGGCACACATGTGTACAGCTGTAAGACGTCCTGTTCATGCTGATTTGAGATAAAAACATCAATATTTCCTTGAAGTTTAATGGGAGATTTTTCTTCCTCAGTGAGATGTG
>JAPQRP010000006.1:35618874-35629007 GCA_037367295.1 Apogon hyalosoma | reverse complement strand
TGGACTGACTGTACATATCCTGACCAAGGAAAATCAAAGTCTCCCTCTGTGCAGTAATCTACACCTGGCTTTTCTGCCTCCGTCCATAATAATATACATTATATAGACTAAATGTGCCTAAAATTAATGTTTATTTGCAAGATAATAAACTATTACATGATCAAAAACAAATTAATTTTAGCGAAACAAAAAAGTCTCCATTTTGAATGTCTGGGGTCGCCAGAAATTTGTGATGTTAAAATGGGGTCACGAGCCAAAACAGGTTGGGAACCACTGGGTTACAGCATAGCACTTCATTAGCATGACAAACTGGAGTTACAATGTTCAACTGGACAATTCCCAACTCAGCTTTCTCTTCACTCCTACTTTCTCTCCTGCACTTCCTCTAAAAATATTTATATAAATCACTGAATGCAATTTCCTTTGTTTCATCTCAGTTTAGGCACACCAGGTCACTAGGCAGGGGTAGGATAAATAATTTTCCCAGATGACTTAACCGTTTACAGGACATTTGACCTTTTTTTCTCATTTTCCATATGTTTTCCATGACTGGAAAAATTGGTCAATCATTAACCGGGCTTTCCAGGTTTTCCAGGATGTGTGGGAACCCTGTTAATTCAATTCAATTCTATTTGTAGAGCCCTATATCACAACAAGGTTGCCTCACAGGGCTTTGCAGAATTAGCTGGATATGAAAACAAACAACAGTCAAATAAACAGTAGATCAAGGAAAAGGATTAATTATAACTCAGCAAAAATCTCTTTCAAAACTGTCCAATAACCAGGCTCTAAGACGGCCAAATCCATCATGTCCGACAGCGCTCACCCTCTGCACTCCGAATGTAAGTTCCTTCCCCTCAGACAACCATCAGCCAAAACCAATAAATACAAAATCTCCTTCATATCCTCAGTCATGCTATGACTATGCTCAACTCTGTACAGCACAGGCAGCATTATCAGAAGTTTACATTTTATTTAAGTAAGTGTTTTTATGCACCATCTATTTTTACGTGATTGTCGTCTTGTGTCTCACTTTGTTTCATCATTGCTGTTTGTTGTTGTCGTCAAATGGTTGTTGTTTTAATTGCTACTGCGGCAGAATGAATTGCCCCCTGGGGACCCAAGGTCTTGAATCTTGAATATGTATGTGACAGCTGTAAATGTTGCCATATGTCATATTTAAGATGCTTCATCTGTGTTTTTTTTAATTTTTATTTTCCATTAAAATACCCATAAAATCAATGAAATACCTACAAAGTCATCATTACGCGCCATAAACCACAGAATAGATCCATCATAAGGAGATGTAGGTTATTTTACAAAAACCAAGCTTTAAGACAAGCGCTGTCTGTTTCACTGTTCAATGTCACACAATCATGTTCATTCACAGAAGAATCCAAATTCTTTGTGTAATCATTGTCAGGTGTGATGGTTAAATTTTGATGCTGATGGTGAATGTTAGGACACAGCTGTGTGACTGTTGAGTGAACAAGGACTATCCTGCTTTATAATACTCCAAATTAAAAGTGGATTAAAACAGGACTTCACTTCATCTTCATCTTGTCACGTGCTGTTGTTTCATGAACATTAGCCTATCAAATGAAATTATCTTTAAGAGGCCAAAAAGGTCAATATTTCCCGATTTTGGCCACAACTGTACATGCCACAAAAGTCTGATTGTGTTCAGATCGAGGTAACACTACAAAACATCAGATGTGGGTCTGATTCAGGATCTCATATAGAAATGGATCAGACCAAAATGGAACAGATCAGAGTGCATGTGTTGCTATGTTCACACTGCAGGTCTTTAAAGCTCAATTCTTTTTTTTTGAAAATTTTTTTTTTTTTTTTTTTTGCTGAAATCCAATATTTTTATGTGTGGTTGTTCACAGTCTAATTAAAATGGGATGTCATCAGACTCATGTGTGATCAGTCTGCAGTCCTGAAGTGATCCATAAGAAGATGTGGTCACACTGTGTTTATGGAATCTTTCCAGGTCCTACCTCCTCCAGTGCAGAACTGTAAGGTCTGTTGCATTTCTAAGAGGTAAATAGTCGCTTTTCCATTGACCCTCAAATTGCGCAAATATAACTTGTGCATAAAAATGTACCTAATGGAAAGACGACAATTTCACCAAAGTTCTCATTTTTCGATTAAAAGTTTTTGCGCTGGCAAGAGGTGGTTTTGGGGCGTAGCGCAAATGGTATATTATGCAAAACTGCAATGGAAAGACCTTTTTTTTGCAACTAGTCAGGTGGATTAAAAAAACAGATGTTGATGGACATTACAACAAGCAAAGAAAAAGAAGAGTTTTAAAAGAAACATGGTGTGGTATGTGTGGACACACCAGGAAACCCAATCATTTTTGAATTTAGTACGAGATAGAGGGGAAATATATAATAATAATGACTATATCTGTAAATCAACACAATGTTTACGTTCGTTGCCATATTTATGGAATGACTTCTCGTGTAATTTCGCGATAATAAATAAACAAATCATGGCATTTGTGAGTTTATGGAAAAACCGATATTACACACTTCTTTTTTTTTTTGACTTTTAGTAAATGTCGATAAAGTTTTGCGAAGATGTTCAATGGAAAAGCGACTAATGACTGTTCAGACTTACATTGCACAACATCACATAAGTGTCTGATTTAGGACCAAATGAAAGTGGCCTGGGTCTGATTTGACAAAACCGGGTTTGTGTTGATCAGATTATCGAAAAAAAACAGATATGGGTCACAAATGGGCAAAAAGTCAGATTTGGGAGCTTTTACCTGCAGTGTGAACGCAGCCACAGTCATGATATAAACAGATCAGAGTCCAATATGAGCGAAGAGTTCCGGTTTGAGTCCCAGTGTAAACACAACCACAGCAGTCAGAGCAGGTTATCTCCTGTTAGCTGAGGGTAGATAAGTCTAACACTGACCCCCTGACAGAAAGGAAAGCCGTAAACTGATCTGCCCTTAAAGAGACGCTGTTTAACTCGGCCTTACGGATAAAGGTGGTATTTTTAGCCGGTTCTCCTGGAGGAGAGCCCCGTGTGCCGGTGCATGTGCTAGCAGCAAAACACGGTGAAGTTAGCACGACAGTTAGCTGCCACACAAACAGTGAAATGACACGTTTCACGGGCTGCCGGACGTTAGTGTCTGCGTCCGAGTTGATGTTTCCCTCCAAAGCCGCTTCCATCCCCCGGAGCCGGGGTTAAGGTTCGGTTACAGCTCCGGTCCGGCTCCGGGTCCCTGTCAACCCACATGACTGCGCCGGGTAACGGTCACGGATCACCGGTAGATTCGGGGTAACGGAGGGTGACAGCCGCGGGTTCGGTTAGAGTTCGGGTTCGGTTTAGACCAGGAGTGAAGGGACGGATCTGGAAACAAACACCGGAGTCCAAAAACGGCAACGGCAGAAACAAACTGAGTTCAGACGCGCCTATTTGTGCATTCACTCTTGTTTATTCGCACCGGGAGTCCGTGTTTATATCAGCGTTGAAACCGGAAACGTACACACACTGTTGTCGGGTGAATAAGTGAAAGCACAGAGTGTAAATCCGCTCGTAAATGTTGGGAATATCATATTATTCTAGTGCTTCTTACCTTTAACAAATTAGACGACGCCATGTTTCTTCAACTTATCACCTCGCGGAATCTCGCGAGACAGGTGGTCCAGCTGGCAGGATTAGGTCATGGTTAACCCTGCACTGGGAAAGTTCAACTCATCTAACTAGACAACAAAACTAACTTCACAGGCGGCTTCCGCGGCTAAAAACAGCCCACAGAAGGAAATATTAATCAGTGAGGTCATATTTCCAGTTTGTTGTGTATTTTATTCATGCGTCAGTATCACTCTGTTTGTTATTTATTCTACTTTAGGATGAATTATTTAGTTTTATCCTCCAATAGTTTTATTTAGTTTTATCCTCCAATAGTTTTCTGCACAATTCATGTATAAAGTCTGAAATAATGCATATGATCTAAAGGACCTCTAAACATAACCTGTAAAATGTTTATACACATAGAAGTGATGCCAGATGGTGTGAGTGGTAATATTTAAAATAATAATAATGATAGTAATAATAATAATAATAATAAAAATATTTGGATATACAGGATTTCAGTTACATTTCTATAACAATGTACACAGTGCCCATAAAGTTGAAATAATCTTGTTTTCAGATACATTTTTCTTTATTGTATCCCTATTCATACACTTCAGTTATCATCACCATAGCTACATTTTATTTATTAAGAATAAATCCCATTGTCATGATCATTTAATCAGAAGAAGTAAAAATATGTTTTATTCCAAGTTTATGGACAGCGGTGTAGCAATGTGTTTTCCTCTAACAATTTGTCAAGGATTATTTAGAAAACATCATATGCTCCTCTTAATATTACAAACATACATGTGCATGCAGATATAATATTTATAAAATGTATCCTCATGCGATGTTTTAAAATGAAGTAGTTATTTATATGAGTACAGTGAGAGTCACTCTATATTTATGAAATGTTTCATATTATTTGTTATTTTGGGTTCAGGTGTTTTTCTTTCTTTCTTTTTTTTTTTTTGTACTGCATCGACAATGCAAATTCAGACACATACTTGAAGATAGATTCTGTTCATTTAAATGTTACTGTGTTTTTCTCTTATTTTGTTTCTTTGCATGTTCCAAATAAATAAACAAATAATAATTATTGTTTTTCGTACTGTACAGTTTTGTGTTTAAAAAAAGCCTGTTTTTAACATACTTTTTATTTCTATTCTATATTTCTATACATATATTTCATACATGAAAGCTGAGGATAAATCAGTCAAAATTCCCTATTTGTGTGCACAAACTTTGCCAATACAGCTGATTCTGAATAGTCAAACACTTAATAAAATAAAAGTGTTTAATCAACGAGATCATTTTTTAATCAGTTATGCATCTGAATATATGGTAGAAAACTGTTTCCTACAAAGCAAAAATATTAAGTAAACAGCAAAAAGGAAAGAAACCATGTTCGCATTTAAGAAGCTGCAATAAAAGAATTAAGAAATTCCTTTTTTAAATAACTAAAGCTGACTGACTCTCACAATAACTGTTGGTGGATTTAACATCGAATTGTTGTAGTTCCAAATACAACACAGTCTTCTTAACTGTTCTGTATTTAATAAATTAAAGTGTTTTTATGTTCATGTGCTTCCCTCTAGTGGTCATAATGTTATCTACACCAAATAGTGGATATTGTCTGGACTGTTGTACCTTATTGTCCAGGTCTGGTATTGACCTAATATGTTAAATACCTGTTGATCCATTAATCCTATAAATACATGTAAATATTTGAGGTAAAATACAGTTTGTCATTTTTTCATAGTCATCAGATATGACCCATTTGGACATTCAGAGGCTCCGTCGTGAACGTGGAAACACTGTCATCTTGTACAGCATTGATTCACCAGTAAAACACATGTAGTTTGATAAATGACAAATATTTTTTTTTGTGCTGAAAAAGTCACTTTTTCTTCAGTTTTGTCTGTTTTGATAAAATAGCCTTTGAATTAACTCTGAGTTTTTATGAACACGATCAGTAAATTAAATATAGGAAAATACATGACTTTTACTGAAAAATTCAAAATGCAGAGGATAATATTTTAATGAACGATGATAAATCACTTAAGACAGGCTTTATGGCGATAAAAATTCATTTGGGAACTGACACCAAAGCACTTGGTCTTTATGGGTTAAGTTAAAGACCTGAAATCTTCCTTTTCCGCTCAGTTTTTTGCCCATTTTGAGTTTTTTTTTTTTTAGATAATTTTGACCAATTTTAGGTTGTGAGTGCAAAAATCAATAATAATGGTAATAGTAGTTATCTCCATTTATATTCAATCATTTCGGAAAGTTTAAATGTAGAGAAAAAGTCATTTGGAAGTCACTGCAAAAGTAGTTCTATGTCTTTTAGTATTAAGTGTTTGTTTTCTCTTCACTTCTTTGTGACTCTTTCTCCTCTAAATTAAATAATTTTGTGCTTTTTACATCATCTGTGCAGCTATTGTAGTTCACAGTTCAGAAACTGTAAGAACTCACTTTTCATTGCTGTATCTACACATCATAAACACAATCAAACCCTGCATATCTGTGAATTAAAACACTTGAATTCATACATTTGTGCTCCTACGTCAGTTCTTTTCGGACATAAGTTGCTTTCTACAGTGTTTTTTATTCTGCAGCTCTTAGTGGAAATGTTTTGTGACCATGTGACCATAAAAAAAACCGAAGATGAGGCACTTTTGCTCCTTTATCTCATCAACAGTTTGACACTTAAAAAGGAGGGAGCCCTGACGACTTCTTCAACAGCGTCTTTCATCATCTGCTTATCTCTAAGGGCTGCTGACTGTCGTGAACACAATTATGCGCATGCACACAGGGATGTAAAACAGTAATCTTTGTCCTCTGAGTGAGTTAATCATTCAACGTTCCAGGGCTGAAGAAGTGGAGGAGTTAAAAGCTCAGCCACGACCTCGGGGAGAAGTCAAGAGTCAGAGAAACATGTCGACCAAGCAGCCGGACAATGCATCCAAGGAGACGGGCTACAATGAGAGCAGCCGGCTGTTGAGGATCAGGAAGTTCAGCCTGAGGGAAGTTTTCACCCAGTGAGTAAAGCTGCATGGACTGGGGACAGGTTTAAAGTCTGTTTACATGTAGAAAGAGGTTTGATTATTCTTCAAAAGCATAGAAATGAAGTGTTACTGTAGTTGTAAATGTGATAAACCACCCTTAATGTGCATTTAATAATAAGTAAATCGCAAAGAATATGGCACCAGAAATGTATGCAGAAATTAAAGTTTTAGCAAGTAAAGATAGGATCAGTTTTATTGTTGGGTGGTTTTAATTTTGCTGTTGTTGATGACGTTAGGATGTATATTGATCATTTAAGATGAGATAAGATAAGATAGATTACAAATACAAATACAAAAATAAAGTGTAAAAAAGACAGAAAACAGAAGATAAACACTTATGAAACATAAAATATAAAGCATAAAAAGTATATACATTTAGATTAAAATTTAAATATGATATGCATACTTACAGTGTATTTACACAAACAGCAAAGTCTGTTTACATGTTGAAAGAGGTTTGATTATTCTTCAAAAGCATAGAAATGAAGTGTTAATGTAGTTGTAAATGTGATAAACCACCTTTAATGTGCATTTAATAATAAGTAAATCACAAAGAATATGGCACCAAAAGTCATTATCCAGAGATTTATGCAGAAAGTTTTAGCAAGTAAAGATAGGATCAATTTTATTGTTGGGTAGTTTTAATTTTGCTGTTGTTGATTACGTTAGGATGTATATTGATCATTTAAGATGAGATAAGATAAGATAGATTACAAATACAAATACAAAAATAAAGTGTAAAAAAGACAGAAAACAGAAGATAAACACTTATGAAACATAAAATATAAAGAGTAAAAAGTATTTATATAAATTTAGATTCAAATTTAAATATTATTTGCATACTTACAATATATTTACACAAACAGCAAAGTCTGTGCATATGTAGAAAGAGGTTTGATTATTCTTCAAAAGCATAGAAATGAAGTGTTACTCTAGTTGTAAATGTGATAAACCACCTTTAATGTGCATTTAATAATAAGTAAATCACAAAGAATGTGGCACCAAAAGTCATTATCCAGAGATTTATGCAGAAATGAAAGTTTTACCAAGTAAAGATAGGATCTGTTTTAATTAATATATTGTTGGGTAGTTTTAATTTTGCCATTGTTGATTACATTAGGGTGCATTTAAGATAAGATAGACTTAATTGATTCCACTTTGGAGAAATTTCTCAGTTAATTGCAGCAAATAAAAAGATAAAGTGCAAAAAAGACAGAAAACAGAAGATACACACTTGTGAAACAAAAATATAAAGAGGAAAAAGAACTGTGAAGATGGACCACAGCAATTCAGCGTCCAAATATGACAATTCAGACCAAAATGACTCCTGGAAAAACAGTTTTTGCTTTGTCATTTTCACATGGACGTTCAGCGTAGGTTTAAAGAACTGGGGCTTTTTTTTGGATCAGCATCTAGTACCTGTCAGAAGCACGTGTTAAGATACTTCTGTTTCATTTTGGAGCCGAGCTCGTCACCCCCTCAATAAAAACACTTTCATTTTCGGACAAACAGCTCATCAATCACCCATTTTATGGCTATGGCTCCGCCCATTTTGCCCAAATAAGGTCACTTCTGGCTCCAAAAAAGCCAAAAAGCATTCCAAAACACTCAGTATGTGACATCATCACATCTTATATTCAGCTGAAACATGTTTCCTGTAGAAACTTGAATCTAGGGGGGCCAGGAAAGACTGCACACCTAAAAGGAAAGACTCCGCTCTGATTGGTCGACTCCCTCTGAGGATCCGCACGTACAGAAACACTGAACTTGAATTCATCAGATGTTAAAAATCCACCTTCCTCATCTTTCAGGCGTTTGTTGAAGACCCTGGCCATGGGTCAGGGCCTGGCTGGACTCATCTGTGGGACGGCCATCACCTCCCAGTACCTGGCCACAGAGTTCCACGTGGACACACCGATGCTGCAGAGCTTCCTGAACTACATCCTGCTGTGTGTCACCTACACCCCCATGCTGCTCTGCAGAACAGGTAACACAACCAGCAGGTTACAAATCAACTCTTTCAGGTTTCATTTTTAACATGTATAAATAATTTATAGGTGATTTTCATCCTGTCTGCGTTCAAACATTTATAAGGACCTGAAGCTTCCAGAGCAGGGGTGTCAAACATACGGCCTGTGGGCCAAAACCAGCCCGCCGAAGGGTCCAACCCAGCCCGTGGGATGAATTTTCAAAGTGCAAAAATTACACTGAAGGGTCAGAAGAATAACCCACAAATGATAACAAGTCCAATTTTTTGCTTGGTTTAATAAAAAAGTAAAATTACACAGTGAAAACAGTTATATTTGCTAACTATCCTTTCACAATAAAATGTAAATGAATTATATACATATGGACTGCAAAGTGCCAAAACTACACTGAAGACATTCAACATCAGTGGTGTTGATCTCATTTTAGTTCAGGCCCCATATACAGACCAATGTGATCTCTGGTGAAATAATAACATAATCACCTATAAAAAGTGACAACTCAAAAATTTTCACTTGCTTTAATGTGAAAAAAAGTAAAATTCCTTTATGAAGATATTTACATTTTTGAACTATCCTTTCACAATAAAATGTGAATGATCTGCACAAATATGAATGACCTGAAATGTCTTAAGAAAAATAAGTCTAATTTTAACCATATTATGCCTGTTACTAAATATTCTGTGCACCTGTAGGTCCGCTGTAAGCTGTGTTAATAAGATTGTTGAAATTGCACTTATTTTTCTTGAGAAATTTCAGGTTATACTTGATTGTTCAGGTTATTCATATTTTCATAATATGATTTTACTTTTTTTTTTAAACTAAAACAAAGAGACAATTTTTTATTATTATACGTTGTTATTCTATTATATAACTGGTCTGGACCACTTTAGATCACATTGCACTAATACACGTTTGACATCCCTGTTCTAGACCCACGGATAGAGTCAACCTGGTGACTTTAGTCACATTCGCATTGTGCGGAGCCACTTTTTAATGTATGGAAACAACTCATGGCCACGAGACAATAATAAAGCTTAGGAACTAGATAATGAAATGATGGCCTTAGTAACATGTAACCACGAGATGTTGAATCTGGTCTTTATATGTCGTCAAACTGTTCAACACTGGGTTATTGTTGAACTTTCAGCGTCGTTGCAGTTGTTATGATGTATGATGCAACTGACTCTAACACCGTTAAAATAAGAGCATTGTCTGACAGCATGTAACAGCAGGTCTCAGCTTTAAGCAGTGTTTTTCAACCTTGAGGTCACAACCCCACGTGGGGTCACCTGGAATTTCTAGTAATTGATAAAAATGTTTTTAAATCTTACTAATAAAAAAATCTATGGTGAGTTGAGAGAGACAATCCCAATCCATAACAGACATGACAAACTGTGAAGCTGAAGCACTGTGGTACTGTTGATCTGTCAAATGTTCAAACTGAAGCACTGTGGTACTGTTGATCTGTCAAATGTTC
>JAPQRP010000006.1:35600181-35616560 GCA_037367295.1 Apogon hyalosoma | reverse complement strand
GGGAAGTCTGGGCTTCACTGCTGAGGCTGCTGCCCCCGCGACCCGGACCCGGATAAGCGGATGAAGACGAGACGAGATATTAAACGTCAAAAGAATAACCCTCAAATGATGACAGCTCCAAATTTTTGTCTTGGTTTCATGTCAAAAAAGTAAAATAACACAGTGAAAATGTTTATATACACAAACTATCCTTTCACAATAAAATGAATGACTATGAATAACCTGCACAAATAAACTAATAGTATAAAAACCTATAAATAATGATTCAAATTTTTCTTCTTAATTTAATGAAAAAATACTAATAACAATGATAATATTATTACATCATACCTATAAATAATGTCATTGTTTTTCTCTGCTTTATTGCAAAGAAAATAACATTCAATACAATACAAACTACCCTTTTACAATAAAATGTGAATAACCTGAACAAATATGAACAACCTGAAATGTCTAAAGAATTACTGCGATTTTATCAATAGGCTGCCTGTTACTAAATGTTTTGTTCCTTTGTAGATCTGATCTGTAATGCACAGGTATAAATGATAAGTTGAGGCGTAATATTGTTAAAATTGCACTTATTTTTCTTAAGAAATATCAGGTTTTTTAGGTTATCCACATCTTTTTTTTTGTTTGGATAGTTTGTAAAAGCAAATATTTTCACAATTTAATGCCATTTTTCACACTAAAACAAAGAGAAAAATCTGTAGTTGTCATTATTTATAGGCTATTATGTTATAATTTTACTGGTCCAGCCCACTTTAGATCAAATTGAGCTGAATGTGGCCCCTGAACTAAAATTACTTTGACACCCCTGGTCTATGTGATCTACTGGCGCATTAGCCGGTGTCTCACTGTCGTCTTCAGCGTCCAACATCTTGCTGGGTGACGGTCTGGTGCTGCTCAGCGCTACGTTGTACGCCGTGTCCAACGTGTGTCAGGAGTACACGGTGAAGAACCTCAGCAGGGTGGAGTTCCTGGGCATGGTGGGCCTGTTCGGGTCCATCATCAGCACCGCGCAGATGTAAGTTTACCTCAAAGCGTCGCGTTTACCAGGCTGTGATAAATAAACACGTCTGATGGAGCATTTGTTCTGTTTTTTAGGGTGATCCTGGAGCGGAACCAAATCGCAGCCATCCGGTGGAGTTGGGAAGTCGGTCAGTGCTTATTTTACATACAAAATAGAATAGAATAGAATAGAATAGAATAGAATAGAATAGAATAGAATAGAATAGAATAGAATAGAATAGCCTTTGTTGTCATTGTGCGTACAATGAAATTAGGAGTGCTGGTACAGTCAGTGCAAATAATATGAATGAAAAAAACCAAAGCGTCAGAAAATAAGAATAGAGAGTATAAAATTTTACAAAAACTGAAATAGCAATAGAACTAAAAATAGAATAAGATAAAAACAGACATACAACATGAATAGACACAATGTTTATACAATATTTAGTTTTTTGGGAAATTTAGTTGATTAGATTAAATTCTTTAACATACACCAAAAAACAATGATGGAATGAAAGAGTAAAGTGAAGAACAGATAAAATGAAGACAAAGAGGAAGGAGAAAAATGTTTTAAAAAATCAAACTTTTACACTTGAAACTTGTGTTGTTTCTATATTATTAGACTGACAAATGACACTTTAAACAGTTCTAATGTTAAATGGACAGTGTTTTAACAGTTTCATTGTTAGATGAGCTGACAGTGTGTTGTGTTGTGTTGTGTTGTGTTGTGTTGTGTTGTGTTGTGTTGTGTTGTGTTGTGTTGTGTTGTGTTGTGTTTGTCATCAGGCCTCCTGTTCTCCGGCTTCGCCTTGTGTCTCTACACTCTGTACAGTTGCATGCCCATCGTGGTCAACCTGAGCAGCGCCACCTCCGTCAACCTGTCGCTGCTCACCGCTGACCTCTTCAGCCTCTTCTGCGGCATCTTCCTCTTCCAGTACGACGTGAGTAGAAACACAAACGTACGCTATGAACTGAAAAACCAGAGGGTGAAAAGGAAACAGTTATCAGTGTTCAGAAAGAAAATTATAAGAGCCAGAAACAAGTCTGAGGTACTCTGATGTAAAAATCTAAAACCTTTATTACCTGTAGGAAAACCACCGTTAACCTGTTTCAACCACAGAGTCGTCATCAGGACATAGAACAAAACCTCAATGCATCATGGGATGTTTAACCCTTAACTGCATAAGTGGGTCAAAAATTACCCGGTGAGATTGTTTCCTTGCAAAATTTTTGCAATAAAAAGTTATTTTGTATTTCAAGTATTCCTCAAAAAACATGTTATTAACATCATGATATTTACATTTTTAACTGACCTTTTATAGATTTCATGAAACTGAAGTTTCTGTCTTACTACCTGAAGCTTCCATAGGTGGGTCAAAATGACCCACATTCATTTACAATGAGGTTTATTCTGAACCTTTGATTCATTCAACAGCAAAACTAAAAGGCTCTTTCATTCACGAAATGGATGTTGACATTGTTCTATTGTTGTTATATACTATATATTATATACTATATATACTTTACTTTTCAAATTTTCAAAATATTTCAAAAAAACATTTTAAAATTGTTATAAATGTAAAATAATAATAATAACATGAAATTCTTTTATGAACTAAAATATAATACAAATCATTATTTTTCACTTGACTAAATGACAAAAAGTTGCATAAAAACACATTGATTTTAACACATATGGTCTTTTTTTTTTTTTTTACCTCCTTATGGAAGAGTTCAGGGTCCAGACACACTCAGGCATCTAAGAATTAAGTACTGCTGAACTAGTGGAAAAAAGAAAATAAATAAATAAATAAAAGATACATGAAGAAAGAAATCCAAAGAAAAACAGAGGCGTGACTTAAATAAATGAGACTGAAAAGAGGCAAGAGGAAAATATAATAATATAATAGTAATAAAAATGTGAATAATATAATGAAAGAAAATAAATAAAACACCAAGAGAAAAAGTGAAAAGAAGAGGTAGACGGATGGACTGAGAAATATGCACTGAAATGACAGAACAGCTCAACTAAAAACTAACTACACTTTAGTTTTGGCTTTGTTCTGTCTAACGCTACAGAGGCAGAGGTTTTGTTATTGGTGTTTGGATGACGTGTTATAATCTCTGACCACACCTGACTGGTGTCACTGTGACATGAATGAATGAATGAATGAATGAATGAATAATGAGGGTTAAAGTCTAATCTCAGATCTGATTCAAGATTCAGATTCAAAAGTTCATTTGCCATTTGTACATACATATACACACAGGAACTCATGTGCGGTTGTTCAGGGAGTCAGATCAAAGATACTAGAAAAAACACATAATTCTGTAAAAAAAAAAAAGTCCACGTATATCTATAAATATAAATATATAAAAGCACATAAAAACAATAAAAGTGCATAAAAACCGAACCAGACGACAATAAAATGAAATAAATACACAAGGAGGTAGTCAGTCTACAACAAGCTCATATATATACATACACTCATACATATACATGTGCACATATATACTGTCCATAGATATACCTGATTTTCACTGGAAAAAATGCAAAATACAGACAATATTGTAATAAATGGGGATACATCACTCAAGAAAGGTTTAGTAGAGAGAAAAATTCATTAGGGAAGTGACATAAAAGTAACACTGGGTCTTTATGGGTTAAGTTAGAGCTGAAATCTTCCTCTTCCGCTCAGTTTTTACCCATTTTGAGGTTATTTTGAGATAACTCTGACAATTGTTAGGTTGAATTTCGATCGTAAATGCAAAGATCAGTAATCATGGTAGGTAGATTTATTACCTGTGGTGTTTGTTACATTAGAAAAAATAAGTAAACAGTGACTAAAACACCCAAAAAATGGTAAAAGAGCAGAAATTCTACAAAACATTAATGTCCCAAAACCCTCAAACGCCTTCATTTTGATTCATAATCAATAAATCATCGATATCTCTCTCAGTTCTCTGGACTTTACCTGGTCTCGCTGGTCGTCATCCTCATCGGCTTCATCACCTTCAACGCCGTGCCCACGCCCACCAACGCCACAGACCACGCCCCCTCCTCCTCCTCCACCTCCTCCTCCACCTGTGAGGATGGTTGCTATGACAACCCCAGGGCCACCCGGACTGACATCGTCAAACAGGAAGTGGCCGTAACGATCATGACTGATGAAGAGGAGGAGGAGGAGGAAGAGCGGGATGGGGAGAGGAGGAAGAGGAGGAGGAGGAAGAAGAAGAGCAAGAGGAAGAGAGAGTCAGGAGGAGGATGGAGGGAGGAAGAGGAGGATGAGGAGGATGGAGGATTCAGCACCAAACTGTGAAAACAGCATCACAACTAGTTTTATATTTTCACAAAAAGGCCTGATTCAGTCACATTAACCAGTCTGTAAATATCAACGACTGGAAAATATCTATTTATTTTAAGAAATGCTGTTATTTTTAGACACTGTTGAAAGTTTGAGGAGTGTTTGATTTTTCTAAACAGGTTTTTCATTATTTTTAGGATTTTTAAAAAAAATAATTCTGAGGATTTTTCCACAATTCTGAGGAGGTTTTTCATTATTTACAGAATATTTTTTATAATTCTGAAGATTTTTCCATAATTCTGAGAAGGTTTTTCATTATTTTGAGGATTTTTTTTTTTTTTTTTAAATTCTGAGGATTTTTTCATAAATTTGAGGAGGTTTTTAATTATTTTCAGAATTTTGTTATAATTCTGAGGCTATTTTTCTTTTCTTTTTTAAAAAATAATTCTGACGATTTTCTTGTAATTCTGAGGAGTTTTTTCATTATTTTGAGGATTTTTTTTTTCATAATTCTGTGGAGGTTTTTCTTTTTTTTGGGGGGGAGGGTATAATTCTGAGGATTTTTTCAGAAATCTGAGGAGGTTTTTCATTAATTAAAGACTTTTTTCATAATTCAGAGGAGGTTTTTCATTGTTTTGAGGATTGTTTTATAATTCTTTGAAAGTGTCTCATTATTTTGAAGATATTTTCATAATTCTGCGGAGTCTTTTCATTATTCTAAGATTATTCTTAGTTGTTTTTTTTAGATATTAAGGCTTTATTTTGAGGTAGTGTCACATTATTCTGAGGAAATTATCAACATTTTTAAAATATTAAATTAATGGCCGTTATTTTTGCAATACTGGATTTTTTAATATACAGTAGCAGTTTTCAGATGTTGTTTTGAAGCAGTTTTATTTATTCCCACTTTTATACTTTAAACATACTGTATATACTGTTAATTTACTGGATTGAAATAAAAAAAGAACAGAAGAATCACTGAATAAAAGTCAACATAAAAGAAAATTGTTGCTACATTTGTCTTTTGTACAAAGATTAATGAAACACTGAAGATTAAAAACAATGGAGATGATTCACCAATAAAACCCATGTAGTTTGACAAATGACCACGGTTGTAGATGCTTGTTTTTATGTTCAGTCAATTGCTTAAAGAGTCACTTTTTATTCAGTTTTCTCTGTTTTGATGTATTAACCTTTGAATTTGCTTTAAGTTTTTAGGAACCTTTTGATGATCAGTGAATTAAATACAGAAAAATACATATTTCTATGACCGTAAAATGCAAAATACGTAGGACTATACGATAATAAATCACTGGAAAGGGTACATGTAAGCAAAAATTCACGTGGACGTTACCACAAAAATATTTCTACGTCTTCCAAAGTTAATTTTGTTACTTCTATTTTTACTGATTTGTACTTATTTATACATGTTGCTGCATTTCTAATCAATTCGGACTGATTTAACATGCAATTTATCATCACTCAGTCAATCAAATTTTATTTATAAAGCGCCAAATCACAACAAAAGTTATCTCATGACACTTTATATGTACAACCAGTTGAAACCAGACTCTGTGTTTCTGCAATTTTTATTTCTAACCTGAAAACAGAACATGCTCAGACCATGTGCCTTATATTTTTTGCACACAGTACACATGTACGCCTTCACCAAAAAACATGTGTTTTCCCTCCTGTCGCATCAGTTCATTGCTGATTATTCAGGTCTGCAGTTTCTCCAGCAGGACTGATGATGGCGCTGCCGATCTGAAACATCTCAACAGTCAAAGTGAGTGCGTTTCTGCAGGAGTAATGAGTTCATTCAGCCACATGTGGAACATTTGATCACTTATGGAGAATTAAGTCATTAAATATGAGCTTTATGAGTTATTTTATGCTTTTATGCATGTTGTGCTTATGGTTAATGTTAGGGTTTGTGTTTGTTTTATGTCCATAAACACATAGAAACACTACATTTGTGAGTGTAGGTTTGCAGAGTTGTGTCTAATTACATCCTTGTCGGTGTCATACCTCATCACCCCCCACTGCCCCTGCCCCCCCCTCATGTATCAGCCTCTGTAACATGGATCAGTGGCAGTGAATGAGCAGCCTGTGGGGTCACTGTTAATGCCGATAATAAACAGGGAAGAGGAGGAGGAGGAGGGAGCTGGTCACTTCTTACACACCGACCCGAAAGAGGCAGAAGAAGGAGAAAAGAGCAGCTCAGCAGAGGAGGGAGGAGAAAAAAAAGAGAAAGAATCATAAAACAAGAGGAGAAAGAAGAGGAGGGATAAGAAAGTGGTGGCATTTAAGCAAAGTGGGGGAAAGTCTGAGCAGGAAACAGGAGAAAATAAAGGTGTCAGTCTCCGTCTGCTGTGGGATTAACAGATTTATTTACACGTTTTACTTCCTGATGAAAGGCTGCACTGTTTGTTCCTCTGCATCTGAGGAAGCAGGACAGGAGTAGGTAGAAGAAGGAGAAGAAGGAGGACAGAGGACGAGACGCCAGAGGAGTCCAGGTCTGTCATCTACAGGGTAAGGATGATGAATCCAACAGAAACATGTTGGCTTCATGAGCTCAGTCTGCATCTGAGTGTGTTTGTGTAGTTCTGTCTATCTTGTTTCACCTTTAGAGTATGATGTATGGGTCTGTTTGGACGTCTGTCATAGTTTTGCTGTTAACCCATAAAGACCCAAACAGACAGTATTTGGATGAATATTTTTGTCTCTCGGTCTATGATCAGTCATACCAAATGCACAGTTGTTTGATTACGTAGTGATACTTCGTATAAGTCGTTAAAAATCTGTCTATTTAATCTCATTTTAATTGAGTTCCTGACATGATCGGGATCGTCTTCAACCCTCAAACGTCTAAACATTGGCTGAAAAAAAGAATCTACAGATATTAACTGTTAAATACCTGTTGATCCAGTATTCCTATCCATACATGTAAATAATTGGTGTAAAATGCAGTTTTTCATCTTTTCATGGTCATCAGATATGACCCATTTGGACGCTCAGAGGCTCCGTAGTTACCATGGAAACACCGTCATCTTCTACAACATTGATTCACCGGTGAAACCCATGGAGTTGGATCAGTGACAGTGGATGGACACACTTGTTTGTACATTCAGTTAGCGATATCTGTGCAGAAAAAGTCGCTTTTTATTTATTTTTTCTGTTTTGATATAATCAGCTTTGAATTTACTCTGAGTTTACATGAACACCTACATGATCTGCAAATCAAATGTAGGGAAATACATGATTTACACCCAAAAAAGCAAAATACAGTGGATAATATTTTTTTTAAAAAATGTGATAAATCAGTTAAGAAAGGTTAAAAAATAGAAACAAATTAACTCGGAAACTGTCACAAAAGTAGCACTGGGTCTTCATGGGTTAATTACACTGGTAACATACCTCCAGAATAAAATGAGTGAAGTTTTACCCAGTTTGAGTCACGAATAAATAAAAATTAAGTCTGAAAGCTGGTTGGATGTAGTTTCACAGATGCAGTCTACGGTCAAAATGTGAAATAGTGAAAATGAAAGGTAGAATGGGTTTTAAATCAAAGGCATGTTTGTGTCAAAGCAGAACACTGTCTGCACATTACAATACAGTCAGTTTACAGGTTCTTCATACTGGAACATTTATATATTCATTATATATGTTCACTACAGAGCCTGTGAACATTAGTGGTGGGCGATACTGCAAGGTTTAGTATCGATCTGATACCAAGTAAATACAGGACCAGTATCGCTGATACTGATACTCTTTAATAATTAACCCATAAAGGCCCAGTGCTTCTTCTGTGGCAGTTCACAAATGCATTTTTCTCTGTATTTAACCTTTCTTAAATGATTCATCACCATTTATTCTAATATTATCCACTGTGTTTAGCATTTTTCAGTGTAACTCATGTTTTTTTTCTATATTTAACTTACTGTATTTAATTTAGATGTTCATGAAAACTCAGAGTAAATTCAAAGGTTATTCTATCAAAACAGAGAAAACTGAAGAAAAAGTGACTTTTTCAGCAGCATATCAATAACTGAACATAAAAAGAAGTGCGTCCGTCCACTGTCATTGATCCAACTCCATGGGTTTTACTGGCGAATCAATGCTGTAGAAGATGACGGTGTTTCCACGGTAACTAGGGAGCCTCTGAACATCCAAATGGGTCGTATCTGATGACCACGAAAAGACAAAAAACTGCATTTTATACCAATTATTGACATGAACTTACAGGATTAATGGATCAACAGGTATTAAACAGTTCAGATCAGTAGATGCTTTGGTTGTCGGCCAGTGTTTAGATGTTTGAGGGTTGAAGACAATCCTGTTCATGCCAATAACTGACTTAAAATAAGATTATATAGACAGATTTTAACGACTAATACTAAGCATCACTAAGTAATCAAACTGCTGTACATTTGGTATAATTGGCCATAGACTGAAAGACAAAAACACTCATTTAAATACAATAACAATGCTATATTTGGCGAGTTTTCAGTATGTTAGCATTAGCTTGGTCCGTTTTATCCTCCGCTCTTCACTATCTTCGCCCTTATGTCCAAATATGGTCACTTCCAGCTTAAATTAACTAAAATGGTGAGGACTACAGCCTTAAGACGAGCAGTTCCCAAACGAATGGGTGGTGTTTCTGTAGCTACATCCACTTATATACAGTCTGTGATGTCAAAACATAAATGAGACAATACTTAAACTGCATCGAACTAATAAATGAGTTGAAGCTTTGAATTATGCGCATTATTATATGAGATGTAGCCTTCTGTATGACTCATAATTAACTGGTTTGAAGAGTAACATGCAACATCATCACCAGATCATCTGTAAAACAACTGTAATTTCAGTTTTTGCGTCACATACTTTAACTTTTACTCTCGATGCTGCTTGTTTTTATTCATAAACTTTGCTTTCAACATCCGTTCACTCAACAGTTTTCTTGCCGTGTGAATTCAGTTTGACTGGTCCCTCCCTGGTTTTTCTCAAACCTTTTATCCTCTTATCTTCATCTATCG
The DNA here is from genome assembly GCA_037367295.1 of Apogon hyalosoma. Taxonomy (NCBI): domain Eukaryota; kingdom Metazoa; phylum Chordata; class Actinopteri; order Kurtiformes; family Apogonidae; genus Apogon; species Apogon hyalosoma. The sequence continues at coordinate 35,607,208 of JAPQRP010000006.1, read as the reverse complement.
TATAAATTACGATATCACTCACACTAAACTGGGTGTAACTGAGATAATTCCCACATTAATGGGTCAACACATTCTGCAAACAAAATGCCTCTTGTGTGACTAGTTTGGGTCTATTCAGCGCTGTTTCACATTATGACTTTATGAATTATATGTTTATGTGGCGCTTTTTAACAGTTTCTGTCAACTTCTGAGGAAAATACACTATACGGACAAAAGTATGTGGACACGTTGAATTCAGGTGTTTCTTTTCTAACAGGGGTCTGGGATAAAAACAATACTGACTAATATCATGATATAGTTTTATATTTGGATAAATATCATTGTCTTAGTTAGATTTGTTCAAATGATTTTTGCTTCCAAAATGCCTCAGAGATGTTTTTTTTTCTTAATTTCTCTTAACATTGAAGTGTTTTTTTTTTTTTTTTATCCATGACTATGATTTTAAATGTTCTGCCTCTAAATTTCTAAAGCATTTTTTGGGCTCTGACTGTAAATTTTAAGCAAATATTGATGTTTATATGGCCAGTCAGCATGAACAGGACATCTTACAGCTGTAGACATGATGCGTCCCAATATTTTTTTTTTCCACGCAGTTTATAAACATCAATATTTCCTTAAAGTTTAATGCAGTGTTTTCCAACCGTGGGGTCGCAGTCCCTGGAATTCAAATGGGTCACCTAAAATTTCTAGTAATTGATAATAAAAAAAAAAAAATTGCAACAGTTTTTTTTAAATGATTCAATATATATTTCATTGTAATTAAAACACCACACACTTTTCCTAATAAAAATCAAGTTCAAATAAAATGCAGGATATAATAAGTGAGGGGGCAATTATATCAACCTGCCTTAAATGTTGTCTAAAATTAATGTTTATTCGTAATGTAGTATAGTAAAGTATTACATGGTCAAAAATAAATTAATTTTTAGCAAAGAATATCTGGGGTCACCAGAAATTTGGGATGTTAAAATGGGGTCGCGAGCCAAAAAAGGTTGGGAACCATTGGTTTAATGGGAGAATTTTCTTCCTAAACTAACCAACGCAATGATATTTATCCAAATACAAAACTATATTATGACATTAGTCGTTATCGTTTTGTATCCCAGACCCCTGTTAGTAAAGAAACACCTGAATTCAACGTGTCCACATACTTTTGTCCATATAGTGTATGATGCATATTTTGACATGACTATGATTTTAAATGTCCTACCTCTAAATTTCTAAAATATTTTTCATGCTCTGACTGTAAATAATAATTTTCTCTCACAACTAACCATCTAATTTCATCACATCTCACTTTGGAAGAACACTCTACCATTAAACTTTTAACAAAATATTGATGTTTTTTATCTCAAATCAGCATGAGCAGGACATGTTACAGCTGTAGCCATGATGCGTCCCAATATTCGAGTCCGTATACTTTATAAACATCAACACCTGTTACAAAAGAAACACCTGAATTCATACGTGTGTGTCTTTTTTTTTTTTTTATCTGGTGTTGAAACATGTTTCCGTCAGGAGGGCGTTGAAGCTGTGTGGTTGCGCTGCTTTTTGCTGCAGTCCGTCAGACATGAATGGTGGTGTTGTTCTCCCAGTGGAACATGAGTTACAGTCCGATGAAAACCTCTCTGAACTCCTGACGTCACATCTCTGTCGGTCTCGGCGGTGGTCAGTCCGTCGTCTGGAATTTCAGACACACTCTGAAAATCTGATTTCAAGAAATCTGACCAAGATAATTTTCACTTGTTCCACTGGCAGATTTTTGCTTGAATTAAGCAAAGAAATTCTTGAATTAAGCAAAAAAGAAAAAAAAAGAAAAAAATTGCCAATGGAACAAGTGAAAATGATCTTGGTCAGATTTCTTGAAATCAGATTTTCCAGATCTATTGTCTAAAAATCAGTTCTTATATCTCACTGAAAAGTTCCTCTTTAGGTGATTCTGTCTAATTTTAACTGTGATATTTGGACTAGAAATGAGAAAAATACACTTGTAACATTTAGATTTTTGCAGTGTATGATAGTTGATAGCAGATTTTTCGGTTTATTTTTTGGTTTATTTCTAGTACGGCTGTTTTTGCCGTATGTTTCAATTCATGTGAACATTTCTGAAATCAAACATGTCAGCACTGTTCTCTTTATTCAATGTGGAAAATGAACCGCAGGTGATTTTCTTCTTGCCTTTGCTGCAAAAATGAAAATGCATTTCTGTGGATGTCCCCTAAAAATCACTGTGAGGATGATAATCTACAAAACGCATTAGTGAACCCTTTCTCAAAACAGCCGACAGAGCAGATCTACAGTTTGTCCAAACGGCGATAGAAAGCCGTGGCTGCGCAGAACCTTTGTGCAGAGCTCTGCTGGGGTAATTAGATGGTGAAATATTGATGGGAACTGAGTGGGTTAGTGTCACTCAGAGGCTTGTCTGGTCCGGTCCATCCACCAGGTCCCATCAGGAAAGCCACCGTTTCCACAGGTTTTAGACCATGAGGATGAGTGTGATCTGAGCTACAACCTCTACTCGTGCGCGTGGAGACGGTTATTCTGTCTGGCATTTTTAAGATCTTTAATTCACTGGAGGATTATCAAATGTCAGTCAGTACAAGAAACAAAGTGAGAGGGGGAAGGACGCGTTACACAAGCACAGAGGCAGATCCAGGCCAGTGGTTCAGCTAATTCTTCTGAAAAACACCAAACATATTAACTGTGAAATACTCTGAAATTCTATATTTCAACCTTAGTGTGTTATTGGACATTGTCATCGATTTCCGCGTCGGTTGCCGTGACAACAGCCTCCCTTTTCTTACCATAAAACGGCACTTGCTATAAAGTAAACACACACAATAAAACAACTGTTATAAGACAAAAAGTCACTCATATTCACTATTTGCAGCTTCAAAACTTCTGTAAACGCTCCCCAAAAACCAACATGCTTCTGGACCGGGATTGACCCCACATTTAATGTTTGCAGAAATGACCAAAAACGGTCACTGACTCGATAAAAAGGTTAAAATGAAAGACAAAACATGAAAATTTAAGACAAAATCATCCTTTATTTGTCCCACGGCAGGAAAGATTGTTATATTACAGTAAAAGCGACAGTACGGTTAAAATCTAAGTTAAAAAGTGTTAAATAGTTAATAAATGTCTAAATAATACTGTTAAAATTAGAGGTAAACAAAATCAGCACTTAGTAACAGCAGTAATATTAGAAAATAAGCACAGAAATGATTTTTTTTTTTAAACTTAAGATATGCACTAGATTGACTATATTTACAGTAATTAGAGTCATTATACAGTATGTAGTGTTCCAGCATCAAACTATCGAATAAGAATATGGCGTCATTTTAGATTATATCGAATCATTCTAGTGATTTTTATGGAAATTTGCAGTTTATTCACTGAAAACCACAAAGATAAGATAAAGATAAGAAGAAAAAATAAGACTTTTGCTTTTGCTTGTATGTTCTTATTGTCTTGAGAAAACACACATGATGCAATTCAAGTTAGATTCATATATTTGTTAAATTCATTTTTTAGCTAAACGTTCGTCCTGGTTTTGTTCTATTATTTTTGTGGGTTCTCGACCACTGACAGCTGACACCGACACATTAGCGCTGACATGGGTGTAGTTCGTCTGATCTCCAGGTTTAATAAGGGTCCTTTTGTGCGTCCTCTGACCCCATGAAATCCTCGGGGGTTTTACCTGGTTCGGGTTTTGCTGTTGAACCACAGCTGTCACAGGAGTCAAGGATCAAACCGTACAAACAAACCTGGAGAATGACCCCGTGAATTATTTACTGTGGTTAATTATCATCAGCACAGGTTTGTCACACTTTTGACTGAAACTGTTTATTGAACTCATTGGAATTACTTTATTTTCTGCTTGTTGCAAATGATCTTTATTCATTCATGTGACTGAATACACTGTAAATCTCTTTTTTATGCTTTATTATCAGCAACAAATGTCGACTAAATTGTTTGTAAAGAGAGAAAATAAACATATGTGTTTTGTTAAAGTGTCAGGATCTATAATCTTGACTATTAACCCTATAGGTGCTTTAAAAGAAAATAAATAAAATAATTCCATTTTTATATCAAAATTTCAAAAAGCTGTTTCATTCAGTTATGCTGCTTGTTGCAAAATTGCAACATTGGGGCTCAAAGGGTTAACCCTCAGACCATTCTTGTGTTCACTTCCAAATGAATTTTTCTCAATGTTTAACCTTTTTGAAGTCATTTCATTATCATTTATACTAATATTATCCTCTGCATTTTGCATTTTTCATTGAAACTCAGGTATTTTCCTGTATTTAATTCACTGATCATGTAGATGTTCATAAAAGCTCAGAGTAAATTTAAAGGTTATTATATCAAAACAAAGAAAACTCATGAAAAGGTGACTTTTTCAGCCAAATATATCATCACCTGAACATAAAAACATGTGTCTCCATCCACGGTCATTTAACCTTTCTTAAGTGATTTATCACCATTTATTGTAATATCCTCTGTATTGTCCGTTTTTCACTGTAAATCATATATTTGATTTTCTATATTTATTTTGGATGGTCGTGAAAACTCAGGGTAAATTCAAAGATCGTTATATCAAAACAGAAAACTGAAGAAAAAGTCACTTTTTCAACAAAATCTATCAGTAACTGAACATAAAAAAACATCCACTGTCATTGATCCAGTTCCATGGGTTTTACTGGTGAATCAATGTTGTAGAAGATGACGGTGTTTCCACGGTAACTACGGAGCCTCTGAACGTCCAAATGGGTCATATCTGATGAGCATAAAAAGATGAAAAACTGCATTTCACAACAGTTACTTCCATGTATTGATAGGAATTGTGGTTCAGAGGTTATTCAGCGTGTTAGCTCAGTAGATGCTTTTTGACTCTTTAGGTCTTTGAGGGTTCATTTTTCTACATTATTACTGTACGTTACCTGTATGTAACCGGCTGCTGATTAAAATAAGTCTGAACAAAGTGCTCGATGGGGTTGAGCTGCCACAGCTGCCATGTGTCAAAACGTCAAAGGGTTAATGTGACACTAAATGAAGACAGCGTGAATAATTTACCATCACGAACACACACAAACACAAAGCACGTTCAACTGCACTCATCACAGCAACGTGAAATCTGTCCCTGATGAAAAACACACTAAACCACCTGCATTCACACAAATTACCTCCAATTATTGCTTTTATTATTCATGCATTGTTTTCTTTTCTTATCACTTTAAACAATCGCTGCAAATTTAAGGCTGAATTCCAACAGACGTTTAATGTATTCATGCAAAATGTAACAGTACTGTAGTTAGCGGTGCGTTGTGGGCGTGTTCATTTGACAGAAGCCTTTAACACTATGTTGCTGTTTTGAAGGACGGTACATTACATTTGGAGGGCATGTGGTCAAACCTCAGCGCAGTCTGTCAGTTCTATGACTCAGTTATGTAAAATGACAGCGTCTCTGCTGATAGTATTGTACACTGCAAAAAAGGGGTGTAAAACATAAATAATACGAAAAAAAAAACACGAAATCTGAGGAAAAAGGTCCTCAAAACAAGTGAAATAAGATCATTTCACTTGACCAGACTGCTTGAATTAAGATGTCTACACATGTATGAACACTTAAAATAAGAAATGGACTCTTAAAACAAGATAAATTATCTAACATTTCTAAATTTAAGTTGTTGTTTTTGTTTTGTTTGGTTTTGTTTTGTTTTATTTTATCTTGGTAAGAACCAAATAATTTGCAGTGTACTGTAATATGTTGAAATACAGAAATTTACTATGTTGCAGTTTTTCAGTAATAGACTGAAAAGTAATTTTACAGTACATACAACGTAAAAATCTGAGTAAACTGCTGGTGTCTAGTCTGCTGTCTTTACTGTTATTTTATGGACAATTATTTATAGCGCATTATATTAAAAAATACAATAAAATATTATAAGATAAGACAAGATAAGATAAGATAAGGTAAGATAAAGATAAAGATTTAGATAAGATAAGATAAGATAAGATAAGATAAGATAAAGATAAAGATTTAGATAAGATAAGATAAGATAAGATAAGATAAGATAAGATAAGATAAGATAAGATAAGGTAAGGTAAGGTAAGGTAAGATAAAGATAAGATAAGATAAGGTAAGATAAATACAAAGATTTAGATAAGATAAGATAAAGATAAAGATAAAGATAAAGATAAGATAAGATAAGATAAGATAAGATAAGATAAGATAAGATAAGATAAGATAAGATAAGACTTCCATGGGGAAATTACAGTGTTTACACCAGCAAAAAAAAAAAAAAGTACATAAGTCAGGCAGAACATTTAAGAGTAAAACAAGGAATATAAGAGAGTGTCTGCTATTTAAATTACTTTCTGTACATACATACATACTGGAAAATTGTAGATCATGCCATTTATTTCCTTTTATTTAATTTACTGATTATGTCGATGTTCATAAAAGCTCAGATTAAATTCAAAATGTATAATATCAAAACAGACAAAGTGACTTTTTCAGTAAAATATGTCATTTACTGAACATCGTGGGTCATATCTGATGATCATAAAAACATAACAAACTGCATTTTACCTCAATTATTTACATGTATTGACAGGATAGTGGTTGAAAAGTTTTAGATCAGTGGATGCTTTTAGTCACTGGAGGCTGTTTAGGTCTTTAAGGGTTAATCTGATAAATTATACCTTTAAAAGTGAGCAGTTTGCACACATCAGAGGTGCTCTAGTAATAATAATAAAACGACTAGAGATTGATTTTTGCTGACATATTCTCTTTTTTCCTTCTGTATTTGCCGTCAGGTCTACAGGTGACTTCTGATGTCCGATCACAACGACACAAACCAGGACCATGGTCATTCTGCAGCAGGTGAATGCAAACACTCAGGCTTTATTTACAGTCGCGGAAAAAATTATTACACCGCCCCTCGTTTTCTTCAGTTTCTTGTTCATTTTAATGCCTGGTCCAACTAAAGGTCCATTTGTTTGGACAAATATAATGATA
>JAPQRP010000006.1:35559006-35585421 GCA_037367295.1 Apogon hyalosoma | reverse complement strand
TCTCACTGAAAAGTTCCTCTTTAGGTGATTCTCTTATTTTAAGTGTGATGAGATATTTGGACTAGAAATGAAAAAAATACACTGGGTAACGTTGAGTTTTTCCAGTGCAATGCATGGATTTGACTGTAAATGAACACAAACTGCAGTAAAAACCACAAATATTGAGTTGTATACATGCTCCAATAGCGTTTCTAAATTTTTAGATTTTTCCAGTGTATTACTAACAAATGCAGTAGAGTAAAAAGTTTTCCTTCTGAAATACAGTATAGGTATAAAGTAGTGTTAAAGGGAAATCCTCCAGAGTATTTGGTTCCATTCCAGCTCTGGTAGGTCAACATGTTTATTTAAAGCAGATGTTTAACAAAAAAAAAAAAAAAGAAGTGCTGAGATTTAACACTGGTGTAAAATTGAAACTGAAAGACTAGAGACGTTTCTAGAGGTCTGTTGTTTACAGATTGAACCCTGAGGTTGTGAAAGTGGTCGTAGTCCAACAGGAGCTTCGGTTCCTGTCCTTGGACGTTTCCTCACCTGTCACACGGCGGCGGAACGGCAGCGTTTACACACGTGAGAAGAACCGCTACAGACAGACTGAACACCCAGACGTCCTGCATCCTGGTCTGGAGCCTCAGAACTGAACAACAGTCTGGGAAGCGTCTCCAGGTCATAGTTTACAGGAAACCGGGTCAGGCCTGGACAGAAGGCGGCTCCGCAGTGCCACCCAGCTGTGACTGGGCTGAAGAACAGCTGTGCGTGCAGGGGACAAAAGCACCACAACACTCCCAACAGTAAATTTCAGTGAGCTTTATTTATTTTCAACCAAACTTTTCAATCGTATTCAATAATATTCATGACATTCTGTAAACTTAAGTCCATTGTAAAATTAGCTCCACTGAAAAAATCTGCCAATTAAATCGACCAAATTTCCATCAAATAAAAAAATAAGAACTCAGGCTTTAAATTCTTCACTTAAATTTGGAGACTTTCAATACTCCACTTGAACATTTGGAAGAAAAAAAAAAAAAAAAAACAACAAAAGACAATCCAAATCTAAGGGCATCCTTCCCAAACATGTTTATACCCATAACCGTAACTTTGGATCTTTAGATCATGTGATCTCGTTTCTGTAAACCCGAAGGCTCCACCCCCTGTTGTTTAACTGATGCAGCTGCTCGACATTCGCTTCCACTTCCCTCCTGATGTTTAGATGCGGTTCAGCCCAATTTGACACAAAATCTGTGTTGGAGGAGCAGATGAGCAGCTGCGTCAGGGCAGCGACGGCGCCAATTCAAACCCCACCCCCCGCAAATTTAAAAAGACCTTAAAGAATGAGACAATTTACTTCCAGGAATGGGCCAATCGGAGGCAAGATGCTCTCGTTTCAGTCTTTAAGGTTCTCACCGCGGCAGCCGCTGGCGGTAAAGCAGCGTCCCCGAAGGGCGCGGCTCGGTTCTTATCGGATCTTGTTTTTCTGAATGGCTTAAATTACCGCCGGCGGGCTGACGAGGAAACAGGCAGCTGCCAAACGCCTGCACAGTCAGATCCCTGTTCACTCGTACGACGCACGATTTGAGGTTTTGAACAAATGCAGGACCCCCCCCCCCCCCGAAAAAAGCCAAATGAGCCGAATCAGACGTGCAGGATGGTACGGGGACGTAAGAGCAGAGAGAACAGGGATCATACTCCAAAACCAGAGGAATTCAATGACATACGGTCACACTAATCTTAAAAAGAGCTTAAATTAAATGTGCAAAACTTCTCACTGGTTGGAGTCACAGGAGCATCTCACCACAAAGGGAAATGTCTGCAAAAAGGCTCTGGATGAACCCAAACCTTCACGCAAGATTGAAATCCTGTTGCATCAAACCCCTGAATGCAACCGTAACCCAAACTCAAAACTTTTTTTTTTTTAGCAATAAAAAGGGCAGAGAAATAAGCCATAACTTCAGCGGTCTGAGGTGCCCAGTTCGTTTTTCTTTTTTTAAACAAGCAGTCCCACTAATCGTACTTTATATTTTTTTCTCCTAATCCTTCGAGAACACCCCACCCCCCACCCCCTTTTTTGCCGATTGTTAAAATGCTCCGTGCGACATACGCGTCGCTGCCATTTGGGCATCGTGAGTTTAGAAAAAGCAGTGCAATCCGTTATTGCCTGAACCCATTATCTCTGTACGTTTAAGTGCAGCCTCAACCTCGGAAGGTCGTGTGAAGTGAAGCGTCGTTTTGTCGGCCGGTTCGAGGGCAGCCAGCCGGGTTGCGATGCACAGAGCATGAATTCCTGCTACATTTTTTTGTTTTTTAGATAAAGATGGTTTCGCTCTGATGCACTTGGCCAACATTCTTCAAAACGGGGGGGAAGGGAATAAAACCACAGCTTCCTTCCAAATATTTATGAAGTAATGTAGCTGCGTTTTAAAGAGCACAAAGAACGTAACAGCAAATCCCTCCCCCGAAAAAAAAAAATTAAACAAAACTAATTCTCTGCCAATTCTGCTGCACTGCAGCGTTGTAGTACGACTACATGATAGGACATTATTTTCTCTTCCCACATCACCCGCTGAGACTGAAGATCTTGGCAAATGTCTCAAGATTAAGTTTTACAAGTTAAGGCTGGTGACAACAAAGAATTCAATACTCAAATGCACAAGCTTAAGAAAGCCATCTGTCTAGACTGAACACTCATTAACACTGGTACCGGGAGAAAACAGGGCAACGATTTCAACCATCTTAGTTTAAGTGCTGCTTCGAATCATTGCACCTTCCCTCAAATTTGGAGGGGCTAAAAGATTATCAGTGACGAACTTCTGAAGAACATTTCACGCACGTGGTCTTCAATGTTTTAGAGTCTAATAAATTCTGCGGTTTCTAAAATTATAAATAAATTCACAGGCCAAAATTGCAGAACAAACAAACTGGCAGTTCAGGAAACGATCTCCAGTGCTAACAAGAGGGAGGGGGAGAAAAAAGCTTTTCACTTTGTCAGCCAGCCTTTTGAACTTGTTTAAAACAATCTTAAAATTAAGGTATATACACGGTGCAGCCTACATGTCGGCTGCACATCTCACAGAATCAATTATGGCCATCCATAGGAAAGTGAAACATGGGATTTGAAGGAAAAAAAAAAGAAAGAAAGAAAGAAGAGTTCCCTCCGATCGTCTCCACTAGAACAGGAATCCTCATGACTCGCGGTGCTGAGCGGCTGCTGAGTGCTTATTGGTTTAGTGTTCTGATGCTGAAGACAGAGGAAAGTGTGTGGGTCTTTTAGAAGCACGAGCTTCTTCAACAAGCGACTGAACAGTCTGTCTCTTGGAAAAATCCAGTATCTCTGTCCATGGAAAATCCAAGTTTGTCCTCATTTGTATGATCAGCCAGACTTTATGTGCATCTTTGCCAGCAGAACAGCGACTCCACCGACCTGCCCTCCCAACCGTCTCCGTTGTTTGCAAACAGATGGCCCGACCAAAACCCAACAGTTATGAATTCACCTACGTGCTTGGACGTTACAGTAGTTTGACAAATTTTCCCATTAGGTGAACATGAGTGTATGGTATGAAGAGTGAAAGATGACGTGTGATGGAGGGTTATTACTTTAGAACAAGTTGAACTGCTTGTTAAGGCACTTGATACAAATTGGTTAAAATTTCTAAAATAAAAGGTGGAGAATGGAGGGTGTCGTACGGTGGTCTGTTGGTGCTGGCTTTGTGTCGTCGGTGGATATGAGTCGTCACAATGTGCGTCGATACATCTTTTTTTTTTCTCCTTTTACTTGGTCCCATGCTTTCCTCTCAGTGCTCATGTCTTCAGCGTGTGGTGGTGCAGCACAGAGCCCTATGAAGGCAAATGAGTTCTTCCATAAAACGCTTCCATCCAAATACACATTCCTTATGGTGGCATCCAAAAAAAAGAAGACAGACAGAAACTGTACATAAAAAAAAAAAAAAAATCCAAGACGGTGGGGGGTGAGGGGAGGAAAACAAGGGGTACACAGGGGAATGAAGGATGGACTGATCTGTAGAGAGAAAAGACCAACAAGAAGTTAAATCAGCGATCATCTAAGATCAAGTATGTGTTCTAATAAACTTCTAGATCACGGGTGTCAAACTCGTTTTTATTCACATTCAGCCCATTTTGATCTCAAGTGGACCAGAGCAGTAAAAGATTAGCATATAAGTAATCACAACCCCAAATGTTTCTCTTTTAGTGCAAAAAAACATTAAATTATGAAAATATTTTATGTACAATGCAAAAAGTAACTCAAACTGCACGTACAAGAAGCACAAATGGACAAAAAAAAAACAAAAAAACAATGGACTGATTACAGAACCTGGAATGGTGGAAGGACTGAATAATGTGAATGTCGTGTTCTATAGTGTACGCAAGAACGTTTTGTTTGTTCGTTTTTTGTGACTGTGGTTATAAAATTAATTAAACTTTGGAAAATATTTACATTTATAAACAAAAAAAAATAGATGTGAATAACTTGAAAAAAACAAGTTTAAGAAAAATATGTGCAAATTTAACAACATTGTGCTTTAACTCATTTATACATGTGCATTATAGATTGAATCTACAAAAAAGGTACAAAACATTCAGTAACAGGCAGAATATTGGTAAAACTGACATTAATATTCTTTAGACATTTCAGGTTGTTCATATTTATTCAGGTTATTCACATTTTATTGTTAAAGGACAGTTTGTTAATGTAAATATTTTTGTAATTTAATGGGAGTTTTTTGCACTAAAAAAAAAGTTTTCATTACTTATCGACAATGTAATTTTTTCCCCCCACATTAAACCAAGAAGAAAATTTCAAGTCATTATTTACCCCTCCCACCCCCGGTTTGTTTGGTAACACTTTAGCAACAAAACTATTGGTTGAATTCATACCAAATTGGGTTTATAGGTCGCCAGTGATCCAGAATAGACGTCACTGCATTTTGGGAAAAGTAGATCAAAGTTTGTTTTTTTTTTTTATATCTTGCCATTTACTTATAATGGGCGAAATGTGAGAGGGGCGGGGTTTGTTGTGCCTGGCACCACTTGTTTATAGGTCATTATGCCATTCTTATTTTACTTGAGATCATATTGGTCTGTATATGAAACTTCAACTAAAACCAGTTTGACACCCTGGACTTTTCATCCCATGGGCCACATTGGACCCTTTAGCGGACCGGTTTTGGCCAGCGAGCCGCATGTTTGACACCACCGTTCTAGACTCAAGCGGTTTCATTTCACATTTACTCACCTCTGCGTACTAATAATTGATCTGAAATACTGACGCAAGTGGTTTAAAACTGAAGTTAAGTCTCAACACTTCAGGTTAGTTGCTCTTCATACGCTTTCAACGAATTTCTGTGTTCGTTCTGCTCCTTTGTCGGCGTAAATAAACCACTGTTAAACTCATACAACACTACAATGAAGGGTATTTATCGGGAGGACTCAAGATTCCGCTTGAGTATTTGTTTGAGCTTGACCTTCACAACAGTAAGAGCGCAGAGCGTCAGATTGGAGGATTTACAGAATACATTGTGGAGATTGTTGATTTGAGGTGTGGGTTCTTTAACCTGTGTGAGTCAAAAATACTGGATTAAAAGCGCAGATTGATTTACTGTCTGCATCCTTCCCGTCACATCTTTAGAGACTTCACGTCAAACTGGATTCCGTTTCAACCAAACTGGTATTTAATCTTTACACGTTTACTTCCTGTTTGGTGCCGATAGCAGTGCAGTTGCCGACGGCGATCATGAAAACTCAAGTCAGTCTTATCCTGATGAAATCAAACCTGTTTAACGTCTGAAGACTGGTGAGAATAATAATCTTGTTGTGATTGGTGTGGTAATTCAATTAAATAATAATGACTTAACACAACCCTGAAACATTACACAGGGTTCCTACAGGTCCCTGCAAGTTCAATATCAGACTTTAAGACTACTTTGAACAGCACTTAATGCCCATTTCACAGCCATACTGGCAAAAATTTGACACTTTGAATTTAAGAAAATGTATTTATTGACTCCAACGCCTTGATTCCCACCGTTTCTCACCAGGGGCTGCAAAGTCAGTGATAACTGGTTCCAAATTTCAATGTAGTCGAGTTGGAATGGGTGGAACCAAGTAGACTAGTGTTAGTTTCTTTGCAGTTTGGACATTTAAACACAACACAGCCGACACCTTTATAGCAACCTAACTTGAGACCTACCGTCTCAAATTTAATACCCTTTTTTAAAAAGGTATTAAATGCAGATCGGTAAATTCAAGACTTTGAAGACCAAGACCCCTCGAGAACCTTGCTTGCACCACATCCGATTCCCTTACATTTGGAAAACGGTCTCCCATTTGTTTCTTTTTGCCTGAATCTCCACCATATGGATTTAAACAATGCGGCTTCATCACAGTTGACATTTGTATTTGCACAAACGCCTTACGACCCAGTCCTCTTAAAGCTACTTATTGGGCTGGGTTTGTTACATTTGATACTAAAATGTCAAAGTAAATAAAAGCCGTTTTAATTCAAGTGGGTGACTTGTTTTACCTTCTGGTTGTGTTCGTCGATACTATTTATCCTATTATTGTGCATCTAATTAAATACATCTCATCTATGTATTTTTAGCGGTTTTATCATATCTTGTATTTTTACCTACATCTTTCTACTGGACTTGCCGTTGTTGTAGAAGTGCCATACAAATAAAGTTGACCTTGACCTGTTTTCTGTGACAAACTCACTGGCTCATGGCTTGACTTCTTCACCACTCTCACTGTGGTACTCTGCCACATATAGGCTCTTGTCGATGATACCGGGGATGGGCTTGATCTCTGTTCCGAGCTGCTCCTCGATCCCCTTCAGGTTGAAGCGATCATCGTAAGTGATCAGGTTGATGGCAAGACCCAAGTGTCCAAAACGTCCTGGACGATAAAACGGCAATGATAAAAAAAAAAAAACCCTCACTTGAAGCATTTTTACTCTCAAACTGTAAAACTTCACCAGTGGTTGCTCTTACCAGATCTCCCAATGCGATGAAGGTATGTTTCTCCCAGTTTAGGGAAGTCAAAGTTGATGACAACATTCACAGCCTGAATGTCAATTCCTCTTGTGAAGAGGTCTAGAGGAAACAGTGTTACAAAAAAGACCTATGAGTCACTTTAAACTGTTCACAGATTAAATACAGTTGACTGGAAATAACTGGACAGGCCTGTGGTTCAAGTGAACTGGAGGTAAAAGGCATGTGTCATCATAATTATGCAGAGTCTGAGTCTGACCTCGCTTTCACTTTATTTTACAAACATATTGTGGAAAACAGTTTTTTTTCATTACTTCAAGGTTAGTTTATAAAGCCAAACAGCTAAAGGCTTTTAACTATGTTTTAAGTACCTTTTGTGATCATATTAACTCTGTAAATATATACTGTTTGAATAAATAACACTGATTGATAGTTCCTACTTATTATTATTAGACATATTGCCCAAGGCTGATTTAATGCACCATAACCACTTAAACACTACATGTTTGCAAAATAGGACCAATGTCCTTGTATCTCACCAGCATGTTCCATCAAGAATCAATACCAAGTTGAATTTGCAAGGCTGTTATTTTCTGCCGCCATGTTACGAGTCCTGTGATCTTGATTCAGGAGCTCAATCTTTCAGTGAAGAACTCAAACTAAATGAAAGTCCATATACAGTTGAGACCAAAATTAGCCCCCTCATATGAAATTAGACAAAACTCTTTATTTTTCCATGTCTGTAGTGTATTCGTTTTCAAAATAACAGATAAAATGTCCACCAAGTTTGATTGGGATATTTTATTGATATACTGAGTTGAAACAAAGAGCAAAAATGAGACGTCCAAAATCACTAGCCCTCTGGCCATTAATAGTCAATAGTGGACCTTTTCTGAGCCACAACTGACAACAACCTCAGAGTAGTTCTTTACTAGGTTCGCACCGGTCTCCTGAGGGATTCTGGCCCATTGTTCGATTGCAAATTGTTCCAGCTGGTCCAAATTGCGTGGTTTCCGAGCATGGACATTCACTTTGAGCACCCGCCACAGATTCTCAATAGGACTGAGGTCTGGGCTCGGTGCGGGCCACTCCAGGACCTTGGTTTTGGTATCCTCAAGGAACTGCTGGACCAAATTTGATGAATTCTTTGGGTCACTGTCTTGTTGAAAAGACCCAGCGACAACCTAAGGCTAGCAGACTTCTGCATATTATCCCTCTAAATGTCAACAATTTTATTTTTTCAGGATGCTATGCACCCGAACAAGGCTCCCTGGTCCTGAGGCTGCAAAAATCCCCCAGCATGATGCTCCCACCACCATGTTTAACTGTGGGAACTGTGTTCTTAGGGTTGAAGGCCTCTTCCTTTCTTCGCCAAACATAAGCAACATCCATGTGCCCAAACAGTTCCAGTTTAATCTCATTAGACCAAGCACAGACTTCCAAAACTCATCTTTACCTTTCAATGACACCCGTGAACATCTGAACGGTAAAGGTGACTTTTACAAATACACTATACGGTCATTTCCATGGAGAAATCAAGCATTAGTCTAATTTCATAAGGGGGGCTAATAATTTTGGCTTCAACTGTATGACTTACAATCAGTGATCAATAGTAACTATACTAATATCTGTAACCATTTCTATGTTATAAGCCATTAAAATATGGACCATTAGAAGTAAAGGCAAATGTTTAATACTTTAAATATTCACCCAAAATATAAATAAAAGATCTAAATTTCTCCAAACTGAACAGATTGTGTACCTTGCCACTCCACAGGAAACTAAAAGCAAAAGCTACAAAACATATTTACCAGCGATCATGACTGAACAGCCTCACAGTACGGGGTCAATAACATACAACACAAGTCCTCCCACATGAGCCTTTACAACTCACCAGTGCAGACAAGATTCCGACAGAGGCCGTTTCTGAAGTCGTGGAACACACGGTTGCGATGCTCCTGAACAATACAAACATAAAAGGTGATTAGATGGCACAGTAAGCGATATTTTGGGACACACATTTATTAAGATCACAACAGGGAAGCCATTAATTCCCCTCAGGGAAATCCAAAAACACAGCGGTCCACCCAGGAAGTTTTGATCAAGCAATTACACACATTAAACTAATGGAGTTTCACTAACAAGAACCATCCTCTGCAAAACATAAACCATAAACCACTGAAGATGTCCTCATACAGGGATTTTTTTGGTGTTTTCACATGGTCACAAAGACTGAGAAGCACAAGGTTTGTCACTGTTGACGAATATCACTAGTTGCTTTTCCATTGACCCTCAAATTGTGCAAATATAATTTGCGCATAAAAATTTGCCTAATGGAAAAACAACAATTTTGCCAAAATTCTCATTTTTCCGTGAAAACTTTTTGTGCTGGCAAGAGGTGGTTTTTCGAGCATAGCGAAATTAGTATATCACGCAAAACTGCAGCGGAAAGACCTTTTTTCCCGCAAGTAGAGTCACATGAACAAAAAAAAACAACGGATGTTGACCGACATTACAACAAGCGAAGTAGTGTTTTAAAAGAAACGTAGCGTGGTATGTGTGGACACACCAGGAAACCGAATCATTTTTTAAATTCAGTACGGGATAGAGGGGTAATGTATAATAATAATATCTGTAAATCAACATGATATTTATGTTCATCACCATGTTTGAAGAATGGCTTCTCGCATCATCTCGTGATAATAAATAAACAATTCATCTCATTTGTGATTTAATGGACATTACGCACTTCAGTTTTTTCAACATTTAGTAAATATTGGTAAAGTTTTGCACAGATGTCCAATGGACAAGCCATTAGTGTGATGTGCAAATTTTATATTTTGTCCATTTTGAGTTTGAACTGCAGACAGATTTTACTGCTTTGCAGAATTAAAAAACTTAGAATGCACTTTATGTACAAACAGGGTTTTTCTAAAGCCTTTCCATATGTTTACCAGAGTTAGAACACTAAGAAAAGTAATTTTCTTCCTCTTCACTAGAAAACCTTGCCTCTGGTTATTCTTTTGCAGATTCCACTTAATCCTACAATTTCGATGCAGAGACCACTTAAAACATTGCTGTACATGTGTTGCAGTTTCTCACATAAGCCGCCATAAAAATCGAGCATTTTAGGAAACTGCAGCAGTTCTAAAAAACACCTGTAAAACCCTGGATGGAGCAGCAAAACCAAATGAATAGAAGGTCTGTCACTGCAGAACATAAAGTGCACGCTTTCATGCCAAATATTCTAACTGTTTAAAGACAACAGCCCAGTAACATGTGAATTTGTAAAGTAACAGATGTTAATCGTGTGTTCAGTTTAGAAGGAACTCAGATGTGTTAACTGTGCGGCTTCTCTTTGGGATTAAAAGGTGCCGTGACATTTCAGAGGCAGCTATGCAGCACATCAAGCAGAAGCATGTACACGTGTACAGCCAAAGAAACAGTAGCGTCTGATCTGGCATGAATCCACCACACTTTGACTTGTAAACAAGTTATTCTAAGGTGCTGTGTGTAGTGCTGACCTGTCTCATCTTAGCGTGAATGTAGAAACATGAATAACCGAGCTGAGAGATCTTCTTGGCAAGGAGCTCTACTCTCTGAGAGGAGTTGCAGAAGATTATAGACTGGTTGATCTGGAGCTGAAAAAGTAGAAACAACAAACCTTAACCTTGAGAATCACAGTTCAGACACCATTAGACCATATGTTTTGAGTGTCCAATTATGAATTTTTCCAACAAACAATATACAAAACACACCTTAGCAAAAAAGTATGTCTTAGACCTTATTAAAAGTTTGTAAAGCAGCCAAAAAACAGGGCTTTTACAGAAGCGTTTTTATGACTCAGCTGAAGGCCAATTAGAACAGGATCGTCAAGAGTGGGAACGCTGCACTTACCCTGGAGAACAAGGTGTTAAGGCAATGGACTTTTTGCCTTTCAGTTACATAAGCATAATACTGAGTCACACCCTTTAGTGTGAGCTCCTCCATTAGGTTGATCTCGTAGGGCTTCTGCAAGTGCGAGGTCTGGAAGACAAATGCACACGGGAGGAGTCACATCCAGGTCAAGTTTCAGATCATCAGTTTCATTTATCAGGCCACAGATTGATTTCAGGACTAGTTAACTGTTTAGGTACCATGAACTTCTGCACGCTGAGAGGGAAGGTGGCAGAATACAGCAAAATCTGCCTCTGTTTGGAGAGAAAGCCTAGGATCTCCTCCATCATAAGCACGAAGTCCTGAGACAGGAGTTTGTCAGCCTGTTGAGGACAAAAGAAGAGAGGCCACGGTGAGAGTTGACCCAGTGTGAGGCTGTGGCAACAACCAAAGGGTTTCAACACCAGCAAATGCTGAAAAGTGTCTTGTCATTAGACTGACACATGTACACAGACTCCACACATTTTTATTTAATGATATTAAGTTAACCCTTTAACCCCTGATGTGTCTGTGGTGCCGCTTCTGTACACGATAGAACAAGCTGTAGATACCCAGGTCTAGGTTTTAGTATACAAAAATAGAGAATAAAGAACAGAATCTAAAAAGAACATATAAATGTAAGTCAGGTAGAATAAAACTACCATAAAAAATATGCAAGAAAAAAAAGATTAAAAAAAGTCTTAGTATGTACAAAATTTACAGTATGCAGGAACAGTACAGTTAGAGTGGTGGTGCATAAAGCAGCAGCAACAGTGAATAAAGTGTCATTGCTCAAGGTGCACGGTAGAGCATCATTTTAAATATTCCTTAAAATTCAACCGTTTGTTCAATAGGAAACATCTCAAAATGTGCTGATAGAATAGACCTTGTTCTTTTCGTAGACGTCTGAGCATGCTCAGTGCACCCCCTGCCATTTGTGGAATGAAGGGCCAAACAGAGCTGTGAGTGAAGCCGACTCACTATAAAAATAGATGTTTGGGCTTTTTTTTTTTTTTTTTTTAAAAACACTGTTTTCTTTGTTTTCTTTTTTTTTACTGTTTGCCGTGTTGTGATTCTCCCAAATGACCCCCAGTTTTACCCATGCAACTGTTTTTGTAGTTCAGCCAGGTGCCAAAAAGTAGCTGGATTTATTTAGAAAAAAACAAAAAATAAACCCCAACTCCAAAACAAAAATTACTGGGCCAAAATCAAATACGTGTTCAGTTCACAGTTTATGTTCAACATCCTACACCCTTATTGATGTACACTTTGAGTGCCTTATTAAGTGAAAACCTGTAAAACTTCAATTCCTCTGTCTTTTTCTGATAATCCACCCCATTTTGACCCTAAAACGCACAGTAAAGCAAAGAAAAGGAACAAGCACATACTCGCAGCAGCTTTTATGACACTTCATCTGTCTCAGGGGTTAAAGGATTAACAGACCAATTCAAGTTGTGGCAAACAGTATTTTGCTGGAAAACTTTCAATGAAAAAAAAAAAAAAAATTCAAGAAAGGACAATGAAAACTGATCTTTAACTACACTGTTGGAAAAGGTTTATATTTATGTTATGAAAGTGCTTTGAGTGTAAGAAAAATGCATATGAGCAGAACACTCAAACTAAAGATTTGTACCATCATTAGGTGGTAAAGGTGCAGAAAAATTTTTGGTAAGTTTTCAGAACAGGGGTCTTTGGTTCGATACATGTTCAGTACAGTGAGGGAGACCAGTGAAGGTGGGGGTATGGGGGAGGGGTGATCCGTAACTACCCAACCACTACAAAATATTGTTAATGCACAAATGACTGAACAGGCACCCCACATGTGATGTATTTTTGAATGTTCAATGTTTGTTTATGGCAAACCCTGTAATTTACCGAGTGTTTTTGAATGCCTCACTACTCCCCGAGGTGCTGTGAACGTGACCTCACAGAAACACCACAGCAGAGGCACGGTGAAGGAGAAGAGGCGCAGGTTCACTGGATTTTGCCAACTTGAGTTAAAAAATAAAAACCTTTTTGCTATAAAGGACCCGTGGACTCTTCTGTGCCACAAAGCTGCAATATACAGAAAATTAAACATGCGTCAAACATCCGACTTGGCTTCTGTGCCTCTGATCATGTTTTGTTTTTTTAACAGTAGTGCTGAGAATTCACCACTGCTGAATGTATATAGAGGAAACCCTGCGCATGGGTTCTGCTTGTGTCCACCCTGCTTCCCGAGTGTTTACGTTCTTCGCATAGGCTGCATGTATTCATTCGGTACGCCTTCGTACTGTATCGAAGGTCCCGAACCCAAACTGTTTGGTACAAACGAGTGCACGTTACACCCCTAACCACCATGTTTAACGCAGCAGTTTTTTTAAAATGTAGAATAGGCATAAATAAACGTATCGTTGTGGATCCAAATATGAGTACTCGTTTTGAAAAGTCTGTAAATATTCTCAGGCAAAAATATAATAGAGCAGTTTGTGGTAAATGTAGAAAATAAGTCAAACTCACTTCATCTAGAACGATCATCTGCACTTGATTGACTTTGGCCACTCCTTTCTTGATGAGGTCTAAAATACGCCCGGGCGTTGCAATGACCACATGAACTGTCAAAAAAAACAAAAAACAAAACAAAAGACACCAGATCAGCAGCACAAACAAACACAGGGCCCAGAATCAAAACCTCAGACAATCAGAAGCATGTCTAGGTCAACTCCAGCCTGTGACTAGTTATCATACAGTTTTAAAATAGATTATGCACGTAGGGGGTGTATTAGTGGGATTTAACCACCACTGACTCCAGTTTACTGCATATACAGATAACATTTCTCATCTAAAAACTATCCCCAGGCCACAGAATATTCACCCTTTTCAAAATAATCTTCAACAGACAATTATTCCCATTCAGTATCAAAATGGCATTAAAAAAAAAAAAACTACTGTGAACACTAAATAAATTATAAGGATATACTTCACTGGTACAGAAACAGAATTATAATTATTGCCATAAAAAGACATGAACCGCTGTGTTTTAGTGAAGTGGCCATGAGGATATACAAAATGTGTTGAGGGTCACTTCCAATATCCAAGTAAAGAATTTTATCAGTGTTGGATACGAACAGAAACTAGATTAGACAGAACAGATGAGCCAGACTGACAGATCTGTTCAACAAAACATTCTGCATACATTTATATAAACTCAAATTCCTGCTCTGATTTTTCAAGAGACAAATTTAGAGCGCCAATATAAACAAAGACAAGAGGATCTAAGAATGCTTCTGGTGAAAAGAGTGAACAGGTTTCCCCTTTGGCTTGCACATCTTAGTTATATAACAAAAAACAAACAAAAACACTGGCTGATGAACAGGATGGCTAAGGCCCAGTTTACACGACAGTGCTCTTGGATGAAAACAACAAAATAGTTCATCAGATGTGCCTTTTGTTTAGATGGTTACTGTTTTTGGGGGTTGAAAATGCAAAGAAGCGAAACCACCTTCCAGAGTGAAAATCTTAAAAACACTCCACTTTTGCATCACCGTCTAAATCAGGGGTCTCATACTCATTTTCTTTCAGGTTCCACATTCACCCCGATTTGATCTCCAGTGGGCCAGACCAGAAAAATAACATAACTCCAAATTTTTGTCTTTGTTTTAGTACAAAAAAAAACCAAAAAAAACCATGAAATTATGAAAAAACCTTTATAAACTATCCAAACAAAAAAGATGTGAATAACCTGAAAAAACTGAAATTTCTTATGAAAAATAAGTGTAATTAACATTATGCTTCAACTTATTTATACATATGCATTACGGATGGATCTACAAAGACACTAAACACTAAGTAACAGGCAGGATAGTTTGAAAAAGTAAATATTTTCATAATTCAATGTTATTTTTTGCACTAAAACAAAGACAAAAATTTGAAGTTGTCATTTATAGGCATAATGTACTAATATTTTTCACATCAAACCAAGAAGAAAAAATAGCGTCATTATTTTTTGTAGGTTAGTATGCCATTATTTTTGCTTGTATTGGTCTGTATGTGGAACCTGAACTTAAATGAGTTCAACAGCCTTGACTGTGGAATTTTTGCACTTTGCAAATTCATCCCCCGGGCCGGACTGGAACCTTTGGTGGGCTGCATGTTTGAGACCCCTGTTCTAAAGGGCTGAAAACACAAAACTACATTTTCTTGTCACGAAGAGTTTAGATCACACGAGCCAGTACAGGAAAAACATAGACTTCCCTGCGACAGACCTTTAAGTTGCCCTAGCTGCTCTGACATACATCCAAGAGTCGTTTCAGCAATTGTCATGAGTCTTTATAGAGTAGTGTTTCATTTCTCGTTTTGCGATTGTATGTTATGCTAGGAGACAACAGGGAGAGAAGTAGAAAGGTTCTACGCAGGCACTCTGTCTTGGTGGTGATGCCACCTGGCGTGCATACTACATCCATAAATAGGAAATTTCACACACTTGTGCGTTTCTGTCTACATGCAGATTTTTCTGCAGAATTAAAAGTGAGAACTCAACGCCACTTTTGCGTTTTCGGTTCAGATCGTTACCGTCTGAACGTAGCCTACCACATTAACTACCAGAGGCAGAGAAACTCTGCGTCTCAGCACAGATTCCAGATAATTTTAAGTTTACCTGTTTCGTCGAGTCTCATGATGTCATCACGTAGGTTGGTTCCACCTGTGGTTGCCATTACCTTCACCCCGCCCATGTGTTTGCTGACCTGGATACATATTTGGCTTACTTGCAGGGCCAGTTCTCTGGTGGGCACAATGACCAAAGCTGGAAAAAGAAGCAGGTGAGATTTAGAATAGAATCTCTTTTTTGTCATTGTAACAAGTACAACAAAATTTTAAAAAAAGGACCATCCAACCTGTACATCATATATAAAACCTACTATAAAAATACAAATCAAAGCAGCCAAGTCAGTTTCATGTAAAATAAAAGGGTAAAAAAATAAGCAGCAACCCCTCTCACACACAGGCATGCATTCTGTTATAGTACTGATCCCTTTAAGATGTTGCAGATCAGATGTGTTTTTCTGTACCAAGTGTGGTGACTGCTGTTGGGTAGAAACTGTTCTTAAATCAGTTTGTCCTTGTCTTTATTGTTCTGTATCATCTGTCTGGCGATAACAGCTCAGAGTGTGTCCATGGTGTGAGTTTTCCTTTGCAGATACAGGTTTTAGAACTGTATTCACATACTTAGAAAGCCTTAGTCCAACTGACAGGAACAAGGCTGCATGGATTTACATTAGAGCTGAAATGATCAATAGACTCAAATTGTTTAAAAAAATGTATTTGACTGCAATTTTCCTGAAATTAAGTTATGTTTCCTTTCGCTGCTGCTAAACAAACACTGGTTCCGCTGTTGTGTTTCACATGGATGCTTACTGTGACACACATGACAGGAAAATATCTACTCTCACTTTTCTTCATTGGAACCATCACTTACTCGTTTAAACTTTGAAGTTTTCATATTAACATTAAATGTTTGGCTTTATTTTATTTGTAAGTTGTATATTAATGCCATCATAAGTTGTACACAATTTTTTTGAAGACTGCAGTGTATATATTGTTTGTAGATGTCATTTGACTTGTTTGTTGTCTATATAGCAAAATGATAATTTTTATATATAGTTATTTTATCTATCTATCTATCCATCCATCCATACACTTACTTTCATAAGCCTTGTGGTTGATGTTTCATCTGGCTTTCAAAGATTTACTATTTTTTTACCTATTCAAATAATTTAAGGGAAAGTTACCAATAAATTCATCATTTATAAAAAAATAATTGATAGCTGCAACTCTAGTTACTATGTTTTGTTGTACAGACAGTTGCTAATAAGTGGATTTGAGTCTAATCATTAAAGCTAAAAAGATAAACAGACCAAAGCAAAAACTGCCTCAGACTTTACTCTCAACAACCAAAGACTTTGTGGTAGAATTCCAACAAAAACAGAATCTATACATATTCCTTTATCTATTCCTGTGTCAGCATAATCCTCTTGATAAATGGCAGAATGAGTGTCTCTCACCTTGTATGCAGTCCCTCTTCAGGTCAATGCGTTCAAGTAAGGGAATGAGGTAGGCTCCACTCTTTCCCGTGCCGTTCTTGGCTCTGGCTAGGATATCCCTTCCTGACAGTGCAATGGGAATGCTTTCCTCCTGCACAAGAAGCAGAAACAGTTTGACAAGTGGCGTTACTTCTCAGATAATTACATTAAAAAGTTTAGTCATTAAAAAAAATAACAGAGTGAACATATGGGAAAAACAAACTTCTGAAGTTACAGCTCATTGATTTCTGAAGCGTGTAAACCTGTTCACCTAGAAATCACTTGATCTCACTATAGATCAGGTATAATTTGCTTCCTTCCAAAAATATCCACAACATACATGTGAGAAAACTACAGCTGCCAAGATTTAGAAAATAAACACACACTCGCTGATTGGATATGGACTTTTAAAGCTGTGCAAACAAAGATGTACCTGGATTGGAGATGGCTTTTCCCAGCCCATCTCAAAGATTCCCATGAGCAGCTCTCTCTTTAGGCAGTAGTCTTCAAATTCATTGCCTTTAGTTGCCGTCACATCCTGCAATTTATCATATAGGTCACTGTGAATAAACCTTGACGTAAACTTATGGGCTTTTAAACTAATGAATATCATCCATTTTACACCAAAAGGGCACAGTGATACAGAGAAGAAAATTAACACCCAGTCTTGTGAAATTCTGAAACACTTAATGCAAACGCATCCTCTTGATGTCAGACCAATAACAAAATGAGCAGCTGTTAATTCTCAACTACACTGACCTCAATTACACCATCAGTGGTTAGAACACTGCTGCTGAAAAATGTTGATTTCCAACAGAATAAAGTAGTATACATTTAGAGGGCTTGACTTCAAAGTTTTATATATTATATAGCTCAAATTGTAGGCAACACTAAGATCAGTGCGGAAATAAAGAACCACATAATTGTTAATAAAAAATAAAACTTGTCAACATATTACTGAGAAATAGACAAAAAAAATTTAATTCTAGTCACTCCCACCAAACAGAAAGGTTTACAGAGAATTTTCTTTATCCCTTTTGCATGGCTGGAAGGTCTGGGTAATAAGAGTAAGAGATGGGGTACTTGCTTACATCGTTTCATATTCATGTAAAAAGACAATTAGAACACATGATGTACACTTATCTAAAGTACTGTGTTGTATACACTATTGTCTTGGTTTAATGTTTAGTCTGTTTTTGAATGTTGAGGACTACGGATGGAAAACAGCTTCCAGCTAAATCCGGCATATTTATATAAAGTAATGTTTTTATTTGTACTGAACGTTCATTAATATGCACTATTCCTCATCAAATAAACAAAGAAGGAAAGAAAAACTAACCAAGTAACTGCATTGATCCTGAAAGTTCTACTTCCAAATTATCTCTGTTTATTAAAGTTACAAACCGAAGTTTTCATCCTCATGTCCTTTGGGGGCAATTTCAAGCTCTTCTTCCAGTCATCTCCAGGCCTGTAGAAGGTAAAACTTATTTAGAAATACAACTAAAATATTTTAATTCAGACAACGCATCATTCTGGTTACGCAGGTGTCATAACTTACCTGATGACAGCATTAGGTGTAGGGGCTGACACAGAATTGCCCATGTTAATTGTGCCTTTCATCTGGTTTATCTGGGGTTTTTGTGGGCCGCCACCGCCACCACCTCCTCCACCCCCACCTGGTGCTCCAGCAGTCTTCGCAGAGCATATAACCTGTCCATTCTGGTTGGACAAGCCCAGAATCACTGGGTTCTCTGTTCCTGCGGTGCTCATGACTACTAAACTTAAAACTTTTCTGTACCAGTCACAATGAAACCTCTAACAGTCGCCTGATGGAATGAGTCCTCTCTGTTGGGACCGCTCCAAGCTTGAGAGATTGTCCTCCTCTTCAGACTATTAGCTATATTTAAGTAAATTGTGCTGATCCGTCTCAGCAGGATCCACAACAGTATTGTTCCGTCTGGGATGTCAAGTGTCAACAAACAAATGCCTCTTTCCAATCTTCAGAAAATTGCTAAGCATGGATATATTTAGCAAGTCGGGGATTAGCATAAGTGTCACTCGCCGATGCTATGAGGAAAACCATATAGCAGGAGGGCTCAGCTAGCTCCAGGTACTGGCTCACTGTTCAGCTAGCCATCTGGCTTAGCTTTACCAAGCCGTAGCGTCCTCTCGGGTCTTTTCAACCCTGAAAAATACGAGAGGCAGAGTTAGACACATCAGTAGAGACAATAAAGCTACGTGGTAAAGCTTATCTGTACGTAAAGGTGGTAGTTTTATAAAGTCAACGTTAGCTAGTGCGCACCTTTAGCGGTGACTGTAGTTCGTAGCGTTATTTAAAGCTAGTTAACCCTTGCTAACAATGTGGGAACGTCGTCAATGTATAAAAGTTAGGTTTATTACCAGCGCTAGCAAAACTAAAAACTATATTTAGTCTGACGTTAACCTTCGTCAACTATTTCTAGCGGATGAAGGCGTGATAGCTAAAAAAAAACAAAAAAACGATAGATTTCAAAGCCGTGTGTGTAATCCAACACAGAATTAGCTCGAATAAGCTAAAGTTAGCCACCGACCCCAGGCTAATGCTAACTAGCTTAAACTCACGGTGCTGCTACGCAGATTTACTTAATCCTACATAGCGACAACGGGTCGACTGTGACTCCACTGCGAGTTATGGACGATGTGTGTATGTGTGATTTCTTCGTAGGAAAGCTGGATATCGATTATGTTAGTGAGCGTCAGTTAAGCAGCCGCTCTGGAGAAATCATGCTAACGGTGCTAGCTAGTTAGCCACCAGCCTGGCTACCGATGGCGAAATAACATTTACCAGCTTCGGCTTTAGTTTCAACGTAGAACAGTCAAATGTCTGTGAAAGAGCAACCCATGACAAGACGGTGCGTAAAGGCAGAGGCAGTTACCTTAGACATGTGAAATAACCAGCTCCCTTTGAGGTGTTTGAAGGTGTATTCGGTTTTTAGCTGACTACGAAAGAGTCTGGTCCAGCAGCCGTTCAAGATGGCTCCCACCCGTATTTGAACCCGCCCCCCCCTCCTCCGCTCATCAGCTGATCCCAGTTCAATCACACACAAGTTTCACATTAAAACAGAATATTTAGCTTCTGCACTCACTGCAGCAGACCATCACCAGTCTCACAGCTGTTATCTGCCATTACATCCGCCCGGATCACTTCCCTTTTCTCAGTTTCTGTCAAACCAGGGTTAATGATTCAACACATAACATTGTTGTCACGTTTTGTTTTGTTTTTTTCCTCTCATCTGACTCATGGATCAACTATATACTTTCACATTCACTGTGCTCAACAGTTCATATGAAACAATGAAGGCAACCGTGACACCCAAGGCAATAAGCCACATAATGTTACTCAATCTCATCTATTATCGTGGAATATTCTCTCATAAAGACCCAAACATCCATCGCAGACCAAAACATCTACTGATTCAAACTGTTTAATACCTGCTGATCCACTAATCCTATCAAAACATGTAAATAATTGGTGTAAAATACAGTTTGTCATCTTTCGTGGTCATCAGATATAATCCATTTGGACGTTCAGAGGCTTCGTAGTTACATAAATTCACCAGCAAAACCCATGGAGTTGGATCAATGACAGAGGATGGAAACGCTTGGTTTATGTTCAGATAATGATATATTTTACCGAAAAAGTCACATTTTCTGCAGTTTTCTCTATTTCTGATGTAATAATCCTTAACTTTAATCGGAGCTTTTATTGAACATCTTCATGATCAGTGAATTAAAGACAGGAAATTACCTGGTTTATATTGATAAAATGCAAAATACAGAAGATAAAATAATAAATGGTGACAAATCACTTCATAAAGGTTAAATGTAGAGGGGAAAAAAAACTATTATGGAACTGCCTCATAAGTAGCACTGGGTGATTATGGGTTAGACAAAAGCAAACGTTTAAGAGTTCATATAAACTATTTGCTGAAACGATAAAGAGAAAATGTCATTCAAGAGCAGACACAGACGTAGCACTGGGCCTTTGTGGGTTATCATGGAAAAATCTTTTTTGTGGTTCAATATGTGTGGTTGCATCAGACAGACACAAACAAATGCAAATGATTTTTAAAATTTATTTATTGTTAACATTTAAAAATAAAAATCTGCAGATGGAGCAGGTTGACATGACTAACATGTTTCCAGTACTACTTTTTTTTTCTCTTTTAAGGTTCATAACAGTCACCTATTATGTTTACATTTTGGCCATAGTTATATCAAAAGCACAAAACAGACAAAAAAGCAGTGACTCATTTATCATATTTTGAGGTGAGCATCTGCAGCTTCACTAATACAGATGCAACTAAGTATTAAGAGGCCAGAGTACGAAGTATCGCACAGCACCATATGATTTATCAAGGCTCTACAGGAGAGGAAAAACATTATCACACACCCTTAAAACGTTACCCAAACTGAAATATAAAATCTGTTTCGCATCAGACAGACACAAATAAAGCAAAGCAATTGATCAGAATCAGGATAAACTTCATCGTCAACAGTGCTACACATTGTTGTGTTCACATTCCGAAACTATCACAAAATAACTCAGTCACAAAATGTTGAAGTCGGCATAATCATAATTATGTATTACACCTAGTCCATTTATTGCACCCTTCCCTCCGAGATACAATAAATACAATTAATACAACAAGTTTGATAAATGATTTTGTCATAGCCAAACTACATTCTTGACAGTTTCAACACGGCGTGTCCTGGATGTGTTTCAAGAGGGATTA
Source organism: Apogon hyalosoma (assembly GCA_037367295.1). NCBI lineage: Eukaryota > Metazoa > Chordata > Actinopteri > Kurtiformes > Apogonidae > Apogon > Apogon hyalosoma. Next base: position 35,563,677 of record JAPQRP010000006.1, on the reverse strand, counting down.
TGTTACAGAAGGGACCATGTGGGTTCTAGAGAATGGAACAATACCTGACAGAGTTCAACGACTTAAGAGTGATTATTCACGTAATATATCATGAATGCATGGGGGGGGATCCTAAACCTTTTTTCCACCACTGTATTGTCCAGGTCATTGTTCATCCTTAGTTGAACTGGGCTGGTTTTCAGCTGATCATTTACACGTGCATCACAACTTACAGATCACAGTGGATCTAAAAATACACAAAACATTTAGTAACAGGTGGAATATTGTTGAAATTGCACTTGCGTCGCTCAAGGCATTTCAGGTTGTTTTCATCTGTTCAGGTTAGTTACATTTTTTGTGAAAGGATAGTTTGGAAATATACAGATTTACATGTAATTTTTTTTTTTTTAGTAGTAGTAGTTTATTCAGTCATTAATTACTTTAAATAACAAACAAAAACAACATATCCATTGTTCCATATATTTTACACTGAAACAAAGAGAAAAATGTGGAGTTCTTATTATTTATCGGTTATCATGAAAACATTTTACTGTTCTGACCCACTTCAGATCATATTGGTCTGTATTCGGCCCCTGAACTAAAATGAGTTTGTTTCTCTTGACTGTTAATATTTTCAGTATAACTTTTGCATTTCACAAATTCATCCCATGTTCCAGTTTGGACCCTTTGACGGGCCTGTTTTGGCCCATGGGCCGCATGTTTGACACCCCTGAGTTAGAGTAGCGCTTTCATTAATTTATTTATTTCAAGCAGAAGAAAAAACAAAACTTTTTAAGGAACTAATAGAAGAGCAAATACTTTAATAATAAATAGAAATGATCACAATAGAGAAATTGGCATGTACATTAGAAAAAACAAATAAATTAAATATGTACTGCTCAAAAAGGAGTGGGAAGAAGAAAACTTATTAAATCCCGCCCCCGTCTATCATTTATACAACATAACACATTACTTTCACTTCCTTAATGATAAAGTTACATGTGTTTAGAGTCCTAAGGATGTAAATAACAGATAGTAAACAGATTAGGAAAACTGATATATATTTAACACATAGTAACTATCTAAACGATAGCCTGCATAACTTATAATACAATATATTTCAACAATAATTACATACCAACATGGTAAACATGGTGCTTTGGCTTTTCAGTCTGTTCCTATTAACACAGAACACGTGTGACGTGATTTACTCCTTTCAGTTTTTATCCATTCAACAGCAGAATTACAACTGAATTCAGTTCAGTTCAATTCAAGCATCTATATTTATTTGTCCTCAGGGGAAGTTTAAAGGCACATATTAGCAGCAGGATTACGCAACACTTTAAACAACCAAAGAAATGTAAGAAAAAGTAAAAAAAATCATATAATATAATATAATATAATGAGAACAACTATATACAATAAATAACAAAGCTGTGCCATAAATATATATATTTAAAAAAAGAAATAAAAAAAAATATTGAACTGTACGGATAAAGTGGATAAAGTGCAGCAGGATTTGACAGAATGTAAACGCCAGTTCCTCCACATGTTCAGGTTTGTAAATATGTTCATATATTTATTCCCACCGTATCCAGTTAAGGTACTGAAAACCAGCTGTAAAACATGTTCATTGTGTCTGGGCTTCACTCACTGATCCAAACTGTGGTCACAGGGTGGCAGTGTTGAGTAAAGTCAATACCTGCTTAGATTCAGAAACAGAAGGCATGCTGGGTACTGCTGTGTTTACCACATGCACATTAGTCAGTGTTTGTGTAAATACCTTTCAGAGGCAGGTTACAGGCTGGAAATCATCAAACCCTCCAACCTGAGAGCGTAACCTTTAGTGTTTCTGACAAGAATTTAAAGAATCTGAAAAGGTGTGTGAAAAGGGTCCGTCTGACATTCCCACAGTGGTTTTCTGGGTTTTTGACGTGCACTGCTGCTCACATTTTGTGTTTCGTGTCTGATTCTCCATGGAAAATGTCCTTTTAAACCCGCTGTTCGGGCTTCTACTGACGGAAAGGTTTTGTCGTTCCTTTGCAGAAATAGCACGTTTGTCTTGTGATTAACATTCATATTCAGATTCAAATGGATTTGTCACTTCAGCGCATAAAATACACAGAAACGAAACATTGTACACAGGTCCTGATTTTCAGCATTTAGTAAATACTATAAAATACTGATAAAAATAATAATTAAAAAAAAAAAAACAATGACAATACACCCCCCGCCCCCTTTAAAAGTTACCTATAAATAACTAAGATTATTATTTCTAAAGTGCACAGTAGTAAAGTGTCAATTAACAACATGTAATGGAGCTTGAGGTAAAAGAAGTGGTTTGACATATCACTGTAAAATAACCTTTAAAGACCAAAACACCTACTGATCTAATATGTTTAATACCTGTTGATCCACTAATCCTATCAATACTTAAATAATTGGTGTAAAATACAGTTATTCATCTTTTCATGGTCATCAGATATGACCCATTTGGACGTTCAGAGGCTCCGTAGTTACCATGGAAACACTGTCATCTTCTACAGCATTGATTCACCAGTAAAACCCACGGAGTTGGATCAATGACAGTGGCTTCAGATACTTGTTTTGTGTTCAGCTACTGATATGTTTTGTGGAAAAAGTATATTTTCTTGTGATTAACATGTCGTTGAGGTTGAAGTAAAGTCCTCTTCTCATGGAAAAAGCGGTTTGGTGACTTTTTTTTATCCTATCAATGTAAAATAATGCCATCCTTCCATATAAACAGTTGTTTTTTGGGGGGCATTTTTTGTTTGTTTTAGGGGAAGAAGAACTATAATGTTATGATGCTGTTTTATTTTAATCCTTAAAGACCCAAACATCCACCGGTGACCAAAACTGTCTACTGATCTGATACGTTTAATACCTATTTATCCACTAATCATATTAATTCATGTAAAAAATTGGTGTAAAATGCAGTTTATCATCTTTTCATGGTCATCAGATATGACCCATTATACACTTTACTGTCCATATTACTGAAAAATTACATTTTACTTTGCACATTACAGTTTATTGTTACATCTTACTGTTTTATTGCCCACATTTTTGAACATTTCTGTTTTTTTATGTGTCTAATTTATCATGATGTATAGTGTGTTTGCGCTTGTATTCTATTGTTGATCTTATGTTCTATTTTTACTGTCTGTCATGCTGCTGCTGTACAATTTCCCACTTTGAGATCAATAAAGTCTGTCTGGATGTTCAGAGGCTCTGTAGTTACCGTGGAAACACCATCATCTTCTACAGCATCGATTCACCAGTAAAACCCATGGAGTTGGATCAATGACAGTGGATGGAAACACTGGGTTTACGTTCAGTTAATGATAGATTTTGCTTAAAAAAAAAAAAAAAAGTCACTTTATCTTCAGTTTTCTCTGTTCTGATATAAAAACCTCAGAATTTACTCTGAGCTTTTACGAGCATTTTCATGATCAGTCAATTAAACATAGAAAAATAGATGATTTTCACTGGAAAAATGCGAAATTCAGAGGATAATATTACAATAAATGGTGATAAATCACTTAGGAAAGGTTAAGTAAAGAGAAAAAATTACTTGGGAACTGCCACAAAAGTCACACTGGGTCCTTATGGAGCCATTTTTAATGTCAATGAGCTTTTTTCCTGATTAAAAAAGGTCATAATAATAATAATAATAATAATAATAATAATAATAATAATAATAATAATAATAATAATGATAATTTTCTCTGGACTCGTCCGCCGTCTCCTCCCTCTAACAGTATTCAACACATTCAGAAACCATGACTGTGATTAAAGCCCAGCTGGTCTCAAACACGTCGACTCTGCTCTGAAATCTGAGAAACATGCGTGGGAATACATTTAAATATAACAGATCTGGAAATATTTGACTTCCCCCGAGGCTCTGACTTTTGGTGTTGCTACCCAGGGGAGGGCAGAACTAAACGCCGGGCCATCAGGCTGCAGCGCAATGCAAAGTGTGTTAGTCATGCTCGTACACTCGTATCACATTCATACAACTTGGAACTCATGTCCACATTTACACGCCTTCTTTTCCTGGATGTGGAGGCTTTGAACGCTTCACCTTCAACAAAAAAAAAAAAAAAAAAAAAAAAATGAAATCTGTGCATGCATTTTGGGTCCAATCAGCCACGGTTTAATAAAAGTACAGAACAGAACATGATGGGGTTTTGCCTGGTCTTTAACTGCACCATTCTGTCGTCACGGTTACGCGCAGAGATCATCTATGACTCCAGATGCACGGGTTTCACATGCAAAATAATAATCACTAATGAACCAAGTGGTTCAGGGGTCAGTGTGTGTTTTGGTGATTGGATTTTCTTTTCAGATTCAAAAGAAAAACTAGTGGTTAATTGATTTTTGTTTTAAAATGCAAGAATTAAAACTGAATTTCAAGGCAATTTTCTTTTTCAGTGTCAAAACAGATGAACCAAATTAAAAAAAAAAAAAAAAGGCCTTTTTTTTTTTTTTTCCTCTTCCTAAAAACAAAAAAGAAAGTTACTACCTGACAGAAACGGAAAAACAGACCAAGAACGGCTGTTTTTTTCATTTTCTGAGACTGGATGTTGCCATTTTTAAAGGGCTCATATTTATCTAAACCCACTTTTATTCGTCTGTGGTTCATTTATTTGTGTATTTGGACCCTAATAG
>JAPQRP010000006.1:35526744-35551741 GCA_037367295.1 Apogon hyalosoma | reverse complement strand
AGCTCTGAAATTCAACTACTATGAGCTATTTTTGTTTTTATCATTATATTTGTCCAAACAAATGGACCTTTAGTTGGACCAGGCATTAAAATGAACAAATTGAAGAAAACAAGGGGTGGTCTGAGAATTTTTTCTGTGACTGCACATCATCACAGCTAAAAGTGAAATAGGCCTGTTGTGACATTTGACCCAGTCCAGTTCCAGTGTTGACGGTTTTAGTATCATCTCACTACAAACACCCAGACCACCTTAGACCTCCACGATCACTGGACTCCAGACTTTCCTATTTAGACTGGCTTTTCATGGCCCACCATGTTTGGTTTTATATTTGCTATTTTTTTTAGTATTTTACTCTAAGACTTTTTTTCACTGTTGCACTTTGAGATGAATCCGTGTATCATTTGCTCTTTTCGTATTCAATCCACAGTCAGAAAATGAAAAAAATTACTGGTTATTTCATTATTCATGTACAAATCAAAAACGAGTTGTTTTTCATTCTTTCGATTGTACGTACAAATCAAAAATGGGAAATAGATAAATGGGCCAAATGCGTGGTTTCATGTTGACATTTTTGATATCCGATTTGGTCTGACCCTGAAGGTACTGACTTCTTGGTGAGTTGAACTGGACAAACGTGGGTTTGCTAGTATTCTGCCTAATACATTCTGCGCTAATGGAGAATTTGGTGTTAATTCAGAGGCAGCAAAAGCATTACTCTGAAGGAGGACGACATGACAACTGAAAAAATGATCCGGATCTTCCAGGTTTTGTTTTGTCTAATATAGTGGGTCCATGGTCGACAATCTAAGTAGAAGACACTTCAGGAACACACCAAGAGGTCAGTCCTTCCAGGTCAGACCAAATCGGATATCAAAAATGTCAACATGAAACCCGACATTTGGTCCATTTACTTATTTCCAATTTTTTAATTTGTGCGTACGCTTGAAAGAATGAAAAACTCGTTTTTTTATTTGTAAATGAATAATGAAATAAGTAATTTTTCTTGTTTTCTGATTGTGGATTCTCAATTGAATATGAAAAGAACAAAGGTTACATGGATTGAGATTGTTCGCAGTGAAAAGCGTTTTATAAATGCAATTTATCATCATTATATATAAAAAAAAAAAAAAAAAAGACATCTGCACCCTTTCTGTGGATTATTTCAGTGTTGTCATACGATGATAAAATGGTTTGGAAATATCCGATCAGTCATGTTTTTGTGTGATTACTGGACAACCCTGGCTGCTGTGAAGCTCTTCATGTGCATCCGGTCCTTGACTCGGCTGAGAATTGCGACTACAACATTATCTGACGCAAAAAGGTAAAATAGCTCAAGCTGCTCAGGGAACTTCCCCACTTTCCATATTATGCCACATGTTAAATACAGAAGGACCACATGCCGGTAAACAGGAACATCGGTGGAGTATTTGGTCTTTTTGGAATTCGATGGAATATTCTGTACATGTGCACAAAAATCAACGCGACAACAAAATCACCAAAAATAAAGCCAGCGTAGAGATCAGCGTTATTCTATTTTTATACTTCTATTAAAACACAGTTATACAGAACAACTGCAAACAATCACAAATTGCATCTTATTTACAGCAGGTATATATTATATTTATGTATAATTCATTTGCACAACAGTTTGGTAGTTGGAGAAAATAAATCAATGATATTAAAACAAATAGAAATTTGAGGCACTCCTCTCCTGACGCCGCTCTGTTCCCACAACAAATACACACATTGGGAAATGTACATAATTTACATCTTTTTAGAAAATGGCTTCAGATTATTATTTAACCATGTTACAACTGTGTTAAATATTCTTTTTTTTATTATTTTTAAATCAGTTGTAATTGAAAACTTGGAGAATTTTTTTTTTTTTTTTTTTTTTGTTTTTTTACATTTCATTTTGCAAAACAACAGCAAGAATAACATTAATGAAAAATTGGACACAATGACAACCTGGTGGAAACCAATGGGAATGCCATGAGTTGTACTGATTAGAACGGCATATTGGCCATACCTCCAGGTCCGTAGCCAATCGGACTGTCCAAAGACATTCCCCGCTGTCTGAGTGACTGAGGGCCCATCATTCCAGACTGGGGGTGGGGCGGGGCCATCATGGGACCCTGAGGGGACATTAAAGAAGCCTGGGGGCCAAAGGGATCCCCTGGAATAGGCATGCTTCGCTGCTTCGCCTGCATCATCATAATGTTCTGCTGTGCCATCAGGTTGTGGGGGTGCTGCTGGGAGGACATCATGCCGGGGGGGTACGGGTTGGACGGGTGGTGCAGGAGGCTGTTGGCCATCATGGCTTGCTGTTGCTGGAGTTGCTGCTGGGGCACCATGCCTGTCCTTCCCATCATGTGTCCAGGGGGGCACATGGGGCCCATTCCCCCACCGGAAACCATGCCCCTGGAGCCCCCCTGAGACATGCCCATGCTTTGGCGTATTGCACCGTGCGACGGGTGGGGTGGCAGCTGCTGCTCGGCCATCATGTTCTGGAGGTTTGCCAAGTGGGGGTTTGACGAGGGGCCCCCGCCGTGAGGGGGACCAGACGACGACAGCTGTTTGAGGAGCTGCTGTGACGAAGGCTGCTGGGATGGGGGCCCCTGATGCGGGTTCTGATGCGGTTCGCTCTTGGGGAAATACTGAAGGATGCTACTGGGCTTGTCGCAAGGAATGATTCTGGAAAGATCGAACTCCGGGATCCCGGTGTGAGTGGGTCGAATGACTTCACTCAGATCTGGACCGTCGCCCATCGGCAACGAGGCGAAGGAGTCCGACGGGTGAGACGGCCGCTGGTGAGGATGACCTTTACTCATCAGGTGCAACTGCTGCGGCGGCAGAATGCTGTCATTGGACTGAGAGAAATTCTGCGACATTCCTCCACCAGGTGAGTGCATGGGGCCGTGAGGCGGTAGCTGCATGCGAGGGAAACCCGCGATCTGGATTTGAGAGATGGGGGACACGGTGCAGGGCCCTATTCCGTCAGGGGCTCCTCCGCCCATCATGGCAGAGTTAATGGAAGGCAGGACCATTTGATTTGGGGAAGAAAGCACAGGTCCTGAGGCGTCGTGGGACAGCTGCTGCTGGCCTTGGCTTGGGATTCCCATGGGGCTTTGAGGATCGCTGTGGGGGCCCATGGAGCTCTGGGACACAAGCATCTGGGAGGACGCAGGGTTCCCCATGTTCCCTAAACACAAGAGCATCATATTAATTATACGAAGACAGACACTTTTATCAGCAAAATATTAATCTGAGATTTATTTTATTGAAGTGCAGCCATCAAAATCAGCCATGTGTCTAGAAAACCATAAAGAGAATGTGCACTTGAAATATTATCACACATAAAATGACAGAAAACCAGGGTCAAAAATGCACAGTCCACCAAAAGTGCATTTTATCACTTAGTTTTATCCCTTAGTCTACAGCTGAATGAAATCCGTCGCTCATGTCTTTACGAAATGTAACGATTCTCCAGAGGACGTGTCTACAGTTTATAGCTTCATTTACATGATGCTCGGCGATAAATAAGCATTGTTTTTTTTACATTTATGTAAAAAAGGCTAATATCCTTGTTTAATTAGATGATTCATTTACGTGTCCTGTGCCCTAGATTATAAACCAATCCCATTCTTTTCACCAGTTCTAAAATCTTTAAAGTGGACAGAACACCTTAAACAGATTAATCTTCCACAGAAGCAGAAATGACCCACCAGTCATGAGTTAAACGTTCATTACATCAGAAAATCTCCCATTAAATGCAAAACTGTTCCAAAAACCACCTCAAATAAATATTTCTTTGCAAACTTAAAGAAGTTTTCATATTAAGCAGTCCAGCAGCCTTCTACAATGAGACAATTCTGATAAATATAAAAAAAAAACATGAATGGAAACATGTCTATTGCCTAACAGGACACTCTAAGTGTATGTCTTCTTCTGTACCTCCGATGCTGACACCAGATAGAAGAGGTCGATCTGGCAGCATCTCATCATCAGACGTGGCAATAGTTTTGATTGCATCATGGTAGAGGGGAGTGGAGCTGGGCATGGCGTACTTGGACATCTGAGACATTATCAGAGACAGAGGATTCTGTGATGGAGGTGCATCAGGAGAAGAGGTGAATGGCATGCTGGGATTTATGGAGCCTGGCTGGCTGATCGGTGTGGAGTTGGAACTTCTCGGGGGAAGTGCCTGGCCTGCAACAAATAAACATGACAACAATGAAAAGAAAAGCATTAAAAGGTTAAAGGTTAACTTACTTCATCATTGTTGTAGGGAAATTTAGTCTTGGCATTTTACCATTCCTATACACACAGTACTTAGCATTAGCATTAGCACATAGCACAGATTAAGAGCACTGAGCTGCTGCTGAAGATGTTCCCCACGTACCTGTCTCAGATGCACCGTTTCCACTATTGCCCACTACTTTCCCACTGGTTGGACCACCTGGACTTGGAAGAGCTGCTTTAGGTGATGTCCACCCAGGGGAGCCTACAGCCATGGCTGGGGACTTGAGTTGCCCGGGAGAGGCAGAGGGAGAGTGCAACCCAAGGTTGGAAGACCCCATTACCTGGGGAGACTTAATGGAAGAGGAGGAAGGAGTTCCAGCACCTGATGCAGGGGGAAGAGGGGGGTGATGCCCTGCAGAGGAAATCTGTGAGGGAGACTTCAGTCCGGGAGCAGAAGGCGAAGGCAAAAGAGGAGATGGCTCTTGGTCGAGGGATGGAGACTTGAGCTGATGAGGTGGAGGCAGTGAAGGAGAAGTCAGGGGGTTAACACTGAGTGACTGGTCAGAGGGGTGTCGAGATCCGAGGTCTGCTCTCCTGAGTCCTCCACCCATCGGCATATGGCTGAGCCGCAAAGTACCTCCCATTTGATTAGGACCCTGCTGTTCAGGCCCAAACATCTCTGGACCAGGTTGCTGAAGATAGGGCCCTTCAACCTGGCCTCCAGAGAAGGGACCTTGATTTGGAAACTGGAATGGGCCATCGGGTCCTGGCATGATTCCCTTATTTCCTCCTCTTCCATTCTGTGAAGCCCTGATTCGTGATATCTCTCCAGGGCTAAACATGTCACCTAAAGGTCCACCTCCAGCAGGCCCTCCACGGAGCTTCTGTGATAGCGCCATCTGTTGTTGTTGGACATTCATGGGCTGGTTCATGTTCATTACAACGTTACCCCCTAGTGGAGAATCCACCAAGTCTCTCATATGTGGACCTCCCCCAGGAGATCCCATAATCTCTCGTGAGCCAGGAAAGTCCATAGGATCACCTCGAGTCGGAGGTGGACCCCTCCCCATACCCAAATTGGGAAAGTCTGGACCCCCGGGATTGTCCATAATTCTTGAGCCCAGGCTGCCCTGTTGCTGCTGTTTAGCCAACCGGTCAAGTTCAAACCTGGGAAGCCCTTGCATCTGCCGTTTCTCCATGAGGCGGAACATTTCCTCACGGGTTAGCAGATGTTCTGGATCGCCCTGCAGGTGCTGAGGGGGTCCACTGGGATAGCAACCATGGAAGGGACCTCCACCACCCATGTTGTTGGGCATGTCATCTAGCCAAATCATCCCTGGCCTGGTGGGCCTCTGCGGCCCTAGACCCTCCATTGGGAAAACTCCCCCAGGACTACCAGGAAACCCACCTCCCCCATGTGGTCCTCTTGGTATTTGTCCTAGAAACCTTGGGCCACGGGGTCCCTCCTGATGCATGTCTAACACACGTGCATTTCCACTTATTCCCCCTCCCATCATATTCCCAGGACCCCACTGCTGGTCTCCAGGTTTGCTATGGTAGGGAGGAGGGGGCCCTCTAATCATCACGGGACCTCCATGCATCCCCATCTCAGACATCATTCTGAAGTGCTGGGGATGTGTATGCGGTTGCATTTCCTGTTGTCTCCTCTTCTCTTGATAGTATTCCTCTTGAAGTTTCCTCCAGGCTATCTGCTCTGGAGTCAGTCCCTCTGGTCCCAGTAAGGGGCCCATGTCCACTCCAGGTGAAGACAGCTGGTGATGCGAGTGCTGGGGTAAGTTATGATGAGAATCCATTTGTGGGCTGTCAATTGTAGGTCCGCTAAGCGATTGTGTTTGAGAAATGATCGACTGAAGGGGTTCTTCATACTTCTTCATGCTTGCCAGCTGAGCTAAAGACGTCGATAGCATATTACCGCTACCACAATTTCCAGAACTATTTGCACCATTGTCACTGTCATCAAGAATGCCACTCCGTTCAGTATTGTTTATGTTGGAGGAGTTGTTTGGAGGATTAGCGTTGGATCCTCCGGGGTCTCCAGGTACTCCACTGGAGCCACTGCGTAGAAGAAGCCTCTCTATGTCTCTGAGCGTCTGCAGAGAACGTTCCCTGTGTTCCAGCTGCTCTTTGGACAGACCATCTCTGTTCCCCGGCCCAATCCTATGGCCTGGATCGCTTTGAAGGTGTGCAGACTGGACAGAGGGACTTACAGAGGGTGAGATGGTAGAGGCAGGAAGAGGCATGCCCCCCACTCCCTCCCCATCTCCACCTCCTGGTACCAGGCCTGCAGGGAGGGCCGTGCCTCCTCCTTCTGACCTATGGGCAATGATGCTGTTATTGCTGGAGGCTCCACCGGGTCTGGTCTGAGAGGATTCAGTATCGGAGTGTCCTGATGACGACGGCGTCCCTGCAGGATGCAACGGGCCTCCAACTCCTGCAGAGGCTGGTCGTGGGGTTCCACTTTGGGATTTTGGGGTTCCGGTGGGTGGAGAGCTGCTGGATCTCACCTTCTCAGGTAGGTTTAAGAGCTTCCCTGACGAGTGGCCCTGTGGTAAAGAAAACAAAATGACAATAAGTATATGGACTGCAGAGGCAAAGAGACTGTTAAGAGCTGAGAAAACTATTTTATGGCAACTTCTAAATCAACTGATCTCTATAATTAGTCCTTTATCAGTGATTTATCTCCATTTATGATAATATTATCCTCTGTATTTTGCATTTTCAGTGAAAATAAGGTATTTTTCTATATTTAATTCACCGATCATCAAATCTCACAGTAAATTTGAAGGTTATTCTATGGAAACAGAGAAAAACGGGACTTTTTCAGCAAAATATATCATTATTTTATACAGGGTTTCTGCAGGTAAAGTTGTGCTCATAAGTTTACATACCCCAGCAGAATTTATGATTCTTTGTCCATTTTTCAGAGAATATGAATGATAATACAAAAACCTTTCTTTTACTTTCTTTCACGGCCATAAACAATAGGCAATTAAAGGGTTCGGCCTGTCAGTCATCACACTATACTTCTGATCAAAATTATTAAATGTTTATATAATCAAAATAAATCTTGAATAACCATGCTTTTTTTTCCCATCACGTGTATTAACACTTAATGTTTTTTTAATGCCTCTGGACATCGAATTTAAAACATTTTAATGCCATTTAAGACCTTAATTTTTACAAAATCTATTTAATGACTTTTAATGCTTTTTAATGACCCGCAGAAGCCCTGTTATAACAATTAATGTTTCATGGTTGGTTAAATGTCTTATTGAAGATATCCCATCAGAGATTCTGTTTAATTCTTCTTAAGTATGAGAAAATACCAATCAGAAAAGTTACATGATTTCAGCCTAATTCGTTTTATTCAACTAAAAATCTTAATATTATTACTGACATGCCACACAAAGACAATAATCATCAATCAATTTACTACTCCATGAATTATGACTAGTTCTTAGTAACAGGATTGATATTTCAGAGATTGTCGTAGCTATAGTACGATATTTTATATATTACGTATTATAGTAATTTCATCAGTCAAAGCAACCCATAGTGCACTTCTTATTATACACGCCAGTCAAAACAACTGCTAATGGAAACAGGAACAAAGACACAGACTGAAACAACTACACAAATTAACCTTCCCACGCACTTTGCATCGGTGGTCTCGCCTGAAAAAAACCACTCTCCTTCTTCGTGGTTTAACAAACGGTCAAGATTGTGTTAAATCTGTTAATGTCTTGTCGTGATTGTCTGACCTGTTCCAACTTGGTGCGAGGAACGTTTTGCTGGTGAAACAGGAGGATGGAGTCGGCCTGTCCTTTCATTACCGCTTCTGCAGCACTGTCGAACACACGCAGCAACAAACAGCACAGTTACACAAGTTCACATCAGAGAGAACAGCACAGAAATACATTTCCAACAGATTAGTCTGAAACAGATAATGTAGAAATATAGGACAGAACAGAATACGATAAAATAGAACCGTATTTAACAAAATAAAACACAACAGAATCAAATAAAACAGAACACATCAGCTAAATCTGGTCAGTGTTTAATTTTGTTAGAATGAAATAGTACACAATAAATAAGTAAATAAAAAATTTAAAGACTCATACTCACATTCAACAGTAAAACTCAAAACTCAATGAATGATTCCTACACATAAAAGGAATGTCTGTGTCTATAAAATACTTCTAATATATTTAAAGCTGCGTATGACTTCCATCACCAGTTTTTCATCAAATCTGTAAAACCAGAGTCACAGCCTAAGTATTATGAATCCGTAAGTCTTTCTGTGATTACGCATCTGAATCTCTTCCCTCACGGTGACCAATTTCGAAGTGTACTCCACCATAAACAATCCATGTGCGGTTGCGTGGCGCTTCTTCCCATAATGCATGTCGCAACAAATTTCTGAAAATGCCTGAGTGACCTACCGGCTCTGTTTGTAAACAAATGGATTGTTTATGGTGGAGTACACTTCAAAACTGTTCACTGTGAGGGAAGAGATTCAGGTGCGTAATCACGGAAAGACTCACGGATTTGTGATACTTAAGACTATGACTCTGGTTTTACAGATTTGATGAAAAATGAGTGATGAAAGTCATACGCAGCTTTAAAATACTTTGAATCAATTAAGAATCTAAATCAAAATCTCTGTTTCAGCTTGCGTGTGTAATATCAATAAACAAGAAGCATTTGCAAGAGTGTCAAAGTCCATTATTTGTTTGAAAATATGAAAACAGTTTTAAATAAAATAAAGCAAAACTGACAGGAAATGATGTGAAACTGAGTAGAGCATTTGCGTGGTATTTTGTAGATGTAAAGCAAAACTGCTGGTACACGTCTGAACAATCTCCATGACTTGTACAAAGGCTGGTCCTTGAATAAAACCCTGTGGTGTGAACACAGTCTACCACAACGCACAACAAACAGGTCCAGAAGGTCATTTATTCCACGTGCTATCGACCATGTAAATGACAGTGTAATTTGGAGATTGTGTTGGTATGGTGTTAGCTAGGAATGTTGGGTGACACGGTGGTGTAGCGGTTAGCACTGTGGCCTCAAAGCAAGAAGGTCCCGGGTCCAAACACATGCACCTAAGTAGGTTAACCAGTCAGTCTAAATCGCCTGTAGGTGTGAATGGTTGTTCGTCTGTACATGTCTGATCTATGATGAATTGGGGACACGTCCAGGGTCAACCCCGCCTTCGCCTGATGGTAGACGGGATGGGCCACAACACCTCCGCGACCCTCTCAAGGACTAAACGATCCAGAAAATTAAATGAAAAAATGAATAAATAAATGAACAATTGTTGTTTGGTTGCTGTTTGCTGGCTGTAAATCACACTTAGCCTTGGGGACAATAAAGATACCTTGAATACATTACTACAAACCAGTTTTGTTTTTTGTTTTTTTTTTTTAGATTTTTGTCATGGAAGATAGCACACACCTAATTTTTTTTTTCTCAATTTTTCTTCAGATTTTTAAAGGAGTGATATTTTGCTTTTGTAAATGCAATTCTGCATTTTAAAACATTTCCCTGTGCTCTACATAAACTGTAAATGCTCTGCTTGGGTCTGAATTCTTCATTCATTCAACTCCACAGCTCCATCTTCAACCCTATTTCTGACTAATGACACCAGAAAGGTGGTTTGGAGCGCTGGCCCTTTAAATGCAAATGACCCACTTCATGCCCCACCCCCTCCAGATTATTGACTATGCGCTCTGTCTCATTAATACAACCAACAGCTGAACATTTTAGGTAATCAGATTGAAGTTTGGACACATTTTCAGTTTTTACTCCAACCACTGCTGCTGACAAACAATTATGTCGTACTCGGAGAAATGTTCGTCGGAAGTCTGGACCTCATATGTGCAAAATCGTGACATAACTAGTTATAGACGGAACAAATTAAGCAGGAATTAAAACAAGTTGTTGAAATCCACTCGATTTTTGCCGGAATGAATATAATTTAATATAGCTTTTGGTTGATGGATTTATCCTTTTATTTATTTTATGAAATATTCTTATGTTGTTTTATTGCACCCATTTTATGTACAGCACTTTGTGATTTTTATCTATGAAAAGCGCTTTATAAATAAATTTTACTTACGTACTTACTATAAATATAGCGTTGCAGGATCTGGAGGGTTCAAATTCGAACTTTTTGAACTCTTAGGCTCCAAATACACAAATAAATGAACCAAAGACTAATAAAAGTGAGTTTAGCAAAATATGACCCCTTTTAAAAAAAAAAAAAAAAAAAAAAAACACAATTTGTAATTATTGTGATGTTTTCACCTGTTTGCTAGGCTGGTTGTGAAAACATAGACCACTTGCTGTGAAGACTGAACCGGCTCCGCTTTTAGCCCCGGTCCCCCTCCACATCCCATAACAGGACCTCCGGGTTCAGGCATGGGGCCTGTAGGCAGACGATCACAGAGTCCATGGATTGGACCCGCCATCCCTCGATCCCCTGGGGAAAAAAAAAAAAAAAACAAAAAAAACACCAGCACTCTGGGTTATTCATGTTGTTTTGTACTGGTTTTAACTGTCAAACTGGTTTACCCCTTGGGCTTCAAAATCTAAACACTAGATGGAGCTAAAACACATGTAAAGTCATTTCAGTGGTAAAGGACAGGTTGACATTCCAAGTGTTGTTTTCAGTGTGATGCCTTTATCACACTATGATACGTGTGGTCATAGTAACCAACGCATGCATTTGTTTTAGGTTGTGATGCAGTTGTCGGTGTGACTCACGGTGCGTTGCGGTGTGTGGCTTGTCTTCATCTTCCTCAGTGTCAGGTCCAGAACACCATTCGTCACCACTATACGGCTGCTTCTTCTCCAGGACGCAGCGTCGCTTACTGCGCATAACGCCCTCTGGAGAAAAAAATGACCAAAAAAAAAAAAAACACATATTGGCTTCTTATATATAACCAATATGATCCTGATCCAAGCGGCTCTAGAGGTGGTGTCCTCTCTGCTGTAGTACTGCATGTCCTTTTAAATGATGTTACAATGGATTGGGATATAGATTACACTCAGCAGAACACCTATTTTTAATGTTTTCCCCAAAATTGAAACATGAAACCAGCTGTACACAGTAGGGCTGCATTATATATACTGCACCATTTCAGTAAATAGACACATCACAGGATGGTCAATGTCAAATGTGATGCTGTAACTTTTCTGCCGCTAAAGGGAAACTTGCACGGCTGTCTGTTCCGTCTGATACAACATGTTTGACTCTGATTTAATGGCTCTGGGACACACACAGTTTGTCTCCTAATGAGGGATGAACAGGCTCTGCAAACCAGCAATCAGTTGATCAATCATTCTAGATCTGTTTATCAAAGCAGCCAGAGCCAAGTACGACATTAAAGCTCAAGAAAGGAGCAAAAACTTTTAGCTTTTAATTCGCAAACTACTATTAACTTTTTATTTGCAGGTTCTCTCGGTACATATCATTAAAAAGTGATTAAATCTTAAACCATCTGCTTTAATTTCCTGTGATTTATACCGCACTGTACAACATGAGGTTTGTTGGTTTAGTAAAGTTCTTATGATCACATATACTTTTCTCAGTCTCTGTATTAAGATCCAATCTGATATATGTGAAGTATGTACAGCGGGAAAAACTCAAGTTTCAGGGTAAAAAAAATCCATGTATCATTTGTTCTTTTCATACTCAATTGAGAATCCAGTCAGAAAACTAAATATTCATGTATAAATAAAAAAAGAAAAAAAATAGTTGTTTGTCATTATTTCGACTGTACGCACAAATTAAAAATTGGAAATAAGCAAATGGACCATACGTCAGGTTTCATGTTGACATTTTTGATATCCGATTTGGTCTGACCCGGAAGTTACTGACTTCTTCGTGCGTTGAGCTGGACAACCGTGGGTTTGCTAGTATTCTGCGCTAATGGAGAATTTGGTGTTATTTAGAGGCAGCAAACATGTTACTCTCCAGGAGGATGACATGACAAGTGAAAAAATGGTCAGGATCTTCCAGGTATTGTTGTTTTGTCTAAGTAGAAGCCACGAAGAAGTCAGTAACTTCCGGGTCAGACCAAATCAGATATCAAAAACGTCAACGTGAAACCCGACATAAGGTCCATTTGCTTATTTCCAATTTTTAATTTGTGCGTACAATCGAAAGAATGAAAAACAACTTGTTTTGGGGTTTTTGATTTGTACATGAATAACAAAAGAACGAGTCATTTTTTCGTTTTCCGATTGTGGATTCTCAGTTGAATATGAAAGAATGAATGATGCACAGATTTAAGAACACCTTCTACAAACCAAAGTGGTCGTATTTAGTGTGACCTCCCGTTGCGATTTTTTTCAGACAATATGACATTTATTGCATTCATTTTCTAATGTTTTACACCAGCTTTCATTCAACACGTCAGATGTTTCTAACTGTTTGTGCTGCTTGTTGCCATGGGGTCAGAAGTCACAATAAATAGTGACTTTAACCTTTAACCCATTTAGTTCAATTTGTGTCTTTTAAGACAGCACACATTATATATTTTTTAATTATTTATTCTAAGGTACAAAGATACTAACCAAGATGGCCACCTACTGAACAGTTTTTATGCTTTTTATTTTATGAGCATTTATTTATTTATTTGTTTATTTATTTATTGTTGCCTCTTTCTTTCTCACAGAAAATAAACTATTTCAATATCATGCATCCCGGTGCATATGTATAATATGTCATCATTTGCAGCCGTTTAAAGTGTTGTCACTGTGTTTTTATATGCATGCTGGTGACCTTTGCAGATGCAGTGTTTTAAGCCTACTCACATGGCTAACTGTGACACTGAACACATAAGCTGCTGTGCACCAGTGGGTGCAAACAGCTGCAAGAAAAATGCAGCAGCTTTAACATTTCCACATGCACTAAAAGAGGCAGAACTAATATCTGACACATCACAGCGGCGTATTTACACTCATAACAGTGACGGGAAGACTGAAGTTGACCAGTTCCTCCTACAGTCCGTCAGATGAAGGTGACTTTGGGCAAAAAAAGTAGGTTGGTTTTGGAAATGAAAAGAGCGCACAGCAAGAGGGAGGGGTAGTTTAACAGAGGCAGACAGAGGCCAATAGGTAAGTTGTTTTTGTTAGTAGCAGCTACTGGTTAAAAAAAATAAAAAGAGGTTTCCATTCACAAAGATCCACCTTGTCGTTGATTCTCTTCCTGTTTTGGCCTCTGTGCTCTTTGTACTAGAACCACACCCCTCCCCCTCTGCATACGAAGGTGTCTGTATATGACTGTGTTTGCTTAAAGAGGAGGTTCATGTCTTGTACAGGAAGCCCAGACGAGTTTCAGACAAATCACACTAATGCTAATGTCAGTCAAACCTCATGATCAAGGAAATAAATAAACAAAACGAAGGCTGTATAAACGAGAAATGAATGCAAATCAAAGTGCGGCGCCACATAAGCACTCAAATGTTTACAGAGACACAAAGACAAGCCTTTCCCACCCACGCTCCTGCCTCAATAACAGCAAATGTCTCTAAACTTACTACATTTTCAGAACCTCATCGCCCGGCTCCCCCTCTAAGAGCTACAGAAAACCCTGATGCTTTTTCATCAGGGACACGTCAGCGTAGCGAGGGCATAGCGCAACTATCAAAAAGCCAGGGGGAAATTCTGACGCTTCACTGAAAGGTCAGGGCATTTCAGCGAGAGAGGAAACAAGTTCATGTGTCCTCTCGGTCCCTACATTCACTTCCTGCTGTGGAGGAGGTGAACACACATAATCTGGTGTTTTCGGGTGAAGATTTAGCTCATACGAAGATAGAGGAAGTGAGAGTGGGTGTACTTTTACAGTCTAATACAGGGACGATGCTATGCTGGACAGACAGTGTGTCGTTAGCTACTACAGCTAAAAATTAACATTAACCGCATCCAGCGCCGGTGATAGCGGTGTCCTCTGACCGGATCGGGCTGAACACTGGCATGAAGAAACATGCATCAAAATGTCAGAACAAATGTCAAACGTGACACTATTTGGACTCTGTTACATTTCAGAAGAAAATGTGGTACTTTTTTTACTTCACCGCATTTACTCAACTCAACTTTATTTATAAAGCACTTTAAAAACAACGCAGCTGGCCAAAGTACTGTACAGGGACATTAAAAACACATAAAAGAATTAATAAAAAACATAAAAATACATTAAAACAATAAAAGCCATCCTCTCACACTGATGTGAGAGGTTAAGTTTGCAGTTATTTTACGAATTAAGTTAACGGTATAGAGTTTAAGACATAATAATGCTTTGTTATCGATTAGACTGTAAATAGAAGTAGAGATGAAACACTTGGTCAACAACATTTAAGAGCGTGATTCACACAAACACTGGTATGTTCTTCCTCCACTTTAGAAAAAAATAAATAAATCTGCCCATACAACCTTTGTTTTTATGTTATGAACATACCTTCCTCTTTATTAATAATAATAATAATAATAATGATGATGATGATGATGGATGGATTAGATTTAGTGAGTATAGCACTTTTCTATGAACGCATACTCAAAGCACATACGGTGGATACATTATTCATTCACTCACACTTTCACGCTCTGGTGGTGGTAAACTACATATATAGCCACAGCTGCCCCGGGGCAGACTGACGGAAGCATATGATTATAATTATTATTATAATTAAGAGGCCACAGACATATCGATAAAACAACAGTCATATAATATGAAAAGTGGACGTCACTGTTATCAAGGACATAATATTAACCAAGCAGCTGATATTAGATGACGGCCTTTAACATGAACATGTCGGTTTGTGTTTTCATAACGTTAGCTTTACTGTGCTCTTCCTGCTCTACCCTCTTTCCCAAAAAACGCCAAACTCAAGGCTTAAAAAAAAAGAGGCATTTCACAAAAAATTAGTATGATTACATGTACAGCATAGGTGAGTTATAACCACAACTCAACTAATCAGTTTAATTGGACTAATCTATCTATATACACCTTTTGAATTTATGGCAGTGCTTGTTAGTTTGGGGTGGGATTTTCTTTTTCTATATTTTGTCATTTGTTGCTCTTTCTATTTTTCATGTTCATAAAATCTATCATGACGTAAATTGCCATGAGAATGGACACTGTTGTTAATTCGTCCATAGCGTATTTCTGTCTGAGCTGCTGAGGAGGCACTGTGTCAGTCATTGTCGTCTTCATTAGCAATTTCTTCCAAGCATCTTCTCTGGCGAAATTATTGGTGATTCATTTCAATTTTTTTATGCAGTGTCCTTGGGAAAATGTCTACAAAGTCTATTCACAGTTTTGAGATATTTTGGTTTTTTTTGATGAATTTTTGAAATATTAAACATTTGCCTTTACTTATAATGAACCATATTCTGATGGCTTACAAAATGGAAATGGAAAATGGTTACAGATATCAATAGAGTTCCTTTTGAACACTGATAGGAAGTCATATATGGACTTTCATTTAATCAGTTGAGTTATTCTCCAGTGAAAGTACCACCCACGTCTATTGGGAGACTGATCTCCTGCGTCAACACCACAGGACTCTAACATTAGCAGCAGAACCTGACAACCTCGCAAATTCAACTTGTTATTGATTACTGATAGAACATGCTGGTGAGATACAGGGAAAGGTGTCACGTAAACCACTGAGTGTCAAAGAAGTTTCATCCACTTTTTTAAAATTTCACCGTAGTAGCTGCTAATGCACCAATTACATATAATGACATAACCAATCACAGTAGAGTAGAGCCATCCCTCCAGCCAATCCAACACGAGTCCCGTCTACTCCCCACTGCCTCCCTTACCTCCTTTGGCATCCGTCTCCAGCGACACAGGAATGGCATTTCTTGCTTCACCAGAGTCAATGGAGACGCTCCGCTCCCGCTTAGATTTGGTTTTCAGCATCCCACCGACGCCGCTCACCGATTGGCTGACAGCCTTCAACCCATGGTTGCCGGGGGAAATCTGGTTGCTCTTGACCCCATGGCTACCAGCACCGATTCCCTTCGGCCCCAGGTGGCCCCCGGCGGCACCTGGCGGCTGCTGCTGCTGGGCCTGCTGGTTTACGCTGGGGATCTGGGATCGGCTGTCACCAGTGACCTGCTTGCCATGATTGGCCAGTTTATTGTCCGTGTGCATTTGACTGGCTGGTGATTGAGGTGGAGGTCTGGTATGGAGAATAGCTGGGCCCGTTTGTCAGTGGAGCTCACATTGCTTACAGGCAGCGCTGATGGGATAAGAATGGATAATCAGTGTCAAATCAAGCAAGCAAAAAAAAATTACAATAATAAATATCTGGATGCAAAGACAGACATTGAGATTATCTTCACACCAGAACTTGTTAGTCAGGCTTAATCAGACTCTGGTCCATCCATTTGGCTGGTTGTGAACACAGTAATTGCACTAATGGCAGTAATTGAGTGGTTTGTTTGTGGTGGGAACGTGATCGTACCTCGTGCCGACATAAGTACCAGCTCCTGTGGCTGACATGCTCAGCATTGTGGGATGCAGCAGAATGTGCAAACTGTAGTAGCAGCCCGACTGTAAGTACTTTCTAAACATTTTCAGTTGCATAACAATAAGTTTAATTGCATCTGTACAAAACTACAGCAGCAGAAGGTGACATTTTACCGTTGTATCCAGGTCATTTTCTTTTTGACATTTTGATGAATGAAAGTGTGTAAAAAAGTGTGAAACAGAACCAATATGGAATTTAAGCAGCAATGATTTATGGACTTCTACGTGTTAATCCCTCCAACCAATATTCAAATAATAGCCATCAAGCTCCCAGCAATTCTTGAACGGTGTTTTTGCTTTAAACTCCCATCCACAACAGTCTGTTTTAAGCTATGTTACAATCCTTTCATAAACTGAAGTGGCCCTGTGTAGTATTAATATTCCAAATTCTCTCCAGTAGGGAGAAATCTGGTACTAGATCACACTTACGACTACCACGCATCTGTCCACACATCTGTATTATGGTATCATCAAGTTTTCTTCTACAAGCTAAAACTCGTAGATGCTTAGTTTGACAGTTGGTAAAAAAAAAAAAAAAAAAAAAAAATCACACTGTCTTATAATCTTCATATGCTGCATCAGCTGATAGTTTACATAATAGCTCTGTTAGCTTAGCTCTGTTTTTAGACTGAAAACAGCCACAGTAAAACTACCAATCGCCTGTTTTCTGTACGGTTTGTGTCGTCAGTAGCTGAACTAAAGATCTGTTTGGAATTGAACGAACAAGGTCAGAACTGTCAGTTTAGTCTGAACCGTGGATCAACAAACAGGAACTTAGCAAAGATAATAACATCCCATAATAACTTTATGCCTTCATAAGCTTCATAATCAAACTCATCCATGTAGAAGAAACGCTGACATTTCAGCATCAAATTACATTCTTTTCATCTAGAGTCCAGTGGAGAAAACAATAACAGTGCTTCCAGCTTTTACCACCTCATCACTTTCTTTGACTCTAAAAGTTGTTTCTAAGCGGTTCTCATCACATCCCATCCTCACTGTGGGAGATTGGCAGTGACTCACTACTCCCTCTAGTGGTCACATAAATCTCCTGGCCCACTGTTGTAAATACATTCAGTTTAGTTATCTCTACAATCCAATAAACTGGCATGTTTGACAGAACTTCGCAGCTCTTTATTCTAAATGCGCTCATGAAAAAATATGCAGTATGTGAGTAGAAATACTGCGTATAACCATTTAAATTTTTTTTAATACATGTCTGTTTCTTTCTGTTCCAGAGAGTCACTGAAAAAATTATTAGACCAACCCCTTGTTTTCTTCAATTTCTTGTTCATTTTAATACCTGGTCCAACTAAAGGTCCATTTGTTTGGACAAATATAATGATAACAACAAAAATCCATCATAACAGTTTAATTTCAGAGCTGATATCTATCCATTTTCCATGTTTTCTTGATAATAACCAAAATCACTAAAGTTCTTGCATCAGTAGCTATGGCACTGTACTGACAAAAACAGTGCTTTTATTCATTCCATGTTTTCTGTTCTGTCTGTTTTAGCCGCATGATTCACACAGGAGTTAGGACTTGATTGCATAACCATTGTTTTTGATGACTTTTGATGGTCTAATAATTTTTTCCCGTGGCTGTATTGTGCCTTAAAGGAAACCAGGTGCTGGAGTTTTCATTAAAAAAGGTCTTAAAAGGAACCTTGACGACCTTATTTACTGTATGGGCTTAAAGTAAACACGGAGGCCTGTCCACTCACCTCATCTCACCCGGATGCTCAGCTGACATACTGCCATGCAGCTCTGCAGGACACTTCACTGACCACACATGGATCTGGGTGGACAACAAGAGAGGAGGATTATCAGTGGAGGCAGATAGCAACCATTACAGTCAATGGCAATCTGTGTGCGTTCTCAGCCCATGTGCCGACATCAGGTTCATGAATCATGAAAAAGAAAAAAAGAAGGTAAAAAAAGGTCAAAGATTGATAGGTGTGATAATGGTGAAGCTGCAGAGACACGGTGATGTAACTGTCCCTTTAAGGAAAAGAGAGCAAAGACCGGGAGGGACCTGCGACTCGGACGCTTTTGGTCCCTCCCCCTACCACTCTGCAAACCACAAAAACTCCACCACACATTCCACAACACTGTCTGTAGCAATACCTGCCACACTCCTTCACAGAGACACATTCTGTTTGAGTTTAACACAATTAAAAACTCATCTGCTCATTTCACTTTTTGTTGTGTTTTTGTTTTATACACATGGAGGGTTTATGAGGACTGTATATCAGAATGTACACACCTCTAGCAGCGTTCTAGCTCATCATTAGCGATGGAAGAAGGGTTCAAGTCCATAGCTGTGTGCTGACACTACCACCTGCCTATGTCTATAACTCCGAGCTTCTGATTTTAACCTTTGCAACAGGGGTGAGCGAGGAATCGGTGTCTACAAACCAGCTGTACACAAGTTCCTACTCTGTTTTAGACTTGTATTGAAAAGCGTACTTCAGGTTTGTTTGCAGGTCTCAACAGGACCTTTCCACACCTGCTGCTTGTGAACAATAGCTGGTCATAACAGTCATCGCAGCCTGTTCGAAAACATCTAACCTAGATATCTGGCTGACATAATGCAGATCACTCGTAAACATTTCCAGTGGTTTCCATTTTTGGCCGATGACACAATTGCCGGCGCTGTCAGCTGCCCCGCTCTAACAGACCCATCTGCAGCGCTCACTCACCTTGGCAGGTAATGGTAAACACGATGTTGTAATGAGTCATTAATTAACGGCAGCTCAAGTCGGCACAGAGCGCTGCCTTGTTCGCCGGCTGAAGACTTCATCACTCATTAACTCAAGAGGGGACGGACAGACGTCACTGCTGTTGACAAAGTGTGACTCACTTTGGTTTGTGTAACACACGGCGGAGGCAGCCTAATCATATGGTGAGTCTCTGACCTTCAAGTGGACAGTTAAGAAAAGATAGGCCTATCTGATGGGAATGCCAGTCCAGCAGATAACGCCGGAGTCCCAGTCATTTCGGACAGAGATGACACGATCAGCGAGATAACAACAGAAAAGACTAAAAGTCAAACGCAGTCCAGTTTGTCACACTGTGCAACAGCTGCAAGTCACTCACCAGGATTTCCCCCCCCCATCAACTTATGTGCCACTCCAAGCTCTTAACAAAAGCCACACATGTCAAAAAAGCAAAACAAGTTTCAATCACATTCAGTGTTACCCTATTTTAAGTTAGTTTATGACCATGTGACAAATCCCCATGTTTCTTTTTTTGTCCCATAAAAAAATAAAGTGCTTAAAGGGGTCATATTTTGCTAAACCTACTTTTATTAGTTTTTTTGTATTTGGGGAGCCTAATATTTCCTTGAAAAATATCGATTTTAATGATTTTCCATTTTAATGAACATACGATCATAAACACAACAATATAACACTTCAAAACCCTCAATAAGATCTACAGTGAATAAAATAAAATATTGATAATAATATCAGTATGTGCATTACATATTGAGCATACACACATCAGTGAACATTAATATGCACATAGACATATATATCCAATGAATCATAAGACCATAATTTGGTCATCCTTTTCATTTCTATTTCACAATATTAATACTCTAGGCCCGGAATTAGTAATAAGCTATTTTGAGGTCATAAAGGTGGTTGCAACAGTCCTTGTCCAGTTCCAAGCATTTGCACATTTAGGTTACTTGCTTGATGAAGTCTTTGTTAAATAACTTTTCATAAAAAAGCTCTGGTTTCTTCAATCAACCAATAATTAGCACAACTCCTACTAAATGTCACTAATATAAAAGTGTTTGCTTAACCTAGAACAAACCAAACTTATCAAATAAGTGCCTAAAATAATAATTCAGGCTCTTTTTTTAAAAGTATAGAGGCTCCATTTGACAAAAATGAAGTAGAAATCACTGACTTTACAGTTATTTTCAGGCAGGATTAGTTTTTTAATTTAAGCATTAACATAACTATATACTATTCAAACCAATCTGAAAAACATCCCCATAAGTGTTTACCTTCTAGTCTAGTAGGTTAACAAAATGCTATTGTTACTAGCATTTTTTCAGTTAAATTAATGTTTAACAGAACTGTTGTGTGGTCACATTTCTCAAACAAAGCACTTACCATTGTGAGGCAAAAATATTCTGTTTGATTAGTGTTGCTCATGCATTTCAGAAATGATTTTATTTGGAATCACATCAAAACACAATTTGCAATTCGGGATGTGGAAAAATCCCATCTAATCTTGTTACTTTTGCGCAACAGATGGAAAAGGTGTAAAAGGTGGTAACACATTCAAGGTATGTCATTTTATTGTGACTAAAACCCCAAAAGTAACATCAGCCTAATGTTAAATTTAATTATCAGGAGTTATCCAATGGTGTGTTAATGGTACCAAGCACACTGTAGTAAGATAGTTCATTATACATTAATTACTGGATTAATAGATTACTATGCTACAAAACGTCCCGCACATAATTTGACACACTGAAAATACGTGGAAGCAAAAAATACTGTATTGTACTTTTTTTGTGCATTGTTTGAAAGTTCGTGTAATCCATATGCACAAATCAACAAAATACACAACATAGGTCTACTACTTTTAGCTATTGTAATGTAAAGATGCTAAATGCTCTACATTAAACTACATGTGCACTTTGTTCAGTTTGTGCAGTAATTTTGTTGTGCAACTTCTTAAAATGGTTTCACCAGAGAAAACATACTGTGGGTGTGTCTGATGTGTCATCTCTCTGTCTTTTTGGTTTTATGTCTGTATTTAACAGAGATTTATTTATATGAGCCAGTGTTTTGACAGGTAGAATTCTAGTTGTTACTAATAAAACAAGGATGATTAATGTATTGAAGTGCAACAGTCAGCTACGACAGTGTGACAAAGAGCCACGATGCACAATAACGGTACACTGGATAAAAGCACATACAACTATCATGCATGTTTCCTCATAAGTACATTAATATGTTCGTTTTCAGTGCTGTGGTCAGAGTTTGTGTGTTTAATAGCATAAAAATAACATCAAGTAACCAAGTGATGACAACTGTAGCCTGACAGTGATGCCCATGATATAAGTTAAACATCTGTGTTCGACTCCCAAAAACACCAACTTCTCTCTAGAAATAATAAAACAGTACTTTTCCATTCTGGCCTTGCATTGTACAATCGCTGAAAAAAATTAGACCATTAAAAGTCATCAAAAACAATGGTTATGCAATCCAGTCCTAACTCCTGTGTGTATCATGTGACTAAAACAGAACAGAAAACATGGAATGACTAAAAGCACTGTTTTTGTCAGTACAATGACATAGATACGGATGTAAGAACTGAAATGATTTTAGTTATCAAGAAAACATGGAAAATGGATAGATATCAGCTCTGAAATTAAACTACTATGAGAGATTTTTGTTGGTCTCATTATATTTGTCCAAACAAATGTACATTTAGTTGAACCAGGCATTAAAATGAACAAGAAATTGAAGAAAACAAGGGTGGTCTAATAATTTTATTCGCATCTGTATGTTTGTTTTGGAAATATTATTAACTCAGCTGGCTAGGCTAGTGAGTTTGTTTTAGCCTATTTATTGCCATACTTTAGCACAGTGATACTCAAAGTGTGGTCCACGAGAGGATGTCATAAAAAGTCGAGTTTATGTCACCCTCATCTTCATCAAATGTCGCCTAAATAAGCCTAAGAGTAGACTTTTACTGAATTTGTCTATGCAAACCTGTGTTTTGTGTCACCGTCTCTATACATTCAGGTTACCTTTTTGTCATATCAAAGACCTCTTGTGACTTGTGGGGAAATGATGCAGAATAGCGAACTAATCAGAAACAAGAGCGAAACGAAACGCAGAGTGACTTGAACAGTTCTAAAATACGACAATGGATTGGTGACTGAAGCGAAAAGCTGGAGAAACTACCAATGTTAGCAACAAGGTGCGAAAACATTGTGTTAGCATCGAGCTGTTAGCACCACTTGTAATACAGTGCAGACTTAATTTCTAACATACAAAATAGAATGATACTGTAATATAGGCTGTTTAAAATGTTTTTTAATTTTTTTTTTTAAGAGTGGGAGTGGCCGGCTGGTTAGGTGGTCCATGATTTTCTTTTTTTTTTTTTTTTTTTTTTATGATTAAGTGGTCCTTGGTGTGAAAAAATTTGAGAACCCCTGCTTTAGCACATCTACACCAACGTGTTTGCAAGTTAACATAAATTAAACTGTGTAACCAGTTGTTTTGCTGGTGTGAAAAAATAATAAAGGACTACCAAAAGTCCTTCACCTACAGGTCTGGCTTCTGATCTCGGACATGCTTTAAAGTTATTCTTGTGTGGCAATGTTTCTGATTCTTCACAAAACTCTAGCAGGACCAATTAGGATACTAGAACTTAATGAAAAAACTACAGCTGTGTGTACAAGAAATGTGGACAACTACTTATGTCCTCTACATACTGACAATATTGTGATAAATTAGGTCCAAAAATGCAGAGTTTCAACACAGGTACACAAACAAAAAGCCATCATACACACATCAAACCTCCAGAAACCAGAGCAAACCACAGGAAAACAGGTTTAGTAGCAGGGCGTGTATTAGTGCGGTTCTACTTCACACTATCCACCTTTTAAAATCAATACTATACATACAACATGATGGCACTGCATCACAGACAGATATGAATATCATTAATGAAGCAAGAAACCCACTGAACGCAACTCAGCAGGTCTCCTTTCACTACAGCCACAGCTGCACCACGAACATCAACTCAAACACAATCAGCAATATTTACCGAACAAAGTAACAAAAACATACAAATATTCTAAAACGCATTATACTCAGCAAACTACTGCATTTTTTTTTTTTTAATCTGGGTCGAAAACATATTAAACCAATATACTGTGGTTTATACAGATGTGGGTTGTAGCGAAGTTTGCTCCGACTAGTCGCTCTATGACCGTCCAATCAAATGACTACAAAATGTTGAACGTAAAATCGGATTGGTTAAATCAGCAAGTTTATTGTTGTTTATTTGACGCTCCAGAGGCTGTACTGTCGATTCTGAGCCTTAAGAAAGATTTATTTTACCCGGCAACACATGAGGGTGACATATGATTGGACAAATTCTTACATACATGACATACACGACAAAACTAAGAGAAAAGATACCAAATATAGAGAATAGACTATTGGGACTAGTTTAATACATCATGAAACAAATCTAAAAATTTAGGGTGTAAATGTAGGTCAGTGATTCTGATTCTTTAAGCCATTAGAGAAGGTCTTGCTGGCTCTGATCATCCCCTAATGCATATGTTAAAATTTGGTTTTAACTTGCCTAGAGGTGAGTAAAATGTGGTTCAGATAATGGATCGCGATTTGACCTCAAGATCTCCCAGCCCTAGGTTTACCTCTAATCTAAAGGGTTTTATTGACTCACAATAACACAGTGTGACAGGTAAAGACAAAATCTGACATGCATGTTCTGCCAAAACCTTTCGTATCTGTTCAATAGCCGTCATTGTGCACCTGGACTATGATTCTAAACAGTGTCATCAGCTTTAATTGTATGCTGACCTCAAAACCTGAACCAAAACAACATAATGACATTTAACAGCTGAGCTTAAGAAATGATTAGTATCTAATTATGGTGGCATTCAGATGACAAATTAATTCCTGGCTGCTCTGCAACTCATTTGTAATAAAACCAAGGTTGTAAAATCTAAATTAAGACTCCTCGCCCTTATCAAGGCAACAGTTGGTGTCGGGTAGGTCTGAACCTCCGTTTTCAGCCTGGAGTTATGTTGGTGTCGACAAAGTGGCAGCTCTCCATCTGGCCTTAAACTCCTTATCGCATAAATTGTTCTTAAGCCTCATCTTTGTGTCCTGATCAGACCGCTGATAGATGATACTGATCTGTAGATGTAGCGGTAAAACACCTACATGAGTCAACACCACAACGCAAAGTATTTAACCCTTTACAGGGCAGTCGTAGAAATACTCGAACACTAGTGTGTTATTGGAGGACATGACAAGAATGTATTACAGCGGTGGAAAAAAGTTTTTGGACACCCTTAAAATTTTACAGAATCTCACACATTATCATGAAATATTTGCAAAAAAATCTTTTTTGTGTTTCAGAAGGCATGGCTGCATCAAACAGACACAAACAA
>JAPQRP010000006.1:35506229-35516943 GCA_037367295.1 Apogon hyalosoma | reverse complement strand
TGTTAATGTAAAGCCAAGACCAGATTGTTATCATCTGGATTTAAAACCAAGTGTAGATGAGGTTAAAGTTCATGTAGAGACAGAATCTTTAGTGTACTTTAAGTATTTCATCCAAACATTAAATGAATATATTCCTTAATAATTCTTAATAAATCCACCATATCTGTTATGAAAACCAGGCCAAAGATGAGCCGCTCTGAGATAAACAAATGCGTTAAGAAGGCTGAATAATCTCCACTTGCCTTTTCTTCTTTGACATTTTCCCAAGTTGTTTGGAGAGAAAATTTAATTTAACTGTTCGACCTTGTCCAGATGTGTCCAATCACAGCTCCTGACAAATTAGGGCAATAATTCAATGAGACTCAATCCATAGCACATGGTCTTTAGGTATAAAGCCAATTAATTCAGGCCATGACGACACGTATATGTAGGAATCAGCTGGGCCGGTGAACACGGCCCTGCATTCCTTCAACATCAATGGAAACAAATATTGCCGTTCTCCGTTAGGTCGGCTGGTTTGATGGATGATTATATGGATTGGACGCCAAAAGGTATTTGCCTCTGAAGGTTAAGAATCCCTGCGTTCCTTTTTGTTTTTCAGCTGACCATTCAAGGATGTTCTCTAAGAAACACTCACGGACGATTTCTAGGTTTTGGTGCAAATCCCAGGACAAGCGTCGGACAACAAAAGTATCGGTGTGAATTTATGAGTGCTGTGTGTGTCTATGTGAGTACGGTAAGAGGTTGAGCTCC
This sequence comes from Apogon hyalosoma, assembly GCA_037367295.1. NCBI lineage: Eukaryota > Metazoa > Chordata > Actinopteri > Kurtiformes > Apogonidae > Apogon > Apogon hyalosoma. The sequence continues at coordinate 35,516,190 of JAPQRP010000006.1, read as the reverse complement.
GATTTAGTCCCAGGGGGTCACACAGTACTCTGTATTTTTAGAGCGAGGTGGTATTAATAGACCCAGAGAGCCCTGGGCCAGCAGTGAGAACAAAATACGAAGCCAAGTCCAAAACACAGATGCCACAGAGCTGCTCTGTGGATGGAGCCAGTAAACACAGAGGCCAAAGTGTTTAACAGTACTGATGAATGAATAATGTGTATGACGCAGGAGTGCACACAGTTACACAGACACGCACAGTTGAGGCTTTTCTTGAAATCGGATGGTTAACAAACTGCATTTCCTCATGGCGCCAGTCAAACTGAAGCCTCAGAGAAGGTAAATAAGTTAAATGGGCTCGAGCAGCGCGAGTTCTGATGGGATAAGGTCGGGTCTAACACAGCGAATGACTTAACAAAGTAAGTCGTCTCAGAAGGACCGTCCAAGGTAAAACAGCTATAATCTCAAGTAGATGGAAGGTTAATGTGTACGGGGGAGCTGCTGGATGTTAAACTACATGCTTAACTTCCTGTTCTGTTAGATTTTTAGATTTGACAGCAATTAGAGAGACGATTAAGTAGTTTAGCTGAGCCGTTTTCACTGGAACGCCAAATGTCATGAGTAAAATACATAATATGGGAATTAAATTTTGTAATTAAAGTAGAGGAATTGTTCCCTACAAATGTTTAGGAATGTTGGTTAAATCATGTGAAAAGCAGGAGAGGATTCAATAATAACGATGCCAGAAAAATGACAAAAACAAGATGCATCAAGACGGTAACAGGCAAAGACATAACAAAACAGAAATGTAAGCTCAAACAAGACGCAAGGAAGACAGTTTCAGTGACAGTGTTTTGTCAATGAAACTGCTAAGTTATATTTCGGTAACGATGTATTACTTGATAACTCACGGCACTTGTTAGAGATAGGTATGAACTAGTGGTGGGCAATATGGAAAAAAGTCATATCACCATAATATTTTTCATACCACACAATATCCATATGTATCGTGATATAAATCAAATCACTATTTTTGTCAAGTTTAAATTTTCCATTACTCATAAGTTAGCTGTGAAAACATCAGAAGGTTATTTTTGATTTAAATGGGTTTTTTTTAATTATTTTCTGTCAGAGGTTGAACATGACAGATGTGCTGAAGAACATTATACAACTGTTTCAGATCAATACAACAGGTATGCATATTTAAAACTAAGCTAAAAGTCTGACCAGCAGGAAAAAGCTTTCAAGTTTTAAAAGAGAACACAAACAAAACAGACCGTCTTCACCAAACAATGCCGTGGGGGTGTGTTCTGTAACTTCCCTAACTGGCGTAAACCGAAAATGAAACTTAACATGCTTTGACCGTCCGACTCCCAGCTTCTATGTCACGCCCTACTTTTCATTAACCTGGTTGCCTGAGTTCTCGGTCATATTTTCTCCTGAGGGAACACTCAGTGCCTCCTTCAGCCCAAACATTAGCATGTGCTGCGGCTGCTCTTACTCCTGTGCTGTGTGCATCAACCTAACTTGACGTGGCTCTAGCGTGATTGGTTCAGTGCGGTGCTACTTAATTATGATTGGCTGTTCTTATGTCTGTCAAAACACGGACTAACGAATTCTATCGAAATTGTATTGAGCATGTCTCATATTTCTAATGAGGAGAAGTTATTTTTTAGATATAAATCATTATCGTTTTATTGCCCTGTCCTAGTGTGAAGAATAAATTATATGTAACTAGTGGATGGAAGGAGTGACCGTATTTGAACAAAAGGGGTGGAACTACAGATGAGCTAAAGCTAAATGCTAGTTTACTGACAAATATGAGCACAGTTTTTCCAGGGGTTGTTCTGATCTCATATGTGAACCCTATGATTGGGGTACTGGGTATTAATCCTACGTTAATGAAATTTTATGACTAACTGAAGGTTTGACTGACAGGCCAATCTCCTGCAAAATCAGACTTTTTTTTTTTTTAAATCCCAGTGGGGAATTTCAGTCTCTGCATTTTACCCGTCCGAATACACTCACAGTGGTTAGCATTAGCACACATTAAGAGCACTGAACCGCTATTGGAGGTGCTCAGGGACTAACTCCACCACAGTGGTAAGGGGCACGAACCGAAGAATGGAACTTCATACTGGGGTGCTGTAAAGCGAGGGGTAAACGTGACAAATTCATGCGGCCCAGCATTTGTGGGGGGCCCATAGAGCAGTGGAGGGGGCCCAGGGGATACAGGTTAAAAGTTGTGAAAATTTTGTGTAAAGTCCAAGAGTTGGACGTTGAAAACATGTTAAGTTTCACTTTCGCTTCATGCCAGCCTTAGTTATGGACCGCACCCCAGCGGATACAACTGCTGCCCCCCACAACATTTACCTTTCATGGGGCCCACAATTGCTAGAGGTGCCCCAGCCTACATGTACCTGTTTAGTTTAATGAAATTTTATATTAATGAAAGTTTTATCGAATTAACACATTTTCTTGACAGACGGCTCTTCTGTAGTCATGGTTAAAGGTTTGTTGCATTTTTAATTTATATTTATTTCATTACAGCCAATAACTGACAGTGCTGTAAAAATAGTAAAAAAAAAAAAAATCTACTATCAGGACAGTTTGGGGCAGGGACGTAAATGTTTGTGATTCATGCTGCTTTCACTGTCTTTTGTCTCGACAGCCAATGACTTCTCACAACCTAAAGCTTCATTTTCACTCGGGCTCAGCATTTCCAAATATGTCCACATGTTCATCTGAATGTCTAGACAACAGACAGCATGTCTACATTTTCCAAGAAATATTTACCTGCTGTGTGAGAAGTGAGAACAAAGATATTGATTCTGAATCACAGTTTCAAGAAAAATGACAGAAATAGATGAAGTTTCAGTGTCACATCACTGCGTGGTCTACTTCTTTAATGCTGCTGGTAATCTGTGTACAACAGAAACAGATTCAACACCTTAAATTCACATTTTTTTGCCAGTTTTCTGGAAGTTTAGTTAAAATCTGCACAGTGTTTGGGTGGAAAGTTGGAACTCCTGTGTGCTACAGCGTCTGTGTTTGTGTACAAAACAGTCAACGTGTCTAGCTGAGTTGTGTTACCATGCGAACACCTCCGACTGGCTTTTGGCTCGCCTGCCATTGTGTAACAGTGTGTGTAGTGTGTGCAGTGCGGCTGGTGTAATGACTCCCTTCATGTCTACACACAAAGGTTTCAAACAAGCCCAAAATTGTCACCCTTATCACCACAGAATGAGACACGCTGGTTCTTTTGGTGAACGGTGAATACCTGGGGGCTGCTTTAATAAAGAAATTAGCTCTAATGTGCACTGTGACAAAGTTTATGAAAAGTCTTTTGAACCCTTTTATGCTGGAAGGTTTTTTTTGAATCCTGCAATCACACCGAAGCAGCTGCCAGAGTAAAGTTTTATTGGGCTAAACTGCTTTAATGTGGGTCACACTGTAATAAAAACAATAATTACTCATGTCATTTCCCTCCAACTGTCCTGCTGACACCAAAAGATGTTTTTAGTCACTGGTTGCACACTCTGTAGATTAGCTTTCACACAACAACACTACAGTTTCCACAAGCAGAACAGATGAACGTTACTTTTGCAACTAAAAACACAGACCCTGATCATATCGTGTATGATGTAGTACCTCCGCACAAGACAAGCAGCTCAATGATTCAGCTCAAACTGCTCAGCCTCGTTTGCTGTGCTGATTCTGTCAACTTTTATGCCCTGCCCACACTAACAGGGTTATTTTACAAACAGTTTCCACATTTGAGCATGTCGTCCACAAATTAATAGGGTTTTATGTCACTAAGAAAGAGATTTAGTTAAGTGAGGATTGTCCTTGTCATCAGCTTTGCATTCACGTGTCTGAAAATACATTTTGTGAGTTGAAGGTTGTATGGACATAAGGGGAGGGTATCAATATAACACCCTGTATGTGATAAACTACTGGTATTGTCAGAACTGGGCTCCATTAGCAGCTAATGGCTAACATCAGGTTTCTCAACTGGAATTACTGATACGGAGGGGAAATAACAGTAAGGGTGCATTCAGACTAACATCGTTTGGTCTGTTTAAAATGGACCAAAGTTTTTTTTTTCCCCAGAAAGTCCAGACTTTTTTTTTTTTTTTTTTTGTTTAGGTGTGAATACAAACATGCAAACTCTATTTCAAACAACACAAGTGGACCAAGGAGTCCATTTCCAAACGGAATCTGGGCCGGTTCATGTCTGGTGTGTATATAAACGACCCCGAGCCGATACAAACCAAGGAACCGTGCACCTTTTTGAGCTTGACAAGCCACCGTAGCCGCATGGCATTGTGGGTAATCAACAATATTGGAAGCAGCCGAGCCGAGGTAGTCAGAACTTATAAGGGCAGCCATGAGCCGTGGATAGATGTGGAGCCTGACTGTCTCATTGACATTTGGTCCGATGCCCACATTACACAGTGTGTCTGATTGACCCCGCCCCCGATTTTTCTGTCCAATGCCAGCGTGGTTCTTCACATGTGTGCTTCTGTTTGCAAATTTTACTCCACTGGCAAAAAGTGCAATGAGAATGCGATCCGATCCAAACAAAAAATAAAGTCCACATTCGATCTGAACCAAATAAGTGGACCAAAGGACTTTCCAGGTGTGAACATACCATAAATAACTGCCTTAGGCTCAGGTGGGCTATTTATGGTTAGTTTGAGGTTTAGGTCTAGATTTATTGATTAATTACTTTGCATTTGATCCAAACTGTTGCTGTTATGTGATATCCCTTTTTAAAATCTAATGCTTGTGAACCTCTAAACATGTTTTATTAGTGAATGTGCAGGAGTTTGTTAAAGATTATTTTTGTAAGTAAATAAAGTAAACAAAGCTAAACCTTGATAAACCACTGGACTGTTCTCACTATCCGTGAGCTGCTGATGGCTGCAGACATCCAACTTTGCACTAAATCTGGATTTACAAGCTTTGCTGAAGCACCTGAACAAAAGACTCATTGGTGACCTTTTCCATTATTATTAAAAGTGTAAACATTATTGGCTCATTACAAGACTGTGGTGAAACAAATTACACTATGGCAAGCTGCAAAAAGAGACGTGTAAATACCTTGTCAAGTCAATAAATTCCCTGGTCCTATCCACCACTCCCAACCATCACAACTAACACTCCTCTGATTATAAACCTGCAATGAGTCTCCATTAAAAAAGAATCTTTGCACACATTATAAAAGAGGATAAACATGGATAATTCTGTCAAAAGAGTGAAAGCGATTTAAAAGAAAAACTTTAGAAAAACCACCAAGGACACGATACACAACCTCTGCTAAGTTTAAAGATGATGAATCAGCCACTAAACCTTGTCCAACTTTCAGTCAATGAAAACCAAACGATGTCAATAATCTGAAGTTGCAGCCATCAGTACATTTAAAGTGAATTCTGCTGCCAGAGATCAATCAATTCCAGCCTTTATACTCTTTTTTTCTACTGAACTTTCAGCTTGTATACTTCTATTCAGGAACAAGCAGAATTAGGTAAAAAAAAAAAAGAAAAAAAAAAACCCTTCCTCATGCAGCTTTTCAAAGCCTCTTACAAACTGGAAGGTCATCTACAAAACCTGCAAAGCTCCTCATTGTCAATGTCTGATAATGAAGCAACTAGTTCGATTTTATGTAGAGGAACAGGAAAAACAACACAGGTAAAGGAATTCATGTTAATGTGGCAAATTCAACAGATTTAAAGCTCATATATTCTGAAAGTAAGGTCATAATAATATCATAAACTTCATAGCAAAAATTTAATAAAAACAGACAATGGAGAGAAAATCAATATAGAGTAAAATGCATAAAATGCTTAAAAGTGAATAAATACAAAATAAGTATATTGTTATTGAGAGCTTTAACAAAAAGAGGATCTCAATAGCCAAGTAGGGCTGGATGAAAAAAATCAATTTGATCGATTTTGGATCAATGTTATTTTAATTTTGTGTTATCGAGTAATAGTGAATGAGATTGATTTTTCAGAGCAGTTCTGTGAATACCTGACCCAGGTACTGCCAATGCTGAGGCACAGCCGGCTCCACCTCATGGGCCCCTTGATCTTGATTGCGACGGTTCGCGGAGGAACTGGCCACCTGGACCATTTGGTCGGTGCAAGCTCTCCAAGGCGGGTCATTCTAGAAATGTTAACTTCAGTCCACACTCAGCCATACGGGTGTCCGGCGCATCCCCCGTATGTTTGTGCAAAAACTGGCGTGGACTGAAGGACGAGAGTTTAAGTGCACGCACGATATTTTTCATTTTATTGGTGATGAGCTGAGGTGGTAACTGCACATGGTTGATGAAACCCTGGCTTTTACCTGAATAAAGGTCAAAGCAATAGTCAAGTCATGAAAAATATTAAAAGCATATAAGCTACAACTCTCTGAAACCAGCAAAAGACAAGGGTGACTTCACCTCTGAAATTAACTTTAGCTGCAATAACATTTGACAAGAGGCTGTAGGCAAGGGAGGGTCTACTGGAAACTGTTCAGAAATCCTGCAGGAAAAAAAAAGAAAGAAAAAAAGAGCTGCATGTTTGGCATATTTTGGTCTGAGCGCTCAAGTGAGCCTGCTAAGAGGAAACCCTGGTCATGGATTATTGACCGCATTCAGCCCTATAGCCATATCCATTTCTTGCCCTTTATAGTCCGTACCAATCTAACTTTTCCTCTTCTCTTCAATTGCACACTTCTTTTTGTCTCCTGACATGCTGCTTGTTTATCTGCAGTCTGGTGTGGTGGGAATGTACAGTATTTGTGAACACTGAGAACAAGAGGTTACTACAGGTCGGCATCCAATTGTACAAACATCACCTCAAAATGAGGTTTTAAAAGCCCCAAAAGTTTTATATAAAAAAAAGGCATTTTTCCTTGTGTTTTAAGGCAAAGGTTACCTTTGACATTAATTTTGCCACAGCAGGGAATTATCTCTGTAGCCTATTAGTAGGATAGGACTGCAGTGCATTGTGGGGCAGCACACAAGTGTCAATCAAAAGAATATTATATGCGTTAGTGGGGTTGTGGCCAGTTGCTGTGACAACCAAACAAGCCACAGGTCTGAGTAAATACGGGCTAACAAGTAGGCGATGTGAGTGAAGAAAACATGCAATACAGGAAGGGAAATAAAAAAAGAAAAAAGTAATGTCAAAACATCACTATCACTGATGACAGAAGAGGTGAAAACAGTTACACAGAAAATTGTTCTGCGTAAAGACAATAAATGATGCACAGTAAATAGATACAGCTATGGATGAAAGCTTGGTTTTTTTGGAATGATGGATATTTAATGTAGAATCAACACACATCTCACCAGGGATTCTCTCCTGTCAAACCATCAAGGCCAGCAAACGATTGGCTTGAAAGGTACATTACTGAAATGCACTAATAGAAACAAGAATTAAAAACTGGCATATATATGTTAAAGCACCATTTGAGTCTCAAAACCAGGAAGGTCAGTCTAAGCAGAGATGAGCTGAGACGGCACCATTTATCGTAAACTCTAATATGAAAAATAATTAATGACAAATAATAGGTTCCACGTTGAAGTACCTAAAGGTCCATAATAGTCCAGCAAATATGAAAAGACTCTGCTGAGAGTTCAATGAAATTTTTGTTGTTTCCATAGAAACACTTTACATTCAGCCTCTTACAGAGACAGACTGAGTGGTAGAAGCGCAAAACACTGACAGGTTTAATGACTGTCATTTTGAAGTGTTGAATTTAGGATTAGAAGGTTGCCATCTTGTTTTTTTTTCAAAACTAGAATTGGCCATATTTGGACACGGGGTAAACTCAACAAGCTAATGCGAACTTACTAAAAACACACCACGCTTTTAGCTGGTAAAGGTTAAACACCAGAAGGTAATTCTAGCTGCCCTTTAAATGTCAACACATATAGCAGTTGTGTTTCATAACAGTAGTGTCAATTTAGTATTATGTATAAACACACTAAGTAGCACTAGCTGGTCTAATTTGTATGATTGCTGACAGCCTATAGAATACAATAAAAATTAATGCTAATATATCAGGCTAATGTTACTATATTATGCTAACAGGCGCAATAGTAGTTGTAATCAATAGTGCCGCAACAACGAATTGATTAAATCCATCCAAATGGTTTCTTCAAAGAGTTAGCAACGAATTTGCAGTTGATTCGTTGCGTCTTGAGCGTGTTGGCGGAGGCTTCGGATGCCGGGCAGCCCTGTTTGGCCAAAATGTAGTGCTGTTTATGTAACAAAATTTGAATATGAAGAAAAAAAAACAGCCAAAATCCCACAGTGCAGTACGTGTTGGCCAAATGGGGCTGCTGTGGCCACGGGAACATAATGTAAACTTAGCTTAAGATAACCTACGTGTCGTGATTACTTTAGCTTGCTAGCTAGTTATTAGACACTATTGTTATAATTAATGCACTTTCATCTATCTCCGTTTATCAGGCCACCAGACTAATGTTACTCATTGTTGACTGGAACTAATACATACAAGACTAGTTTGATAGCCTATAACCGGACCTGATCGAGGACTACATTTTGCTAGTCTCTACCCATAACTAGTTTAGGTAGCAGGCTAGTGCTCGCTAACTATACCCAAAGCCATTGCAGGGATGTAATCATTAGTGACTTGTCTGCAGACTATATTGCTTATCCGATATATTGATTAGTTATTAAAATAAAATACAGATTAATAAATTATTAAATAAAATAGAATATTCTTTATTGTCATTGTAACATGTACAACAAAATTTAAAAAGTGTCACTCAATCAGTGCATAGTTAAAAACAACAGAAACACCACGATACTAATAATAAAATAAATAACAAATAAATAATAAACAAATAATAAAAAAACAAATAATAAATAAAATAAAGTCATCGTTAGTTGCAGATCTAGTAATCAGCTATTGGTAAACGTCATTAGTCTGCTACTTCTAATGTCTTGACTGTAACGACAACAGAAGAGTCTCTCAGGACAGAAAATATTTTATTCAATAAACAGAAGCTCTATAGGTTGTCAAAACCCACACGCCACAGGACAGCAACTCACCATCACTCAGCACTATTATAGATAAATGTATTTCTTACTTGAAATCAATAGGGCGACTAATATCAAAATTTAGGCTCTAAATATCACACTGTAATTCTATTTATTTGTGCTATAAAGTTCAGCATTTAACACATGGGTCTATGGAGACTCAGTTACAAAACCAGCCTCAAGTGGCCATTTAAAGAACTGCGGGTTTTTCGCACTGTCTTGATTTTTGAGCCCTGTGTGTTTACTTTATTAGTCTACCAACAATTAGCATGTCACTTCACTGTCTCAGTAAAACATCTGCTTGGACCAATTTATTCCATACAGACCATACCGTACTACCCAAAATGACTAGTAGAGACGAACTTTGCTACTGAAAGTCTGATCGATTCAGAAAACAGGGATATTCCCACCAGACAAATCAGGAATATAGTTACCTAACAATGCTGCTCAACACTGGACATAGCTCAACAACAAAACTTGTGTATTCACTGAACAATTTTTGAAGGTTTAAAGGGCTCACATTTAGCTAAACCCACTTTTATTAGTCTTTGGTTCATTTATTTGTGCATTTGGACCCTAACAGTTCATACAGTTTGAATCTGAACCCTCCAGGTGCTGCAAAGCTATCTTTAGATTAATTTTGGCAAAAATCTAGTGGATTTCTACAACCTGTTTGAATTCCTTCTTAATTTGTTATGTTTTATTTCTAGTTACGTCACGACATTTGCACATATAAGGTCAAGACTTCCGCCAAAGATTTCTCCCAGTTCTACATTAATTGTTTGTCAGCAGCAGCGGTTGTAGTAAAAACTGAAAATATGTCCAAACTTTGAGCCGATTACCGAAAATGTTCAGTTGTTGGTTGAATGGGACAGAGCAGCACAGCCAACAACCTGGAGGGGGCGGGGCCTGAAGTG
>JAPQRP010000006.1:35481583-35494309 GCA_037367295.1 Apogon hyalosoma | reverse complement strand
GCTGACTGTTTTGTTTCGCTTAATGCGCCTTATAATCCGGTGCGCCTTATGTATGAAAATAGACTCATTCATTGATACTGCGCCTTATAATCAGGTGCGCTTTATAGTCCGAAAAATACGGTAGGTTGATTTGATTGATTGATTGATTGATTGATCGATCCCCAAGGGGAAATTCAAAATACGGTCACTACTCCACAGAAACAGTCATACCACATCAACAATAAATAAATACAGAGTGTAAAAAGCTAAAAAATAAGTCAGATTAAAAATAAAGTAGAATTAAAAGGCAAAGTGTGCATTCTACCTGACACATTAAACATAAAAACAGTGGGTGTTTGCGTGCTCTCCCCATAGACTCCGCTTCCATCACTGCTCCTACTGGACTAGATCAGGTCACATGTTTGTGTGCATCTGTGTGGACGGTGAAGACAAAGACACTAGAAAACACTGATGCAACACCCAGTCTGTGTACGTTTGGGTCATCATCACACACCTGAGAAGAAACAACAGATGCACATTCTGTATACACAGGGCTCCTTATATTTGGTTCATTCTTACAGTTACAACAGGGCAGTTTTTTTTAGGTCAGTGCATTACATTGCAGTCAGCAGGAACACATTTAGGACGCAGACATGAACTGGTGTCGTAGCAAAATCTATATATTTCCCCTGTACATCATGGGACCTGACTTCAGAAAAAAAATATGAAGGCAAATATTTTTTTTACTCCCATACGATGTTTGTTAAATTAAAAGACAATTTTACAAGCAAAGAAAGTCAGAGTTTGTGGTAAAGACAGTAAAGAAACATGTAATTTAGTGTTAAACAGCTCAATGGACTGCATCTATAAACAACAACATGGCTGCTTTCGTGGCACATTTTTACCTCAGTCTTCAAGGTCAAGGGATGGAAAAATACTGAAGAGGTTTAATGGTTCCATCTTCAGACTCAGAACGTGGACAGAGACAGTAACAATGATGTCACCTCCATGACTTTCAGGGGTGTAGTCTTTTATATTTATGGTTTTTCAGTCTGATACTTCAACAGTTTTACAATAAAATCATAATTTATATAGCTATATTAACTTTTAAACTTACAAACATATGTGTAAATGATGGAATAAATCAAACAGAATAAAGCAGTGACTTATAATACACCCAGTAAAGTGCAAAAAGACCATGTACTCCAATATCAAATTAATGATATAAGCTAATTTCGCTAAGTTTTGCTGACAGACCAAGTACTGTGAGAAAGCACCAGTTCACTTCATTTATACAACTGAATCCTTCCTCCTTAGCCCCAGCTACAGCAGATTAGTAAGGAAAAAGTTAGGTCTTACTTCATTTGTTTTATTTAATAGTACCTGTCTTTAAGGCATTTGCATCTTGTACAAAGGAACTGAAAAGCCGTATGTGTGACCCAGCAGAAGCGTTATACGGTAAAACCAGTCTGACATTTCCCTTCTATCAAACTGCGATAAGATATTCCAGAATCTGTTAATCACTTTAAACTTCAAAGGTAAAACTCCCGCTGGAAATATTCTTGTATGAAGCATAAATGTTTCACTGCAGGGAAACACACATTCATCTACATTATGCAGAGAAACATGCATTTACATGTAATTTACCTCCTGCAGGTGCATGAGAACTCACGAACGAAGACTAATGCTAATGAAACAGATGTATGGTGTTTCTATCACTGTTCTTTATTCTGGTACTAGCTGTGCATGATGTATTTTTACAATGCTTTTATTATTGCATGTCTGTTCTGAAGATGAATTCATGCTTCATGGCTTTTCCTGAGCTTTCCATCATCTATCATCTTTCAATGCACAGCAGGTAATTTCTATATTTTAACCCAAATCAAAGTAGAACATTGATGCCATAAACATTTGTGAGGTAGCAGATAATAGTCACATTGCATTTAGTAATACAATGTCATTAAATGTATTATATTTAGCAGTAAGTAATGCTAAATTGTAATTTTAGTAAAAGGGATATGACATCACTGGGTGGTAATAAAGTCAACAAAACACATTATGAGCCATGAAATAATATATTTTAAAGTTTTTTGGGGTATTGGGTTATTTCTGCACCAGCGCAAAATCTTTTTTGGCTTTAACTAAGGTTGCACCGATTCGATATTAGGATCAGATATCGGCCCAGATATCAACATTTTAGCTGGATCGGGGATCTGTCAAAGCAACCGACCCGTAAGAACGATCCTTCCCCTTAAAATGCTTGCGACACGGGCTACGTGCATAATTCTAAAAGTAACGCAATGGACCTGTATGTGGAGAATGTGTAGCTCTGTTGATAACTAGATAAGGCTGTGACAAAGTGAAAGTGAGCTCCCTGTTATCTTATCATTGACTACCTGCTGCCCCCCCGCCTCCCCTCGAAAACAAATTTGCGATCAGGGAGGTGTCGCATGTGCCAAGTCATTTATACTGTTGTACAACAATAGTCTCTAACACGCACAAATAAATGACGATGCACCCCTCCACTGAGAACCATGACATTGGATCGTATCAGCTGATATGCATCGTCCCTGCATTGGTATCGGCATCAGAACTGAAAAAGTCAGATTGGTGCATCCCTAGCATTAACCCTTAAAGACCTACAACTATTACATTTTTCCTCAGTGATTTAGCACCGTTTATTGTTTTATCTTATACATTTTTAAGTGAAAATCAGGAATTTCAATACATAGAATTGACTGATGATGTAGATGTTAATAAAAACGCAGAGAAAATTCAAAGGTTATTACATCAAAACACAGAAAACAGAAGAAAAAGTGTCTTTTCCAGTGCAATGTGTTCTTAGTTGGAAGTTAAAATGCATGTCCATCCACTGTCATGGATCCAACTCCATGGGTTTTACTGGTGAATCAATGTTGTAGAAGAGGATGGTGTTTCCATGGTAACTACAGGGCCTCTGAATGTCCAAATGGGTCATATCTGATGACCATGAAAAGATAAGTTGCTTTTTACACTAATTATTTACATGTATGACTAAGATTAGTAGATGAACAGGTACTAAACATTTTAGATCAGTAGATGGTTTTGGTTGGTGGATTTACTAACAATCCAAAGTTAAATTTTGCTTTAAAAATACATGGACCCGACAGCTTTGATATATTCCTTTTGTGGTGAAAAATCTGAAGACCAGCCCAAGTCAACTGGCTACTAATTTCATGGTTATTTAATGCAGAAAATCCCAGTCTTAACTCATTTTACAGTTGACGTGGCTTCGATTGCTGCACACGGAGGAGACGCCATGGAACCAGCATGTGGTAGAAGACAGGGAATGTTCTCTATTCACACTAGTGTACTTGAAAGGACAGAGTAAAGTGTTATCACAGCACATCCTCCTGAATTTACTGAGGCTATCCAACCTGACCCAGAACCTCCATCTGACTCACGCTAAACCCACTGCACCTAAACCTCTGCCAATGCTTCGACCTCTGGTTCTTCGGAGTGTACTACGGCTTCAGGAGCTGGATCTCACTGTCTACATTTCGACCTGTGTTGTCCCAGAGCTCCATTGGGACGACTGAAGTGGAAGATGTATGAGAAACATGCTGAAATGCTGACACTGCCTTAAAAAAACAATCCCAACTGAATATAAGCTGACTTTCAGGTTGACTGTACAGAAAATGTTGTGGAAAAGTTCAGTTTTCCTTTTTTTCCCCCTCGGAATAAAATCGATCTTTACGTCTCTCTTGTCCGTTACTAACCACTGAGCTGCAACCAAGAACTGAATCTAGATCTAAACCAGTTCCCTGGTCCAGAGCACTGTGAGGTGGTTTAATCTAAATAGTTTTGGTGCGTAAATTACAGGAAATCTACATAAACATGAGTAAAGCATGCAAACTCTAACTTCACCAAGGACGTAATTTGTGGGAGGCAACAGTATGAACATAGCTTCAATGTTCTAAATACTTTTCACTGTGGGGCAGTGAGGTTTATTTATATGAGATAAATGAGATAAACAGCTGTAAACGTACATAGCCGCAAGAATAAAAAATTAAATTAATTGTCCAGTTACTGCTACAGCTTTTCCAGCATCAGTAATAGTTTGGACAAAGTTGTTTTTTCCACCATTTGGGGATTTATGTCATCATTTCATGTGTTTTTGGTGTTCATAAGGACGTTGGATGAACACCAGGGAAACATGCAAGACAGATTGGATAAAAAGCCAATAAAACATGGTCATTATGGTCGGGGCGAAGACGAGACCACCTCTGTAGACAGTTCTCCAATCAGCGGGGCTTCTGTAGACCTTCTACAGAACTGGACTCTCCATCTGTGCTTTTATTGTTGTTGTTTTTTGTGCTTATTTGCCTTGTTCTGTAAATCTGGCCCTCAGGGTGTGAGGAGGCAGTAGGTTGTATTCTTGAGGTACTGTCGTGGTTTTGGTTTCACTGACTGGAACTCCTTTATTTAGTACTTCATTCTGTTTAAAATGACGGAGTCGCAGAACATACTGTGGCGCTGATTACATTTGTCAGTCGAGCGTCGCTGCTGGATCGTCGTAGTCGCACATAAATTATATTTCCGAGACAAGGCTTTGAATCTCAGCTGATAAGTCTGCCACGGTGCGACATGACGGAGGTGAATCTGATTCAGCTACTCTGAGAAGGTTTATGCTCCACACCTCCTCCACCGTCTGGCCCAATTACACCGAGTCCCAGGAGACAGAAATACAACCAGCGCATAGAAAACCGAGGTAGAAGGTAGAAAACTCACCACTAGTCTCAGGTGATCCTCCTTCAACTCCTGATCCACATAGATCTGCTACTCAGCCACGATCTGCAAAGAGACACAGAAGAAGACATGAGGATGTTCTACTTTCAGGTTTTAAAGATTTCACAGGAAAAACAACAACAATGTGGAAACTCCCACATGCAAAAAATGAATAATGTAGCAGTGACTCCAACATTTGCAAGGACAGAGAGACGTCCATGAGGAGACGGACAGATGGCAGCAACAAAAAACCGATGAAAAATGGAAGGCAGCGAGCGATCATGTGTAGAAGGAGAGTTATGGGTCAGCGATCGGGTCTCATTTGTATAGGTGTCAGTTAATTAGCTGAGCAATCATCCCAGGAGATGGGTCACGGATAATGAGCATCAACACAAACACAAACTGAGGTGTGAGCGGGATTTTCAGTCATATGATAACAGATGGCGAGAGCTGAAGCAGATATGTGGAGAAACGGAGCTGGTTTTGGCCTTTCGTCACATAACGAGTCTCAGGACTGAAGCGTCAGATAATATAGTGAAAAAAAGAACAAAAACGGAGCAAATAAACAACAATATGAGCAATAAAACGAAGGAAATTGATCAAATGAAGAAGCTAAGAACAAAATAATCGACAAAAATGACCAAATTAGGAACAAAATGAACACAAATGAAGATATAAATAACAACCTATTAAACAAAATGAGGAAAGGAAATGAAGAAGAAAGTGGAGAAAGGGCAAAAATAGAATAAATAAACAACAATATGGGCAATAAAATGGACAAAACGAAAAAACAAAGAACAACATAATCAACAAAAGTGACCAAATAAGGAACAAAATGAACACAAATGAAGATAAAATAACAAACTATTCAACAAAAGGAAGAAAGGAAATGAACAAAATAATCAAAAACTGTACAAAGAATCAATAAAAGTGATTAAATTATGGAACAGAATTAACAAAATAATAATCAAATTAAGTACAAATGATCAACTAAGGAACAAAAATAACATAAATGAAGACAAAATTAACAAACTATTCAACAAAATGCAGAAAGAACATGACCAAAATAATCATTAACTATGCAAAGACTCAACAAAAATGATCAAAAATAATAAATAAAATAGTTAGCCCAATGAAGAAAAATGACCAAAAATAAGGAACAACATAAACAAAATGAGCACAAATGAACAAAAATCATCAACTTAATCAACAAAAATTAACAAATTAATAAACAAAATAACAAAACTGAAGAAAAAAAAAAGAATAAAATAATAATGAACTCATGAACAAAATGAGTAACATATGTAAAATTAACTAAAAAGTCCAAATGGGGTGTAAAACGAACACCAATGAAAAGAAAAATAACAAACTTTTCAACAAACTGAAGAAAGAAAAGGAATAAAATAACCAATAACTGTACAAAGAATAAAATAAAAATAAGAGAAGCTAAGAAAAAAAGAACAAAATAATCAAGAAAATAATTAAAATGAACAAAAATAAACGAGAGAAATAAACAGAAAGTTCAGAGGAAGAATGAAACTTAATGATTAAATTCAATAGATAAGTTAACATTTAGAATAATACATAAACACACGTCTACAGTAAAATGTAACTACACAACATCATTCAGACCTCTGACCCTCAAACATAAATATTTGAGTTTTTCTAACAGTCTAACAGACGTTTCCAGCTCAGTGAACATACACACACATCCAGACACATTTCTATAATAACGAACCAATCGAACATCTGCTGTTTTCAGACGACACATATTAAACGTTTCACTTCTGTGCGACATTCCACTCACACATCCCACTCTGGGGTTTTTAATCCCACTGTCTGTGATTCCATATGTAATTAACCTGTCAGCGGTAAAACCACCGACACAGCAGACGCCGTCTTTAACAGGAATCTGTCAGAATTCAAGTGGAATGAGGTAAAATGGTCCCAGCAGTTGGACAGACAGGCTCTTATCCTGGATGTAGACAAAGGAACGGAGGTAACAAAGTGGATCTGAACCGAAAACAGACTCCTGCATAATGTGATCGTCATATAAGAGTCACCAGAGGTACATTAAAGCAGAGGATTAAGGTGATAATAACGTAAGACCGCGTTATTATCAGGCAATAGTGAGTTAATATCAGTGAACAGATGAAGAGGCTGAAGTATAGGGGGATGGTGACGATGATGATGATGGTGACGATGATGATGATGAGTTTTTAGGACCTAGGTCACTGGTTTCCAACTTTTTTTTTGCCTCGTGACTCCATTTTAACATCACAAATTTCTAAATAAACACAAATAAAGACAAAAATAGCAAATTATCGAATGAAATGAAGAAATGGCATGAATAAAATATTCGATGCCTGTACAAAGAATCAAAATAATGAATGAAAATGATCAAAATACTAAATAAAATCAACAAAAACGATAAAAAAAACCAAAAACTAATTAATTAAATTAACATAATAATCTGGTGACCTGAATTTTCTGTCTAGCATTAAGACAATATTACAGTCGTCCAGTTATAGTTTAATTCACTTTAATGTCTAATATTCGTTTTACTTTTAAATAAAACAGGTTGTATTTTGTTCAGATTTTCTAAACCTTCCGTTCAGATCTGATTTAATCTGCTTTATTCTGTTTTCTCTGTGGAATCGAGGCTCAGACTTAGATTAAAACACACCATATCTGTGTCTGAACTGAATACTTCAGAGGTTTGGCTTTAGTAAACACAGTCTAGCGGCGGATGCGTGCGCTGGTGCTCTGGGGGTCGTGACCTCTATTAACCGCCCATCACAGGCCCGTCTCCGCCCCGTCGATAGCCTCTTATCGGCTCAGATGGACGCCGCCGCTGTCGCAGAACGACAGAGTAACGACCTCCTGCTCCTCCAGGTTAACTCATCTGATACGACTCAGAGGATCGAGGAGGCGCCAACGCCATGCCACGCCAACGCCGTCTATGTTAAAGCCTTTTACGATTTGCACACGCCACTACACAGCCGATTTCCCTACAGCCCAGTCTGTAACAGGGGTGTCAAACATGTGGCCCACGGGGAGATGTTTAACAAACTTATCATCATGTAATGCCATTGTTTCAGGACTATAGTTACAGGATAAACCTACATCCATCTACTTACACAATATGAAGGGCAATTATTGTAATAGAAGATAATGTGTTTGTTTGTTTACACTGTAGCAGGAAAAGTATTGGTTGAATTCATACTTTAAAGATTTCCAGTGACCCAGAATAGATGTGATTACATTTTGGGGAAAGTAGGTCAAAGTTCAAATTTTTTAAAATGAATTTTTAAAATCTTTTTTCCCCCCATTTTTCCCCATAATGGCTGAAAGTTGTCTTTGCTGTCTATGTCTACGCTGACATCAGCACGCATAGACATGATGACATCAGCTGGATCGATGCCAAAATAAGATACAGTATGTGCAAGGGGCGGGGTTTGTTGTGCCTGGAACCACTTATTATTATTATTATTATTATTATTATTATTATCATTATTATTATACTTTTTGGTTGATGTATTTCCAGATATTGGAGTGTGGATCTGGAATTTCTTTTGCCTACTTATGTTTGACAGGAAGTCTATCTATATGCGAAAT
This sequence comes from Apogon hyalosoma, assembly GCA_037367295.1. Taxonomy (NCBI): domain Eukaryota; kingdom Metazoa; phylum Chordata; class Actinopteri; order Kurtiformes; family Apogonidae; genus Apogon; species Apogon hyalosoma. Next base: position 35,485,945 of record JAPQRP010000006.1, on the reverse strand, counting down.
ATGGCTATGAAATAGACGGAGTTTATTTTGATATGTATAATATTTTTGCGTTTTGTGCAGGATTGGTTCAAATTTATTTTGACAGGTGTAAGATTTGTTAAGTTACTTTGAGGAACTGACGTGGGACGGGGTAGGGGGGCGGGAGTATGTACATTTGTACTTCATTCTTCTCCTTTTCAAATTGTTTTTTTATTTTTATTTTACTTGTTTAAACCTTTTTTTCCTTGCTGTTTTTGGTTTTTGATATTCGAAATAAAATGAATTTGGAGTGTTGTCTCCATTTTTACAGCTGCATGACATCAGAATCACTTTATGGTCGTGACAACAATAGCAATAAATGAGGTGAACTGACCCAAGGGACTTGATTTTTCATATTACGCTGATAGGAAGCAAAACGATCAACTGTTTTGTGCGAAGGGGTGGGATTAAATACGTCATACTTCCTCCCACTCCTTTTCGAATGTGCAAATGAAGTCATACTTTGTTTTCATGTATATGTACAGGTTTCTGTTTTTGTTTGTTTTGTTTCATTTGTAAAGACTAAGCAGGATTACTTTGTTTTGTTACATATTCGTAATAAACTAAACTACACTAAAAATGTGTGTAAAAAAAACCAACAAAAACAATAAAAATAAAATAAAATAAGTGTTATTCATTTCTTTATGGATAAGGGCCGAAGAGCCATATGTGGCCCCGGAACCACAGGCTGCCTACCCCTGAGCTAACCCCACAAAACGTCTGGAATTAAGTAGTAATATTCCAAATACTTTGTCAAAAAGCACAAACAAACTGGTGCATGAAACCTGTATGCTACTGGGAATTGCACAGGGAAGATGTCGATTTGCTTAAATTCTCTGTTAATGAGGTAAAGTGACCTGACCTGACCCGGTTCTGTAATCAATCACAATTAGAGCCACACCTTCAATGGCTGATGGTTCAGTCAATTTTACAGCTGAAACTAATGTCGTTGTAAACCAACACAGTGAGCAGGGACGAGACTCCATACAGAAAACGATGGATCTGAAGATAAGAAGAACCAACGGACAGAAGCTGAAGACAAGCAGCCTACTTACAACGATATATTAATGTTTATAACTATACGGACAAAAGTATTGGGACACATCATGTCTACAGCTGTAAGATGTCCTGTTCATACTGATCTGAAATAAAAACATTATTTTTTCCTTAAAGTTTAATGGGAGATTTTTCTTTCTCAGTGAGATGTGAAGAAAGTAGATGTTTAGCTGTGGTAAAAAATGATAGAAAAATAGTTTAGAAATGTAGAGGTAGAGCATTTAAAATCATAGTCATGGATTAAAAAAAGTCAAAGTTGAGAGAAATTCAGTCAAAACCATCTCTGAGTCATTTTAGAAGCAAAGATAACAACTTAAACCAAACTAACCAATGCAATATATTTATCCTAATATTAAACTATATTCTGACATTAGTCATTACTGTTTTTATCCCAGACCCCTGTTAGAAAAGAAACACCTGGATTCAACGTGTCCACATACTTTTGTCCATATAGTTATAATGGGTGCAATAAACCGTCAATAAGACAAACATGGTCTAATGAAGGGCAGAGTTCAGTTCTCACCAGCCTTCTACCGTCTGTGAATGTGTAAACAAAGAGATGCGACATCGTCTGTGACTCTAATAAACACCAGATTTCCTCTGCCACTGATGTAAAGGTCTCGGTTAAAGGTTGACGTCGTAACTCAGACGTTCTTCACAGAGACGTTCATCAGGACTGAAGATGCTAAAGTTCAGCAGTAGATATTCTCCTGTAACGGTCGAGTCCTTCCACTCAGCAGAACTCTGCCCTTCCTTCCCTTCTTCCTTCCTCTCCTCCTATCGTATAGTTCCTGATGTAGATGTTTATCATCACACCTCTGCTGCCTCTGCATCCTCCACCTGCCTCTTCATCTCTGATTCTGTTCAGTTTTTCTAAAGTATGGTATTTGCAGGGCAGATGAAGCTGAATGGAAGACTTTTCAAGACATTTTTCTCTGTGTATTTGGTCAGACTTCAGACCTTACATTCATAAATAACAGCCCAGCGGGCCTCATAGTTATTATTCACCAACATACACAAAAATACACAAAAGAATACACTGATATACACAAAAAATGCCACAATGAACTAAAATACACAAAAAAGTGCAAAAAATACACTTATATTCACCAAAAAATACACCAAAATACACTAAAATTTACAAAAATACACTAAAATACACAAAGGAATACACTAAAACACACAAAAAACACTAAAATGCACTAATATATACAAAAAATATGCAAAAATACATTTCCCCCCCCCAAAAAAAATACACTAAAATGCACTAAAATATACAAAAATACACTAAAATACTCAAAAACTACACTGAATAGATTTATTTTTGCTTGAATTAAGCAAAAAAACAAAAAAACAAAAAAACATCTTGAATTACAAAAAAAAAAAAAAAAATCTGCCACTGGAACAAGTGAAAATAATCTTGGTAAGATTTCTTGAAATACGATTTTTCCAGATCTATTGTCTAAAACTCAGTTCTTATATTTCACTGAAAAGTTCCTCTGTAGGTGATTCTGTCTTATTTTAAGTGTGATGAGATATTTGGACTAGAAATGAGAAAAATACACTTGGTAAGATTTAGATTTTTGCAGTGTGCCAATAATGAGGAAGGAGGCAGAACTTTGCCAATTCTGAAAAGAAAGACCAATTTGTTAGACATGTGACATGTTTGTGTTATATTATGTTTTTGTCTGTTCAAAAATAATAATATTCGAGCATTGAGACCTGATGTATCAAATATGACACAAAATTGAAACTCTATATGGAAAATGATATTTGAAAAACTATATTTTTGGTTGTTCAGAAGGACAAATAAAGGCTCCCGTTTCAAAGAACTGGAATTTTTCTGTCAATGCTTTAAAGGGTTAAGTCAGTTAAAGGTTAATGTTCATAATCTGAATGCTTTTGTCTCATCACCAAGATGCTCTGTTAGTTTAGTGTTGGATTTGACGATATTATGTGAAAATGTAGAAAGTGAAGGGTTAAAGGTCAAGTCGAATGACACATTGGAAATAAATGCATGGGGGGGGCACTTAATTTACTCAGTTCACTTTCAGTTTTTCCACACAATGAGACTATAGGTCAAATCTGTCCCAACTCATCTCCTGTACTGATCAGTTCCAGTGTTAGTCGCCATAGTAACAAGGTCAATTATTGTACTGGGAGTCCAGCCTTGAATAAGTGGCATGTCGACGTCTGGGTTCGTGTTCATGATCGTAAACTGCAACACGGGAGACGAGGCATTTCACCTAACAGTCAGGAGTGAAGCAATTTCCAGGAGAAAATCATTTTTTCATTTCCCCGACTCTCCGCAGTTCACTGTTAACCATCTCCATCGCCGCCAAAATAAATCACATTATGATGGAGTTGTAGTAACACACACCTCTCACTCTCAACCTGGGGAGATTTAATCGAACACAGACACGGTGGTTTCTATAAGAAACGATGAAAAAACAGCCAGTCTGGTGCCTCGTCTCCTCCTTTCACCACCAGAATGTTTCCAGTTCTGACTTTATGTCCAATGGCTGTCATTACTTTATTCCACAGGTGTGCATTTAATGTTCCTCTGTGGAGTAAAATGAACAGAATCTGACTGAGGTCAACGGAAAGGAGCTCTCCTTACTGTTCAAATGTTAAGTTTAAATGACAAATGCTTGAAGAACTCAAACAAAATCACCATCCTCCTCATAGATTGTCATTATTCAACACTTTTTATCGCTTCATCGTGTAATTTTCTTGTTGCAACTTCTGATAATTTCAGTCATTAAAACATTTAATTTCACACAGTGTGGTTCAGTGTTTCTCTATCCAGACATGAGATAAAGCCTGGAGCAGTGGGATTAATTTAACAAACGGTTTCCTTTTTAACATCAATTAAAGATCTGATGGGTTTTCTAATGACATGTCACTTTAAAGGTGTAATTTATAAAGTTAAGGATGAAAAAATAAATCCTCACATTTTACAAGAAACTTATGCTGTTGGTGTCCACTGTCAAACTGCTGAAGCTCTTCCATAAATGCACTAAATTATTTTCTAAACACAGATTGGATCTTTTAAAGGTCCAGTATGGGAGATCTATGGTGACTTATTTACAGAAATGGATCAGCGCAGGTGATTAAAATTAACATCATTCAACAAAAAAAAATGACAATAATTCTGCAAAACACCTTCTACAGTTGTGGAAAAAATTATTAGACCATCAAAACTCATCAAAAACAATGTTTATCCAATCCAGTCCTAACTCCTGTGTGGATCATGTGACTAAAACAGACAGAAAAGAAAACATGGAA
>JAPQRP010000006.1:35468683-35481483 GCA_037367295.1 Apogon hyalosoma | reverse complement strand
CCCATCTGATCCACATCCAGTTTCCTCTAGAACACATATAGACTGTGCATACTTTGCATGTTCCTCCCCTGAGTTTCTTCACCTTCTATCAGAGCCACGTATGCTAGGTTAACTCTCCTATCAGCGCCCCTGGACAGGGTTCTGGTTCAGATCTGGTTTCGGTCCCCAGACACCAGTCAGAGACAGGAGCTGATCCAAGTAGACCAGGATGGGTTATTAAACTCAGAGAATAAAGGTCAGTACTTTACATATGTATGAGACGGGGTTTTTATGGTGAATGTCTATTAACATGTAGATCTGACGTCCTCTGTGGGGTTTTGTTGTCGATCCAATTAAAGGAGTAAAGCTCCAAATAAAACTAATGAGGACCAACAAGTCACGGAAAAGAAAATATTGACTTAAAATGACATTTCCACACTGAAGGTTAATGTAAGTCTATGGGAGTCAGGGCTTTTTGAGGCAGCATCTAGTGGCCATCAACGGTATTACACCCCCATTTCCACTTTGGCTTCATTTTGGAGATCCCTGCCCCTTGATTTTCATTCAGAAAAAGTATGTAAATGATCGAATCAATTAATAAATTATCAAATTATCATAAATCTGTCATTTTTTTGGCATCACTGCTCACACAGAAATGATCATTCTCATACATCTGGTAACAATGATACTGAGAAATGTCATCCCTTAACTTGTCCTGTAGCCCAAGGAAAGAAAAGAAAGAAAAAGAAAGAAAATTATCACTGAATATTTACTCTAAGTTCAGTTAAGTCTCCAGTCGATCTGATATTATTGAAGATGATGATGGAGTGGAATGAAGGCTCTTATAAAAATATTTTATTCTTCATTTCCATCCAATCATGCAGATGACGGTTTCCTTAACACTTAAAGATATAGAACATTTTTGTGGCAACTTACAAATACATCTTTCTCTATATTTAACCTTTACAAAGTGATTTATCACCACTTATTCTAAAGTGATCCTCTGTATTTTGCAGTTTTCAGTAAATAAATAATATTTATCATGTAATGTCCTTAAAAGTTTGACCAGTTTAAGTTTTTTTTATTGAATTAAATTAAAAAATCTGTTTTTAGCATCTCACATTTCAATAGTTTCTATAGTTGTAGTCGTATCACTATACACTGATGTGACAAATGCATGAACTGTTAAAATAAAATAAACATTTCTTATGTTCTTACTCTACAAAAATTCTAAATCTATGCGTTTTGTAACACATTTATTGTAAATCTGTCTGTGCAGCCATTGCCTAGTGTTTTTTTTTTTCTTTTAATCAAATACTGTTCAGTGACGTGTTAGAAATACTGCTTTTTGTTGCTTATTTCTATTTCTATTTATACACATAGGCTACGTTTAATTAAGGATGGTGCTATGGAGTCATTTAAGAGTCATTTTCATGTATTATTTTAGTTTATAATAAATCAGTTGTTTATAAAATACTGAAACACGAATACATTTGAGTAACATTGTCATATTGTGAATGTTTTTTTCTGTTCCATAACCTTTATTTAAACAACACCAAGTGACAAAGACACTTATGTACAATAATAAACAATATTTACATTAAGCCATCATAATGTGGGGAAAGGGAGGGGGTTAGGATATATGTCCGACTGACCAGGTTGTATAAATCAATGTCCTGTCTTTGTTGTGTGAATGTTTTGTGTGTGTGGTGAAGTGTGTGAGATGTGTATGCAGTGTAATTGTTGTGACGTGGGCTTCTCAAAAAAAAAAAAAAAAATCAGGGATACAACCAAAGATAATCATTAGGTAACTGAACCAAGTGAGAAGAAAGGAAAAGAGGCAGAGAAAAGAGGAGGAAAACGGGGGGGTAATAAAAATAAATAAGTAAATAAATAAACGATAATAACCAAATGAGATTACAAGTATCATTTATCTAAATAGGATGCCAGCTGTGTTGACACCATTGCCCCCGCTGCCTCACCTCACCATCACAGCACTATTGTCAATGTTTGGTGATATATTTTTTGATAATAAAGATATTTAACCCTTCAAAGGTTAAAGCTCTTTTTTGCTGAATGAATATTTTCTCTACATTTAATCTTTCCGAAGTCAGTTATTATAACATCGTCGTATGCGTTTTACGTTTCTCAGTGAAAGTGAACTATTTTTCTACATTTAATCCACTGATCGTGCAGATGTGCGTTAAAGCTGAGAGCAAATTCAACGGTTTTTACGTCAAACAGAGAAAACTGAAAAGAAAAGGGACTTTTTCAACAAAATATACGATCGATCCAACTCCGTGGGTTTTACTGGCGAATGAATGCTGTAGAAGATGACGGTGTTTCCACGGTAACTACGGAGCCTCTGAACGTCCGCATGGGTCATATCTGATGACCGTGAAAAGATGATAAACTGTATTTACACCAGTTATTTACATGGATTTGTAGGATTAATGGATCAACAGGTGTTAAACAGTTCATATCAGTAGATGCTCTTGGCCGCTGGTGGATGTTTATGTCTGAATAAGACATGATTTTCTTATTATTTTGTGTATTTATGGGTTGTTTTATTGACTTACACATGTATTTCTCGCTGTAAACTCTTGGAGGGTAAAGTCAATATTACATAGAAGTAGAATGAAACAGAATTTATTGGCATTGTTATAATGCAAATGAAATTGTGTGATATGTTGCATGAGATAAACTACTACAGGGGGATGTTGCAGAGCTGGACCAGATGACCCCGGAGCGACCCCTCGTCCTACACTGTAAATCTAGAGGCTGAAACTGGACCAGGACTCGTAAACACCCACACACACACATAAGCTCAGCGACCTTTGACCTCAGTTCACGTCTACAGACCCGGATCTGCTTCATCATGTCCTCAGATGCACTCCCATCCGTGAACTGGACCTGGTGAATGATGGCGTCAGATCGGGCTTTTGCTCGCAGTGATGCTTCTCCTGCCTCCGTGTAGATAAATGATGGCAGCGCCGGGCGGTCGTGGTATAGTAGCGATTATGTAAATGAGAGGCAGCAGCGGCGAGGCCTCCATAAATAACATGTTTATCATTAAATCATATCCAGGCAAAGGCAGAGGGAAGACATGTTTTAATTTAAGGGAATTTATTCACATGTCGGTGATGACAAGCGCGTGGTTGTTGGCTTTTATGGTCCTGAGGTTCAGCAGTGGAACATGTACGGCGCAAGTATCAGCAGGTTTAAGGTTTAAACCGACCAGCAGCCATCTCTTAACCTTCCAGTGTCCAGGTGAGAATATTAGACACACTTTACACCTAATGTTATTAAAGGTTGTATTGTTTTTCACAATTTGTATTCAGTTAGAACTCAAAAGTCGTTCATTTTTGTATGATTTTTGACCCAGACGCTAAAATCAGCACATTGTCAACACTAAAAAAAAAAATCGGTACACGAACACCCTTCTCCAAAGTGAGTAAAAAATGCACATTTTAGAAAATTAAAAAAGAAAAAAAATTCATATCACCTATGTTACTGTTAATCATTATCATATTCCAGGCTGCAAAAATCAAAAATAAGTAATCCAATTTTTATGTGTGGTCTTTTGAAGGAAAAAAAGATTTTTGCTGAAAAAAAAAGGATTAAATTAGATTAGATTTGATTATAATTAGATTATATTAGACTACAGCAGATTAGACTAGATTAGAATAGATTAGATAAAACTACAGTAGATTAGATTAGATTAGATAAAACTACAGTAGATTAGACTAGATTAGAATAGATTAGATAAAACTACAGTAGATTAGATTAGATTAGATTAGATAAAAATACAGTAGATTAGATTAGATTAGATTAGATTAGATAAGACTACAGTAGATTATATTAGACTAGATTAGATTAGATAAAACTACAGTAGATTAGATTAGATTAGATTAGATAAAAATACAGTAGATTAGATTAGATTAGATTAGATAAGACTACAGTAGATTATATTAGATTAGATTAGATTAGATGAAACTACAGTAGATTAGATTAGATTAGACTAGATTAGATAAAACTACAGTAGATTAGATTAGACTAGATTAGATTAGATTAAGCTTTATTGATCCCTCAACAGGGAAATTCAACTGTCAAAGCATCAAGAGAATAAAGTGCAGTATCCATGCATAAGGACAGTGCAAAAGCAAACAATATAAAAGAAAAAATAATAATAGTAATAGAAAACTACACAGACTTTATACATATTTACAACAGAGAAGAACTGCAAAAAGGGTCAGTCTGGTTTATTAGATGTAAAGCAGGAACCTTCTACTGTTGTCCCGCTTAACGTTTATTATTGTCATATCATCAAAGCTACGAACTGTACAAAAACAACTCACTTTCTGTGGATGTCTCTGTTTTTCCGACGCACTTCGGAAACCTGGTCCAGACCTTCCCATGATCCCACAGCTGGACCTGATTCATTAAAAAAAACAAAAAAAACATGGATGTTAGAAATCACCTGGTTATCATGTCACAGTCGAACAGTGTGGATTAAACCTGGAACATTAGGGTGAAGGTTTGAGGGACTACATATTTAATGGGGTTTATGCGCTTCCCCTGGGAAATTTAGAGCATTTAAGACTTAACTTCCAACGTTCTGGTGATTTTTATGGGTCAGTTTGTACCTTTTCTGCATCAGTTTATAGTAAAAAAAAAAAAAAAAAAAAAAAAAAAAGCCCTAATATTGAACCATCTTATCATCTGTCACAACCTGATCCATACCAGAAACCGGACTTCTTCTTCTATACTTAAGTCAAAGTATTATTTCCCGTCTTAAATAAATTGCATTGAACTATTCTCTATCATTAGCTAATGCTAATGCTAACAGCTAATAGCGGCCAACAGTAGCATGCTAACATGTGTTCAGTCAGACTACAAAAAAGGTCTGAGTTAGAGTTTGTTTTGTTTTTTTTGTTTGTTTGTTTTTTCAGAACTCACTCATGGCTGCAGCCCCAGTTTATTTCATCAGTTAATCATTGATTTGTATGTATTGGGTCTAAATTGGCACTATTTCTATTTTCAGACTCAGTTTATTGTCATTTGATCAATGGTACCTTACCCAGGTCTTGGTTTGTAGCATGAGAAAGATAAAGAATAAAATATATAATAGTATAAATATAAATGGTAAGTAGGGTAGGAAAAAACTAACATCAACTATGCAAATAAAATAAAATTAAAAAATAAATTCTTAAAATGTATAGGTTCATTATTATCATACAAGGAGCCACATAATATTTGCACTCAGTATAAATATGATAAAAGCTGAATTAATTAAGAATATGTAGTTGTTGCATTTCATAAGACACTCCTTACAAAAGAGCAATGTGTATTTATTTAATGTAAAATGATTTAATTGTTCTATTTCACCAATACTTATACAAAATAAAGTTGAAGTTTTACATTTTTAGATTTAATTTTAGCTGTTTTAGATTTTTAGATTCTTTTCCAACAGATCAGGTTCTGGTACAAATCGGATAATGTACAAAACCAGTTTAATGCTTAATGTTAACGTTTGGTGCTGTCATGTGGCTAAATTCTACTAAAAAGCCATTGGTAATGAATTAAAACAATCTACTAGTTAATATATCATTAACCCTTTCATGCATGAATTATGTCAACCTTAGTCACTATTTTTTTCTTGAGTGATTTTATTCCTCTTTAGGCATGAAAAAAAAATGCAATTGAAATTTTTTTATGAACCTTTTTTTCATGGAGTTATAAAAATGTCCACTCACTTGGACACCACGCGTTTAATTTTTGAAGCAAAGAAACATGTATCTGAAACCCTTCATCAGAAAGCGATATACAGTGTGAAAACTATAAAATAAAAACATTTTTAATGCTGCTAATGTTCACATTTGAACATAATCTAATACTAGCTGTTACTCAGTTCATGGAGATATGGGAAAAAAAACTTTTTGTTTAAGAAAGCTGTTCATAACTAATAACATAGCAATTGATTTAAAACATGTTAGTGCAGATCAGGTTTATCAAGAACAGCAGAGTTACAATAATGCTATGATCTGCGGTGTTTGGGATGGTGCATAAGCGTCCACTGTGTCGCCTGGTGTGGAACTAAAACAACAAAACCCATGAAAATACAAGAGAACAGCTGGAGAATAGCTGTCCACTGTAGGGACCAGTGTGCGTGAAAGGGTTAATTATTCACAACTTTAAGTCTTTATACAATTTGATTTAGTGAAATGAATCAAACTTCACCCTTTGTAAAGTTGTCATGAACACAGAATTGAACTCTGGAGGCTCAGACTGTTTGTGTGCCAGGCTGTCAACATGTGCATTTGTGTTGTAAAGTTGGACATTTTCTTTTTTTTCTTTTTTCTTTTTTTTTTTTAAGCCTGATGGGATTCACATGTTTTGGAGCCAGAACACGGCGTCATATCTCCCTCCAACCAGAACCCGAAGTTGGCAACCCCGATCCCGTGCATGACGTAAACACAAAAACACTTTTTGTTTGATGGGTAGATGTGACCGAGGCGTGCGTTTCTGGAGATGTGACGGTTTCTTCCTTTTGGGCGAGTGAAAGAGCAGGAGCCATTCGCAGAGTCACAACGGGGACAAAACCAGCAGAAAAATCCTGCCGGTATCAGCAGCGCACCTGACACACACACACAAACCCATGCGGACGCGAACGCACAGTTAGAAATGCAGCAGATCGCCTGAAACGTAGACACACAACATGACGCCTCATTCCCTGAGCGGAACACACACACACACCACACACTAAAATAAACACAGAGAAGCACACAATGAGAAGACCTGACCCGGCGTGCTGACACATTCACAGACACACTAAGACAAAACCATTCAACACATTCACAGCACATACCTTTGTCTGCAACACAAACACACACACACACACACTCTGTTGTCGAGCAGAGCAGGTTAGTCATGTACCTGAGGTGGAGCTCAGCGGATAAACCGACTCATAATGTGTTTTTGTGTTACTGTGCTCATCATGAACCCACAAAGACCCAAAGCATCTACCGACCTAAAACATTTAATACCTGCTGATCCACTAATCCTGTCAATACGTGTAAATAATTGGTGTAAAATACAGTTCTTCATCTGTTCATGGTCATCAGATATGACCCATGTGGACGTTCAGAGGCTCCGTAGTTACCGTGGAAACACCGTCATCTTCTACAACATTGATTCACCAGTAAAACCCATGGAGTTGGATCAATGACAGTGGGTCAGTTGTTGATCGATTTGCTGAAAAAGTCCCTTTTTCTTCAGTTTTCTCTGTTTTAATATAACAACCTTTGAATTTACTCCCAGTTTTCATGAACATCTGAATGATCTTGCTAATTAAATATAGGGAAAAATGCATGATTTACACTGAAAAATGTAAAATACAGAGTATAATATTACAATAACTGGTGATAAATCACTTGAGAATGGTTAGAGAGAAAAAATCTTTTGGGAACTGCCAGAAAAGTAGGTCTTTATGGGTTAACATGACAGAAAAATGCTTAGAACCACATAACATATTTTTAAAAACTGGCTTCACCTTTAATAACAGTCAAATGTTTCTAATGTGACTGAAGCACTGGAAAAAATCAAAATCTTACCAAGTGTATTTTTCTCATTTCTAGTCCAAATATCTCATCGCGCTTAAAATAAGACATGATCACCTATAAAGAGGAACTGTTCAGTGAGATATAAGAACTGATTTATAGACAATAGATCTGGAAAATCTGATTTCAAGGAATCTTAGCAAAATAATTTTCACTCGTTCCATTGGCAGATTTTTTTTACTTGAATTAAGCAAAAAAAAACAAAAAAAAACATCCACATCCAAAGCCCCCAAGGGTCGCAGCTAAGCTAAGGCTAACCATTAGCTTACTGAGTGGCAAAAACAATGAACCTCATTGAGGAACGTCAAACAGCCATTTTAACGCATGAAACACATCATCCGTCAAGTTGTCTGTCAGGAAAAGAATGTGTTGAATCATTAAACAGATCTTCAGACAGCTGCGAATCACACCTGTCAATCAAAGCCCAAAGCGGCGTTCATCAAAGCCTCTGTTCACTAAAATTTTATAAATGGAGCAGCAACTTAAAGATGGACCCGAACACTGATTAAAGAAACAAAAGAGACCAGAATGACCCCTGGAAGAACTGTTTAGTATTGAATATGAGTCTGTGGAACCAGGGCTCTATAGAGCAGCATCTAGTGGCGGTCAGCGGTATTACACTTTAACGTGGTCCCTCTGCTTCACTCCCATTTCCAGTTCTGACTTCAGCTCAGCCTTGGCCGGTGAATATTTTAGACCCAAAGACTCGTGACAACACATACTGAAAACCTGCAACTGTTTGCATGAAGCCCTTGTCTTCGCCAATCTGAAAACCTGTCGTGTCTATGCATCGTTTCCACGGCAACGACTCTCTGAACCTACATTCTGTCAGATATTCAATGCTTTTTTTTTTTTTTCAGGCCGGGTAGAATTCACAGAGTTTTAGAATATGAGTGAGGACAGTGATGGCGCGTTACTGCAGCTGCTTTTACGAGACGGCTGCAACGAGAACAAGGAGGTCAAAATCCACCTTTTCTTCCTGGAGGAGTCGGGAGGTTGAGAGGGTTTGACATCTTCTCTAATAAGCGGAGAAAACGCAGACGACGGAGACAGGATTTACCAGGGGATCAGCTGGTAAGAACACTGCACTTCATGGAAACAGGTGAACTACAGCCACAAATAATGAGACAAGAACCCACTACATGACGGAAGGTTCTAAAACCAGCCACTGGAGGTTTGATGAGTCACCGACAAAACCACCAGATGATGCGAGTCTGACCTTTGCCTGATTAGGTCACTACCGATTCATCACATTGGTCCTTCTTAGTAAGGCTTTTAAATGCCTCCTTTCATGTTCTTCCATTTCATGGAGTTCCTCAAGGGTCTATTTCCGGTCCCCTGTTATTTACTACATGGTGCCGTTGCAAACTCAGCATCTTCTTTAAATCTCTGCTGTGTGTGATCTAATGTCTTTGGATACTGCTGGAAATAACACTGCCAATCACTTGCACCATGTTTCCTGACGTTCCCATGTTGTTGTTGCTCAACTTGGCTGCCAGGTCAGAACGAAACAGGTCATTAATAATTCTCTGGTATCCTGGTAACACCCATATCTTGGCTGAAATGTTTGTCACGTATATACCTGGTGACTAGCATCTTAGCTCCTTTTATGGACGATGATTTCCGCTTAATCCTGTGTAAAAAAGAAGTGGAATAAAGACTGGGGAGGGATCCCGATGTGCATTCCAGTTTGCTGTCTCTTTTTTCCTTCGTCATCTCCACTTCAAACTTTCATTGCATGGCTTTGTTGTAACTGACTGGATTTGTCATCACTGTTGGAAGGGTCAGTGTGTTCTCTCTAGTGGCATCTAGTGGTCAAGTTGTAAGTTGCATCGAACTGGAAACCTGTTAGCTCCCCCTCTTTTATTCTCCTTTTGCCATGACATGATTTATGTTTATTTTTTTTTTATGTCAAGGAAATGTATCAAATTAATTTAATTAATAAAGGTCTCGCTGTCTGAAACTTGAAAAAACAGTTGAGATTATTCCTCTGAAGCTTTTTCCTGCTCAACAAATATTCATAATGCAAAATGTTTGTTTCCTGTAGAATCTTGATTGTGAGCGTATCCAGTCGTATAAGACACGTGGTTTTAGTAAATGAGTATATTTGAATAAAATTTTGTCAAAATCAAAATCCTAAGTCATCGATAGAACTTTGGAAAAAGTTTAGTTTTTCCTCTTCGTTGTTCTTTTGATCAAGTTAAGTGTTATTTAACCATCTAAACCCAAAGCCTAAAATGGTGGAACTTTTTTCTTATTTTAACTTTAAAAAGGTTAGAAATTATGCTGTGAGTCCTTTTGCCCATTTTTCCAGAGCACTTTTTTCCCAGCTCTTTCCAAATCTAGCAATCATTTACGCTTTACTGCATGTTATAATTCTGCTGAAACGGCTTCTTCTTCAGCTTCTAGAGCAAGCCTCAGTAAAATTACCGTAACGACCCAATAAAACCTATAAAGTGCAACATCTCAGGTGTCAGAAACTGTTGGAGTTTATACCAGTTGCACAAACAGCGAGAGTTCCATTTGTCCAAACTGAACATGTGCAGGGTGTGTCAGCAGTGACACGGCAAGTTGTAAAGCGTTAATGTTGTACTGTCAACACTGATCAACTTTTTACAGTTGTTGGGTTGTTTTCCACTCTATGTGACAATGATTGTCACGGTTCTTGTTTTCTTGAGTTTTGCTTATTATCTATGTTTGTAAAACACTCTGGGTCTGATCCACAAAAGGATTGCTTGATTTAGGTAGAAAACATGTGCAAATGAGTCAAATTTATTGCATATTATTCCCAAAACATCTGCCAAAGATGGAATTCATTTCATTAACATGCAGATACTGTTGATACTATGTCTTTGTCATTTGCCTGGATGTAAATGAGGTAATAATGATTAAATTAGCCTTTGTTTCTATTAAATAATTAAAAATACATTGAATTTGCAGAAGAGCAGAATGGATTACATCTATTAAACTGGTGTTGAATGAACAGTCACTGAGCCCGTTTACATGCACACTAGTACTCCAATCATTACCCGATTTCTGGAGTTTTCAGATTATACAAGTGTTCATGTAAAGAGGATAATCTGATGGGCTTTATCCAATAACAGCAGT
This sequence comes from Apogon hyalosoma, assembly GCA_037367295.1. Lineage (NCBI taxonomy): Eukaryota > Metazoa > Chordata > Actinopteri > Kurtiformes > Apogonidae > Apogon > Apogon hyalosoma. The sequence goes on along the minus strand of JAPQRP010000006.1, from coordinate 35,470,777 downwards.
TATCTGATTATGAAAAATCGGATTAACACACCTGGATTTCTCCCCAGTACTCCAATATCTTCCTGCATGTATACAGGTTAATCTGACTTATTTTGTTCTTTTACGTCTGCGCATGCATAAACAATTAAAATCATTGACAACAGAAGTGATGTAGCCAAACGTGAGCAGGAGATAATAACAGGAAGTTTAAGACTACCATCACTACGTACATACAGACTCCGAAACAAATCCGATAATGGCCTGGAACGTCTAAACCAGGGTTTTTCAATTATCACTTTTCTTAAGTGCATATAAATGACCTAATTATTACAATTATCCAATTACGCCCAGATATGGGACTTTTATGGTTATGAAAACAGGTTCATCTCTGTATATTTGTCTCCAAATATTTGAGTGTGTAAGGTTTGAGTGATATTGAATTAAAGTTTAATGATGTTGGTAATCTGAGGGTATTTGCCATTTTCATTATGGACCCACCATTTGTTGAAATACAAAGAAACACTTGAAACACACGAAACTCTGATGCAAAACGGGCGTATTACAGTCAGGTACAGGACTTTAGCGGCCCATTTGTTCCTGCACAAACCGATCATTGGAATCATTGTTTGAATGGATCTGAGTGGATGAATGGTTTCAGCTCTAGACCGAACTACTCATACAAAGTGTAGATGAGAACAGTTTTTAAAATGTATAGACTTTTTTCACAACGTTCGTGTTTTTGACCGGAAAACTGCAATCATTGTGGAATTCGACTTCAGCAAACGGTGAGAAAAATAAAATAAAAACAGTAAGTTGTGGCTCAAACACTGCACAACTAGTAGATGCAATGTGTTCAGTGTGGATCACATGCAGTTATTGTCATTATAGCAATATATTATTAATAAAATGACAATGTTAATTTGATTAGTCAATTGATTTGCCGCGACCTGGCCCCGAATAAGCGGAAGAAAATGGATGGATGGATGGATGGATAATTTTCACACCTGAAACCTGCATAAAATACTGATTACTAAAAGGAATGAATGAATGAATGAATGCTGAAAGTGAAACATGGTGGACTGGAAAAGTATGAGTTAGATGAAGTACTTTTATTGTCCTTGTAGGGAAAGTCAGTCTCTGCATTAGCGTTAGCATTAGCCTTTAGCCACTATGCTACTCCATTGAATAAATGGCTCATTAGAACCCAAATGACTCATATCTTCAGGCAGTTACACGCTAATGAAAATACAATCTTCCATTTCTATAATTAGATTCTAACTTCCTCAATACCTTACCCATTGCAGCTTCAATATTGCATTTTAAATCTCTGTTTTGACCATTGAGGAACGGTAAATGACACAGTCGGAAAAGCATAACTGATTCACATTTTTCCAGGGTTTTGTCAGATAAATGTGCTGCTGAGCTGCCGGGCACATGAACAAACTGCTTCGTAGTAATCACACCCAAAGCCAGGAGTATGATATGTTCAGCAACAGAAACACGCTTCAATCTTGAATCTTTCTCCAGCGACAGATGGTCCCGACTGCCCCTGATCAGCGGGAGGGTTTCCCTTCTGTCACAGTCGTCATATTATTCCTGCCTCGGCGTAGCTACGGCGGCTGTAATACACAACCAGACGTCCTCATCTTCAGCCACCGAAAGGCTCTGCGTGGCACATTAAATCTAAATTAAATCAGTCTGAAGGCGCTGTACGGCCATTTCCTATTCCATCTCAGTGTGACTCTTGTCGCTCTGTGGATCTCTGACTCGGGGAAAATGAATGAAAGCATTATAAGTGGCGGTGTCAAGCTTCTGTGAGATATGAGAAGTGTCTGGAAAACAGCCAAGGACGGAGGAGATGAGCCGACGGACACTTAAAAACGTAAAAGGAGAGGGAAAAGTGAATACACTGCCACATCAAACGAGACAGAAAGAGGAGAAAAATATACTTTTAAAAAATGCATCAGTGTGTAGAAATAGGACAAAAGGCCCTGCAGCTGAACAGTTCATTCTGCTGCTGTGTTCCGCGATCAATCTAACAATACACTGCGTTCCAAATTATTATGCAAATTGTATTTAAGTGTCATAAAGATTAAATTTTGTGTTTTTCAGTTA
>JAPQRP010000006.1:35434635-35458170 GCA_037367295.1 Apogon hyalosoma | reverse complement strand
AGGTGATTCTGTCTTATTTTAAGTGTGATGAGATATTTGGACTAGAAATGAGAAAAATACACTTGGTAAGATTTAGTTTTTTCCAATGTATGAGTAAAATAAACTTCAACACATCCTGTCTGACAAGTTGAACCCGTAGTTTATTATTTTTTCCTCTTTTGATCAATAGATTATTAACAGGAAATATTATTTAAAATTATTGTTCTTTTCTGTCAGCTAATCATTTAATTGACATTCATCACAGCTGTCCGTTGTTCTACTCTTTTAGCTTAACAAAGACTTTTCTATTTAGAGGCAGAAAAGGAGGAAAAAGCTTAGTGTCACAGCTCAGGAAGAGACAAAAATCAGCCTTCATTGTCTCTCTCACTTTTTGCAATGTTTTCACTTTTTGTGGTCGTGACACTATGTTTTCAGGGGGCGGAGACCAGGAAGCGCTCACCCACCCTGAGCAGTCAGTTCAAGAGGTCTCTGGAGCTGCTGATGAGAACTCTGAGCGTCTGCCAGCCCTTCTTTGTCCGCTGCATCAAACCCAATGAATACAAGAAGCCCATGGTGAGTATCTGCAATCTATGTCCATTCGCTTAGAAAAAAGGGTTGTTTTTAGGGATTTATTGAACTAGTGGTGCAGGAGAAACTCAAACCTTCTCTACAACAAGTTCCACTGAGAAAGGTATTGTAAATTAATCAGGAGTTGCAGGGGTTTGTCAAATTATAGAAAGACACATCTAAAACCAGATATTTTATTTATTCATTGTATCTATTCTAGTCATGTGAACAAACTAGACCAAAAAGCAAAAATGAAATGAAATGTCATGAAACACCTTCTCATTTAACTTTTACATGTTATTTTCTAGGGCATGAACACTCCTGAAATTAACTAAATTAGCCTGAAGTTCTGGAAAAGTCATCTGTAATATTATCTGTCTTGAAATTCAACAAAATATGAGCAGTTATAGCACAACTTTAATTAAGGTGTGTTTTTGTTAAAAACGCTTTTTTGAGATGATAAAATGGTGTTTATTCATTTCAGTTTTTTGTTTGCTTTAAAATCAGTGTCAGACTCTGTTACATGATTCTGCAGCTTCTTAAAAACCAAAGTAAATCAGTAATTACCTTTGACCAGGTGCAGTGATCACATACTGAGTCCCAGTGACACTTTATCTATCAAGAATAAAACACATTATCACAGTCATTACTTGAGAAAAGGTAATAATTTATTCCAACTTTATGGGTAACTGCAATTAAAATGAAAATAAAATGTGAATAAATTAATTTACTTTGCTAGTAGTTCTATAATTTGTATTTTTCAATATTGACTGGCCAATAATAAAAGTTAAACTATGGATTAAATTGAGAAATTCTTTGGTTTTAATTTCAGATTAATGTCTGATTGGTGTTTGTAATTCCATTTTTTACTCACTGAGTCATATTCACAAATTACAAATTCACACATCTTGAATGTAAACCTCTTTCAGTCAGAGGTTTGCTTCGGGTTTTGATACTTAGCCAGGTCGTTGTTGGAAATTTTAACCACACACTTTGTGACCCATGTGGAACTAGACGGCCTACTTTATGGTCACTACACTCCAGCTGAGAAACTAGTTTTATTGGATCTAATCTTACAGTCTATAGACTGAACACTCCTCTGTTTGTGTAGTTGTTTGACAGGGAGCTGTGTGTTCGTCAGCTGAGGTACTCTGGGATGATGGAGACCATTCGGATCCGCCGGGCCGGATATCCAATCCGCTACACCTTTGTGGAGTTTGTGGACCGATACCGGGTGCTTATGCCTGGAGTCAAACCAGCGTACAAACAGGTGAAATGGAACTACAGTTCTTTGTGTCTTGTATTATTATGAATTCAGTGCGGTATAGGACAGAAACCACATTAAGAACCTTTACAGATGAAATGATTTCCATGAGGGGCTTCTGTTGGATCTGAATCATCAAGATTAGAGGTTGACTGATGGATTTTTAAAGACCAATATACTCCTACTGATACCATCCCCGCTCCTACCCCCAATAAATAAACAGAAAAAATAAACAGAAAAAGGATTATCCATCTCTAAATATATCTGAATCACGAACAGCAACAAGTAAATGCACCAGGTAATTGGAACTGAACATCTAACTGTAAAACATGTATGTGGGAGTGATTTTTATTTTATTTCTCAGTGTCTGCCAATCCTGACAGTCTGTAAAATGTTCTATCTCTACTTCCGATGAAACGTGTGATTCTATCAGGTCCCTCTGCATTTTTTCCCACAATCCAACAGCAGTCTGTTTTCTTTGGACCTCCATATGTTATGGTTTCCTCCCTGTCGCTGCTGTTTGGCTGTGGAGAAAAATAAGCTGTTTGGACCAGGTTTTTAGTGTTTTTCGTCTAAAATGATGATGATAATTATTGTTAACATTCTTTTATTTAACCACAGAGGAGTTTAATTAAGAAGTCTGTCTTGGAAAAGAGAGCTAAAGAAACATCAGCAATCACCAAAATAAAAAAAAAAAATACTACAAGCCACTTCTGTACATAACAATGTTGGGACTCCAGGCATTGTTTTGATCAGAATTGGTGATTGGGTACTTCTCTGCTAACACGTGACAATGGTTCTACCAGTTAATAACAGCAGATATGCTAATCAGCAATACAGATCGCCAACTACTCAAAATGGAAAAATGAAAATATAAGGTGGAGACATACATAGCTCCAGTGGTGTTTTTGAGACTGTACATTTCATGCATTTTTGACAAGAAGATAAGACTTTCGCCAACTCTAAAAGTTGTTTTGTAGTGGTTGTCATCCCATCTGGTCACTTTCTGATAATCTGGTCAAAGGCCTAGTGGTGGTGTTGGTCTCTCAGACACTGGTCCAACTAATCAGGTGTTCTGGGTCAAAATGGAGAAGATGTCTTATATATTTGTCTGTGTTTGTGTCCCATCAGGAGGACCTGAGGGGAACCTGTCAGAGGATCGCAGAAGCCGTACTCGGCAGAGATGACGACTGGCAGATGGGAAAAACCAAGATCTTCCTCAAGGTAGAACTAGTGCTGAATCATTTTAACGAAGATTCAAAGATTTTTATTTTGTCACTTATCAGTCGGAGCCCTGTGCTTTTAATAGAAATGAAACCAATGTTATGTGGCTGTACTTCTATATTTGCTCTGAGGTGAATTGTGTACATTTTGTGTGTCTTTGTCTTTTGTGTTTCTGCTCAGTGTGAGAACAGGTTTTGTCATAGTTACTGGATTCAGTAAGATTAGATCATAATTTCCTCCTTTATTTTTTATCTTTTCTGCACTTTCCTTTTGTTTAATGTTTTATTCTCTATGATTTTAATGTAATTTTATGCCTTTGTAAAGCACTTTGGATTGCCTTGTGTATGAATGGTGCTATATAAATAAATTTACCTTGCCTAGATTAGATTGTTCAATTCTAATTCGATTTTATTTGATCTAGTTAGATAGAACCTTATTAATCCCTTGTGCAGAGCCCTCAGGACATTCAGGTTCCAGTAGCAGCACAACACCGAATGTACACATATAGGAAATATTACAAAACAAAAAGGAAAGAAAATAGTAATAACAATAGCTATAAAAGTAGCAGTACTGTTAACTGGGGTGCTGTCATTTCTCACCCCAGAGGCTGGGTGGAAATATTAGATAACTGTACACTTGTTTTCACAGTGTGTGTTGTCCAGTGCCACCTGTTAAAACCCTCTGCTGGTCTGGTTTCTGTTTAAACTAAAGAACGAAAAGGATGAATCTTAAGGCAGCATTATACTTACCAACAAAGTGATGTCAAAATGAAGCTAAAGTTTTGACTTGATGCACCTGATCCCCAGGTGTCACACAGAGGACACCAGGGACATGTCTCCGCTTCCATTCGAGGTTGAAACGTTGGCTTTATTTTCACAAAACTGCTGTATATTTGCATGTTTGAATCTAACCGCGTACTGCTTGGCTGGACAGGAAACAGAACAGGACATGGGATGTGCAGAGGGGTGACGGCAGGGCAGTGTCCACATTTCCCAGACAGGACGTGGTCACATGAGCCAGAGGACAGATGGACAGATCACAGGATAGAGAGATAGAAGTTTAACAGTTGGAGTTCCTGTCATGTTTTTCAGCTGGAAGGGAAAAGTGCTGTAACTGTAGCTTTGTGTCACCTTTTCCCCATTTGAGTGGGAATAAAAATGAATTTCACTTCACATTTAGGGACATTTGTCATTTTGTTGTTTGTTGCAGAGTTTGGAGAACCTCCATGTTGACAATGGGATAAAATATTGTTATAGGCCATGAGCTGTTGGGATGGCACTGCGTCTGGCGTCATCTTCGTCATAGTCGGATTCATTTCAAATTTTATATGTAGCTTCCTTGGGACAATGTCAACAAAGCTTGATCACAGTTTTGAGAAATTTCGGTTCTTGAATTTTTTATGAATTTTTGAAATATTACAAATTTGCCTTTACTTATAATGGTCCGTATTTTGACGGTTTATGACATGGAAATGGTTAGAGATATCGGTATAGTTACTATTGAGCACTGATAGGAAGTCATATATGGACTTTAATTTAATTAGTTGAGTTCTCCTCCAGCAAAAGTACCACCTACTTCTACTGGGAGATTGATCTGCATCCAGACCACAGGACTAACATAGAGACAGAATCTGACAATCTCGCAAATTCAGTTTTTTATTGATTCTTGATAGAACATAGCGGTGAGCTACAGGGCCATTGGTCCTTTTTTTTCACATTTAGCTTAGTGCTTCATCTCATCTTGTCTAAAATGCAACAACCAGAAACAAGTCTGAGGCACAAAAAAAAAAAAAAAAAACTCCTGTTGCATTTTCCACTCATGTAAAACTCATCACAATTGTGAGTTACAGATCTTCAGTGTTTGGTAGCATTTTGTTATATTTTAATAGGGATTCACTGATTGGAAAATTCGTGGCCAATACTGATAGATTCATTTGTTCAGTTCAGCGTAGTTCTTCTGAGGGTCATGGGGATGAAGGAGTCTATCCCATTTACCAACGGACAAACAAAACAATCTCTCAGTCTCATGGAGGCGCTTCACGAGGAATGATGCAGGTTTAGGTCTAAATTGTATGTGGATATTTGGACCCCATTCTGACTACTTACAATTCCTCACAACGTTGATGAACCACAGCCCAGATATGCAGTGGATTTTGAGTTCTTATCTGTTATTTGTCTCCTCCGTCTGCTGCTGTAGGATCACCACGACATGCTGCTGGAGATCGAGAGAGACAAGGCCATCACAGACAAGGTCATCCTCATCCAGAAGGTGGTTCGTGGTTTTAAGGACAGGTAGGAACATTTACGGTATGACCGACCATGACAAAATTTCCTGCTGGGACAATAAAGGATATCTTACCTCATCTTAAACATCGTGACATCTACAAACATCAACACATGCCAATAAATCTTAATAAGTATATGCCAGGGGTGTCAAACATGCAGCCTGCATGTAATATTTCAAAAGGTTCCAGTCCGGCCCATGGGATGAATTTCCAAAGTGTAAAAATTACCCTGAAGATATTAACAGCCTGTAAATAATGACAACTCCAAAATTTTCTCTTTTAGTGCAAAAAACATTAAAACATGAAAATATTTACATTTGCAAACTGTCCTTTAACAATAAAATGTGAATAACCTGAACAAATATGAACCTGAAATGTCTAAAGAAAATTAAGTGGAATTTTTAACAATATTCCTCCTGTTAAAAACACATGTATGAATGCACATGTATAAATGATAAGTTGAGGCGTAATATTGTTAAAATTGCACTTATTTTTCTTTTAAAAAATGTCTGTTTTTTCAGGTTATTCATCATTTTTTTGATTGGATAGTTTGTAAATGTTTTCATAATTTGTTTTTTATTTTACACTAAAACAAAAAGAAATCATATTGTCATATTTATATGATGCTATTAATTTACAGGTTTGACCCACTTGAGCTCAAATTGGGATGAATGTGGCCCCTGAAAGATAATGACTTTGACATCCCTGGTATAAGCCAATCAAGTTTCTGTAGGGAAGTGCGCAAAGGTTTCCAGAGAGGCCAAAATTGATCAGATTTGTAGTGAAGGTCAGAAGATACTTATTTTTGAAATTTGTGAAATCCACATGTTCAAATATAGGTTTTCACCATTTTATGAACTTAGTGATCGATTGGGAAAATACTATACAGAATGAATGGACCATTTGTTGCATCCTGGATGTCACCTTTAAAACGCAGTCATTTTTCGATCTTAAATCTCTGTCATCAGATCCAACTTCCTGAGGATGAGAAAAGCAGCTGTGTTGATCCAGAAGACATGGAGAGGTTATCAATGCAGGAAGAACTATGGAGCTGTAAGTGTTTTTATTGACATTACACTTAGACAGCTGTTAAACAACATAATGCACAGTGTAAAAGTGAACATCATCTTTCATTGTCCCCTCTGTTCTTTCTGTCTTTTGTAGATGCGAGCCGGCTTTTCTCGCCTCCAGGCCCTGGTCCGATCCAGGAAGTTGTGCGCCTCGTATCACGTGGCCCGTCAACGAATCACACGCTTCCAGGGTCGCTGTCGGGGTTTCCTGGTCCGCCGGGCGTTCAGACACCGGCTCTGGGCCGTCATCACCATCCAGGCGTACACCAGAGGAATGATCGCCCGCCGCCTCTACAAGAGGCTGAAGGGAGAGGTAAAGAGATGGAACGCCAGGAGATTCAGGAACATGTGACCATCACAATGGAGATAATTAATGAGCAAAACTTAAATAAAGCAGGTTTTAATAATGCAATATGGAACACACATTATATTTAGTCTGTTATTTACTTTCAACAGAAGGAATTTTGTAGCTGCTGAGATTTGGATTTCAAGTTTCTTCTTTTTTACCTAAGAAGAATGGTATAAATATGCAGTTAAACTTAAAAAAGGTGAAAACATAATGTTGGTAAAAGATTTTCATTCTTATAAACTCTGAATATAAATTTAAACTGAGATGCATTATGTGGCAGAGCAGTCAGAAATCACCATAAAAATGTACTTACAGCGCCACCTGTTGGCTGCATCATGATGCTCTTAATTATATCAGTGTTAGTTACACAGGAGGGGAGTATTGTGATCCAGATGATCTCTGTAAAGCCTTAAGACATACAGCAGATGGGGAGGTTAAGAACAGAGGCCGTTCATGTACTGTTGGTGTTGTTTCTAATGAACATTCTCTTCTGTCTGTGACTTAAGTACCGCCGGAGGCTGGAGGCTGAGAAGATGCGTCTGGCAGAAGAAGCCAAACTGAGGAACCAGATGTCTGCGAAGAGAGCCAAGGCTGAGGCCGAACGCAAACACCAGGCGAGTTAAACAGTAACCCTGACAGCTAGAGTCTGATTTTAACACCACAGCATCTATTCCACATCCAGAGCCATGGCAGCTGTAGACAGATGTGGAAACTAAGGAGAAACTGATTAATTGTTATGGTGAATTTTAAACATTCTTAAGGCATTTTCAGTGTCGTATTTTTTGAGTTTGGGATCATTATTCCTATTAGTCAGTTCAGAGGTAACCCTTAAATCCATAAATGGGTCAAAAATGACCTGTGTTAAAATCAACTAGTTTTTGTCATTTTAAAATATAATCATTTGTATCATATTTTGGTCTACAAAAGAATGATTTCATGTTTGAAATAAATAAAATAGTAAAATATTTTGAAAATTTAAAAAGCAAAGAATATATAGTATATAGGCTAACATACAGTATAAAACAGCAATAGAACAATGTCAACATCCATTTTGTGAGTGAGTCCTTTAGTTTTGCTGTAGAATGAATCAAAGGTTAAGATGAAATTTCATTTAAAATGAATGTGGGTCATTTTTGACCCACCTATGGAAACTTAGGGTAGTAACACAGAAACTGCAATGTCATAGAGTCTATAAAAGGTCAATAAAAGATTTAAATGGCACGATGTCAGTAACATGTTTTTGAGGAATACCTGGAATATGAAATAACAGCTTTTCATTACAAAGACATTGTAAGAATAGAAACGACCCCATCAGGTCATTTTTGACCCACTTATGCAGCTGAGGGTTAATGTGGTCTTTTTTTTCCAGGAGCGTCTGGCCCAGCTGGCGAAGGAGGACGCTGAGCGGGAGAAGAAGGAGAAGGAGGAGGCTCGAAAGAAGAAGGAGCTGGTGGAGCAGATGGAGAGGGCCCGACAGGAGCCCGTCAACGACTCCGACATGGTGGACAAGATGTTCGGCTTCTTGGGAACGACCAGTTCCCTACCTGGTCAGGAGGGACAAGCCCCCACTGGCTTTGAGGTCAGAGAAGCAGCAGAGGGGTTTCAGGGTTTCATCTAGGGTGTTTTATAGCAACAGGAGGAAAAAGGGTTGAAACTTTTATGTCAGCTTCCTGTTAAAGATCTTTGAGTTAGATTTTTTTTTTAAATTACATTTTATGTTTATATAGTTAATAAGTTTTCAGTGCTGCAGCAGCTACAGAATGTGTATAAAGAATGTCATGACGTCTCTGGAAAACATTAACCAAGCTTTTGGTTCTTACCTTCTGTCTCCTGTGCAGGATCTGGAGCGGACTTACCACGAGCTGGAGGTGGAAGACCTGGATGAGGCTCTTCCTCTGCCCGAGGACGATGATGAGGAGGATTTATCAGAGTACAAATTCGCCAAATTTGCCGCCACCTATTTTCAGGGAAACACATCTCACAGCTACGTCCGACGATCACTCAAACAGCCACTGCTGTTCCACGATGACGAAGGAGATCAGTTGGTACGTCACCTTTGACCTCTGACAAAATGAAGTGGACAAAAAAAAAAAAATCATATAACCTCCTAGTATGACAGATTATAGACACAACAGAAGAGTGAAGTAGTAGATTAGATTTTTATGTAGAGTGATGTTAGAAAAATATCATGTGAAACCAGCATGTGAATTAAGTCACGTGATTTATTTTTGCAAGAAGAGAGTTGTGAATTATACGGCAGTGATCAGCAGATCCAAACTCAAAGGACTGCCTCCTCAGGTCTCAGACTTCTAGATGTGGAAAAACAATGTATGTGTCGGGATGATAGCTCTGTCTTCCATCTTCAGGACAGTGTTACCTTGGCTTACAGCATAAAGTATTTAACAAAGGGGCACTGGTTATTTTGTCAAGAGGTTAACCCACAGCTAAGGTCCTAGTATTCTTCTAAGATCACACATGAACGAACACTCATTTCACTAACTTCATTATGATGGCGTATGATTTTTATAACAAGTGAAAACCAAAAAAATGTTAGTTGAAAGAAAGAAGGAAAAATAGGTAAAAAATTTACAAAATGGGAGTCAGTGAAAATAATGTAACTGAGCCAAAATAAAGTATTTCATTTCATGTTTATACCTTTAATTTAACAATCCATCTAACAAATTACATGTTGTATTTTTGACCTTGTTTTTAGCAACAATGACCACCAGTGATTATCAACATTAATTCTTGCTTGAAATGCTCATCCCTAACATATCCTTTGTTCCGCAGGCTGCTCTGGCCGTGTGGATCACGGTTCTCCGGTTCATGGGGGACCTACCGGAGCCCAAGTACCACACAGCTATCAGCGACGGGAGCGAGAAGATCCCCATTATGACCAAAATCTATGAGACGCTGGGGAAGAAGACGTACAAGCGAGAGCTGCAGGCGCTGCAGGGAGAGGGTGAGGTGAGGAAGAGGAGAGGTGGGCGATGAAGAGTTTACATCATGTTAAGGTGACGAGTTGATGTTTCTCCAACTGTTTCCTGTGTCGTGTCGGTTCCAGACGCCTCACTCCGACAGCCACAAGAAGAACAGCGTCCGACACAAACTGGTGTCTCTGACCCTGAAGAAGAAATCTAAGATCACAGAGGAGGTGGGAAATGCAGGGTGTCTGCGCATCCTTAAAAAAGTCTTAGATGGGGTTGTCTTAAATCAAAGCTTAATTATTATTAAAATGTACAATTAATCCTTAAATCTGACACTCAAAGGTCTTAAAAATCCCAGACATGATAAATTATATTAATGATATTGATGATGCTGAGTGAATCAAACATGTTTTATTTAAGTTTTGTTTGACAGTGTCTCCGTACACTACATCACCATTCGTGTTTGTATTTACGGCTTCGGATCCAGGTTGAGTTGAAGGTCAGCGGATCTGGTTCCACAGAGTAGTTACGACGTGGTCTGTTTCAGGTCACAAAGCGACTTAATGATGGTGAACACGGTCTCCATGGCAACAGCATGCTGGAGGATCGGCCAACATCCAACCTGGAGAAACTTCACTTCATCATTGGGAACGGGATCCTGAGACCTGGACTCAGGTAAACACACACAAAGTTTATGACAAAATGTAGTTTCATATTGACCAGACTGTGATGTTTCTCATTGATTTACCTTTTTGCATTTTTAGTTTCATTTAAAAGGATTGTAGAGTCCTGACAAGAAACTAAATGCATTAAACATCACCCAGAATGGAAGTGCTGACAGTTACTATCTCTGCTTATTGTGATGAAAATAGTCCATTATGCCCAAATAATGACGAGCTTCTCAAATAATGAGCTGTTTTCTCTAGATGTTGACTTACTACATCATAATAATGAGATTCCCTTCACTAACTCATCACTTTGAGGAATTGTATCATTACTTTGAGAAAGTTTATCATATATAACAGTTCCCAGTATCTCCTCCCAACTTCAAAACGTGTGTATGTGCAACCACAATGTAAATAATATATACATTTATATAAATACCAGATTTTTTTTCCTCTATATCCTCCTGAGACCCAAAAAAGTAAAAGTTTTGTTTTACATTAAACAATTGTGTTGATTTGAAACAGTATAATGCAACAGTTTTGTCATTGGAATGTCCTTTCCAGTGGATTGTTTTTTTTTTTTTTAGTAAAGCTGTGAAACTCTTGTTTCCTACAGAGGACAAAAATGCATTGCTGGGTCTCAGGAGGCTGTATTTAATTTTTTCACTAGTTTGTTTTTCCACCTGTCTTTTCTCTGCACTTGCTTATTGTATGTTGCTGCTGTTAACTGTGAAATTTCCCCACCTGGGATTAAATAGTCTTATCTTCTTATTTTGACAAAGTTTATCATTATGTTGAGGAATTTTACCGTCATTCTGAGTTTTATCATTATTTTGAAGCCCTAACTTATTGTTTTTAGATTGTAAGTCAAAGGTTTTACTTTGACTTAAAGGTTTTTTTTTTTTTCTCATCACAGTGGTAGAAATTAGTGTCCACAGGAAAGCACATTCTTCTGGGTTTTAGAAACATGTTTCAGGGCCTTTTTCACAGGTTTAAATGGTGAAATAACTGCAGTTGTTTGTATCTGTATTTGTCAAACGGACTAATGTAACCTGTGTGTATTTAGGGATGAGATCTACTGTCAGATCTGTAAACAGCTGAGTCAGAACCCATCTAAAAGTTCTCACGCTCGTGGATGGATCCTCATCTCGCTGTGTGTCGGATGCTTCGCCCCGTCAGACAAGTTCGTCAAGGTCAGAAGATGCTAATTTATTTAGGATTATTATGTCGTTGTCTTATTGCTGAATTAAGATGGTTTTGTTGTAACTGTATACCCTAGCTTTGTTTATTTTTCGTCATTTGTACAGTACCTGAGGAACTTCATCAACAGCGGACCTCCAGGTTACGCTCCGTACTGTGAAGAAAGGCTGAGAAGAACCTTTGTTAACGGGACAAGAACCCAACCTCCATCCTGGTTGGAGCTGCAGGTACAAACACAGACCTGGAGCTTCATGGGTACATTAATGAAGTGATGTCTTTATAGAAATCAGAGGTACTTAAATATAAACAGAGGCAACAGTACACACTTTTTACTGGAGTAGAAGTACAGATAGGGCTTCTTTAGTTCCTCAGAGTGTATCAGAAGTCAGCAATAGAGGGATATTTCTATTGCCTGTTAATATAAAGACTATTAAACCATCGTAACATCAAATCAGATAAAAATAATACTCAAAATAATAGACTTTACCTCTATGTTTAAATCAAAACTTTTCTTCACTATCCAGTCTCCATAAACTGTCTGATTCAAGATGTGGACTCAAGATAAAATGATAAAACAAAGTAAAAACTAAATCATGAAATCAGAGACAACAGGGGTCTTTTAATCTTTATTATCATTTTGACTTGTTGCGTCTTTTACAGTGTTTTTGTTTGTGTTGTTCTTCGATTTAGGTTGATGTTTGGAAGGCTTGTAATAATGATGCAAAACAAAACTAACAGAATATAAAAGTAATTCCTCCTCAAATTCAGTTAAAAGAGCCTGATTTGAAAATGTAAGGTAGTGAATTTGGGTTAGATTGCATGGAGTGAAAATAAGAAGTTGTTGAACAAACAAATACTCAAGTAAAGAAGACTTTTTGCTTCACAACTCTTCCTAAAACATGCATAAGATCTTTAAAAATTCAAGGATTCAAGATATTTATGGATATAACAGAACCCATGCAGTAAAAGACAGAATGAGAGGAATCATCTGTTTTAAAGGTAGGTGTCATGTGGTGTGAATCACCTGAAGTTCTGGAATCTCCGTGCAGGCTACCAAGTCCAAGAAGCCCATCATGCTGCCAGTTACGTTCATGGACGGGACGACCAAAACGCTGCTGACAGACTCAGCCACGACCGCCAGGGAGCTCTGCAACGCCCTGTCAGACAAAATCAACCTGAGAGACCGCTTTGGCTTCTCTCTCTACATCGCCCTGTTTGATAAGGTGGGTACGCACCGAGAAGATGAATTATGAAGTTGGTTTATGAACTGCCAATTTAATGCCAGGAGTTTGCATTTTACCCAAAAAAGGGCAAGGACCTCAGCTTCAGAATGAAGCCAGTGCAGTAAAGTTAGAAATGTCATCAGACATTTGCGTGAAAAAATAGTTTTAGTGTCTTGATCGTTAACTTATTAACCTTGATTAAAGTTGAGGTGTCTTTCAGGAATTTATATAATTCAATAAACAAAACAATCTAAAGATCACCTAGAGTAGGGGTCATCAACCCTGGTCCTCGAGATCTACTATCCTGCATGTTTCCCTCTTCCAGCACACCTGACAGTCGTTATCAGGCTTCTGCAGAGCTTGATGATAGGCCATTTGAATCAGGTGCCTCGGAAGAGGGATACATGTAAAACATGCAGGACAGCAGATCTTTAGGACCAGGGTTGATGACCCCTGATCTAGAGCAATGAATAATAATAAAATAATAGAAAAATAGCCTATAAATATTGACAATTCTAGTTTTTCTCTTTGTTTTAGTTCAGAAAAGTAAAAGTAAATTATGAGACTGTAAAATGTCTACACTTACAAACATTCCTTTTGCAAAAAATAATGGATAACCTTAACAACCTGAAATTTCTTAAGAAAAGTAAGTGCAGTTTCAACAATATTATGCCCCATACATATATATATAAATACATAATACATACATATGACAGTGGATCTACAAAGGCACAATATTTAGTAACAGGCAGAATATTGTTAAAATTTTGGTTTGGAAATTGTAGTTAATTTTTTACTGGTGTGACCCACTTGAGATCAAATTTGGTGAAAATGAGTTCAACACCCTTGATTGTTAATACCTTCAGTGTAAATTTTGCACTTTGAAAATTCTTCCCATGAGCCCGATTGGAATCTGTGGTGGGCAGGTTTTGGCCCATGGGCCATATGTTTGACACCCCTGAACTACAGCATTTAATAGTCGGCCCCCAGTGGCCGTCCATGGTATTATGAAAATTCCATTCTCTCTTGTAAATTTTAACTGATGTGAAGCACTTTGGGCTACAATTTTTGTATAAAAGGTGATATACAAATAAAGATTATTATCATTATTATTATTATTATTACACTTTGAGACAGTAAAGCACTGACCTCAGTTTGGAGCTGAGGTTGGTGGACCATAGATTATACAGTCCAACACATAGGAGTTATCAAACTCAACCGACTGTTAACTTGAATCAAGTTAGTGAAAGTACACGGTGTTTAACATAACAGTGTTAGTTAGCTGTGTGGGTGTATTTTAATAAGTTGGTGAGTTTCACTATCCATATATAGTCACTTCTGGCTCCAAAAGCAGGTTAAATTCCAAATCTGAGACCACACTTTCAAGTTTTATGATTCTAATAATAATAATAATAATACTGAATATTAGATGGCAGGAATGAAATCATGCTCGCCCTCAGTTACAAAGAACAGAGATAAATCTGTAGCGTTAGGGTAGGAAATGTTCATAATAATGTGTTTGTACTGGTGCAGGTGTCGTCGCTGGGCAGTGGGAACGACCATGTGATGGACGCCGTGTCGCAGTGTGAACAGTATGCCAAGGAGCAGGGCGCTCAGGAGCGGAACGCCCCCTGGAGGCTGTTCTTCAGGAAGGAGATCTTCACTCCGTGGCACAGCCCGGGTGACGACCAGGTCGCCACCAACCTCATCTACCAGCAGACCGTCAGAGGCGTCAAGTTTGGAGAATACCGCTGTGACAGGGTGACTGCTGCTGTTCATCTGAGGGACGATCATATACTCTTCTGTTTCATTCACACTTACATTCACACCCTGGTTGTATCTTACTCCTTCCCTGTCATCAGGACGACCTGGCGGAGCTGGCGTCTCAGCAGTATTACGTCGACTACGGCTCAGAGATCCTTCTGGAACGTCTGCTGAGCCTCATCCCGTCATACATCCCCGACAGAGAGATCAGCACCTCCAGGACGGTCGAGAAATGGGCACATTTCATCATGGCCGCCCACAAAAAGGTACCTGCTGGATCAGTTTAACCCTCAAAGACCCACACTGACATTTTACAGGTTAACAGAGAAATGTCATTATTTCTGTTTCCATTTATTTCAACATGTTGTTCACATGTTCTGGGCCTGTGTTTAGAAAATCTGCGCTTTGGAAAGAGTTTTAAGGCCTCAAGAACCTAAACAGCCATCAGCGACCAAAACCATCTACTGATCTAAACAGTTTAATAACCTAATCCTATCAATCCATGTAAATAATTAGTGTAAAATACAGTTCTTCATCTTTTCATGGTCATCAGATATGACCCATTTGGACGTTCAGAGGCTCCGTAGTTACCGTGGAAACACCATTACCTTCTTCAACATTGATTCACCAGTAAAACCCATGGAGTTGGATCAGTGACAGTGGATGAAGACACTTGTTTTATGTTCAATTAATGATGTATTTTGCTGAAAAAGTCACTTTTTCTTCAGCTTTCTCTGTTTCTGGTATAATAACCCTCAACTTTAATCTGAGCTTTTATGAACATCTACATGATCATTGAATTAAATACAGAAAAATACCTCATTTTCACCAAAAAAAAAAAAAATGCAAAATGCAGAGGATAATATTATAATGAATGGTAATAAATAACTTAATAAAGGTTAAATAGAAAAACTAATTTGGGAACTGACAAAAAAGTAGCACTGGATTTATATAATGGGCTAATATGTATAATTAACATACACCTACCAAATAAATGTATGTATCCTGTTTGACATTAGCCTACATATGAGTAAAGAATCATTATTTAACTCTCACAGCTGTTTAATATCTAGGTTTTATTACAGTTCAATCCTCATTCTCCACTTTCTGCTTCTACAGGCACAGTTTCTCTTCTTGAACATATGAACGTTTGTGTTTCTGTTCAGAGCATCTACACTCAGAAGAGGTTCGATCCTCTGAAGGTGAAGGAGGAAGTGGTGGACTTCGCTCGCCACAAATGGCCTCTGCTTTTCTCACGTTTCTATGAAGCCTTCAAGTTCTCTGGTAAATAAACATGTGCCTCCTCTGTACAGAAACATGTGACCAGATCCTCTTTTTTGCTTGGATTTTTATTGTTCATCCGTATTATTAAATTGCTTGGCTTTACACAACTCTAGTGTCATTTCTGATCAAACCCGTTACCAGGCGACCTGAGCTTGTCTTTTCTTTGGTCAGTAGTCGTTCGTAGAAGCTTCTGGACACTCATTTAGCCGACTCTACTGTCTCTAATCTTTCTAAACTCGTTTGAAGATGACTTGTGGACTTTTCGTCCTCTCAGGTCCCACTTTGCCCAAAAACGACCTGATCGTCGCTGTGAACTGGACCGGGGTTTACTTCGTAGACGAGCAGGAACAGGTCCTCCTCGAACTCTCCTTCCCAGAAATCACTGCAGTCTCCAGCAGCAGGTGAGGCATGCTGGGAGATTCTTCTTTTCTTTTTTTTTTTCTTGTTTTTTTTTCCTTTTGTGATGTAATTCCTTTTCATTTATTGTCGTCTTGTTTTTTTCATTTGTTTTTTTCTTGATTCTCTTCTCTCCTATTTTTTTTCCCATCACCCTCAGCTGTGGTGGAATCACAGGTGCATCCGCTCATCTAATCAACAGAACTTGAAGGATCTGCCTGGAACACTTGTTTCTTTATTTGCTTTTTTCATTTCTTTTCTAGCTCTTCCCCTTTTCTTCTCATCTACTTGGTGCCATCGCATTTAAATTTCAGATCTGTCTGTTTTGGTTTTTTTTTGTATGATTTTTTTTTAATCAAATACTAGCTTTCAGTAAGTTTATTTTCAACTTTTTACCAGATGCGTTATGATTATATCTGTCATGACCTCTGAAACACTGATGTGGAAATACTGTCGAAGGTTCTGATGATGCAGTGACGTTCAGCCTGTAGTTCTCTTATTTCAGAGGATGTGTTTGTTCTTTCAGGGGAGGAAAGTTACAGGGTCAGAGTTTCACTTTGGCCACGATCAAAGGTGACGAGTACACCTTCACCTCCAACAATGCCGACGACATCCGCGACCTCGTGGTGACCTTCCTGGAAGGCCTGAGGAAGAGGTCAAAGTTTGTGGTGACGCTGCAGGATAACCCCAACCCGGGTAAGTCCAGAGCAGCAACGACATCATTTAATTTAGGATTTACAATGAATAAAAGTTCAACAAATGTGAATCAGGAACGGTGCTAATATACTTTGGCGTGTGTCTTTCTTCAGGTCAGTGGTGTTAAGTTTTGTGACGTTCATGCTTCCATTTCCATGTTTAAATATGTATGTATGTATGTAAATGCATATATATATTCACTAAATGGACAAAAGTGTGTGGACACGTTGAATTCAGGTGTTTCTTTTCTAACAGGGGTCTGGGATACAAAACAGTAATGTCATAACATAGTTTTATATTGGGATAAATATCATTGCATTGGTTGGTTTGGTTTAAATTGTTGTCTTTGTTTCCAAAATGACTTAGAGATGGTTTTTACTCAATTTCTCTCAACTTTGATTTTGTAAATATAAACTATATGGATATAAATATTGGGACACAGCTTTAAGATGTCCTCTTCCTGCTGATTTGAGATATGAATATCAATATTTCATTAAAGTTTAATGGGAGATTTTACTTCCTCAGTGAAATGTGAAGAGAGAAGCTGGTTAGTTGTGGTCGAAAATTATTATTTACAGTCAAAGCCTGAAAAATATTTTAGAAATTTTGAGGTAGAACACTTAAAAATCATAGTCACGGATTTAAAAAAAAAAAATCAATGTTGAGAGAAATTTGGTTAAAACCATCTCTGAGGCATTTTGGAAGCAAAGATAACAGTTTAAACCAAATAATCAACGCAGTGATATTTATCCCAATATAAAACTATATTATGACATTTGTCATTATTGTTTTTATCCCAGAACCTTGTCGGAAAAGAAACACCTGAATTCAACCTGTCAAAATACTTTTGCCCATATAGTGAATATATGTACAGAAAAAGTAATTTAAAGAGCAGACAGTCGTATATTTCCTGTTTTACTCTTAAATGTTCTGCCCGTCTTCTGCTCTTTGTTTCCTGTATTTTTGCTGTAAACACTAGTCTTATCTTATAATATTATTCATACATGGACTCAAAATGCTCTTCTTCAAGTATCAGGTCCATGTCACAGTAATAGAAGTAGTTAATGTGTATAAGAGGTTGTTGAATGTGTCAAAGCAGAAACAGGAGCTCATCATCTCCTTGGTTTTCAACTGTATTTTCTCCTTCAGCCGGGGAGGAGTCGACGTTTCTGAGCTTCATGAAGGGAGACCTGATCCTGTTGGACCAGGACACCGGAGAACAGGTGCTGAACTCCGGCTGGGCGCATGGCGTCAATGAGAGAACCGGACATAAAGGAGACTTCCCAGCCGACTGCGTCTACGTCCTGCCCTCCATGACCCGACCCCAGCAAGAAATAGTGGTGAGAAAAGAAACGCGAAAGCTTCAGAGTGAGTCCGATGTAGACGGAGAGTCTAAAAAACCTGCAGCCCTGAGTTTTACCTGAAGGAAACTGAGCTGGACTTAACCACCGCAGGGTACTAGGGTTATTACAGGAGCACATTACATCTGTCAATACTCAAACGCAGAGATTATTGGGCATTCACAAGAAACAGTTACAGTTTTTCCTCATGCATTTGTGTCTTTCATTTCGGACAATTTTAGTATTTTCTTTCAAAATTATAACTTCATGATATAAGACAATATCTGAACTTTTTTCTCAAACTTTATTCGCTTTAGTCTTGGAGAATATTTCACTTGTGACTGTCTAATTCTTTATAAAGCTTTGAATATTCTGTTTTTTGTTTTCTAAATGTACATGTTTAAATCTCAGAGAAGGACTTTGTTTTTTATAAAAATGTGTGATTTGAATAGTAAAGGTTTTTTTTTTTGGTTCTTCAGTTTTAAATTTTGGTTTGTCATTATGTAATATATATATATATATATATATATCATTACATTATATATGACATATATTTGTAGAATTTGAAACGGTTATTCAGTCACCAGTACTTTTCCAGAAGACATTAGAAATTAAAAACGATTCTTCTAAATGACCTTTTGCTGTTGTTTTTGAGAGTCATTGTTTCTAGATCTTATTTTTTGTTCATCACCTGTAATTTCTGTCATTAATTTACATACAACTCATCTCTTTATTTTAAAAAAGTAGTTAATGTCAGTTGATAGATTTTTGTCTCATTTTGCAGAGAAGAAAATAATTAATAGTTTTAAAGTTAATGATGAATTTTGACTGCTAAGGCGTGTTCCTCATTGACGTTGACATCTGTGCTGTTGTGATCCGGCCAATCAGGCGCTGGTTACCATGACACCAGACCAGCGGGAGTCGGTGCGTGCCTCGCAGCTCGTCATGCCAGAGACCGACGGCAGGTTGAAGCCGTACACACTGGAGGAGTTTTCATACGACTACTTCAGGTAAAAACTAAAACAAACACACCGATGAACCACAAAGCAAAACTCACAAACATGGAGGAAAAGGGTTACATTTGTACTGATTTGTTGTTGTTACATTTATCAAGTAGATGAAATGACTTGAAGGTAATTAACCCTCTGGTCCCGCCCACAGACCCGTCCTAATCACCGAAAGTGTGTAATCTATGCATGGAGGTAGTGACGGCAAAATATTTTTCAGTTTGTTTTCAATGTTTACCTTTTTTTGTATTTCATCAACTTGAGCCATAGACTAAAATACCAAATACTCAATAACTGTGATATTTTAAATACTTTAAATACCATGTTTGTAATGTAAACAAACCATATTTTTGATGCAAAAAAAAAACATTTTTCAATATACTACATAAAAATTGGATTAGTATTTTTTTTTCTTTTACTTTTTGCAGCCTGGCATATATCAGTGATTAACAGCAACACTGGTGCTTTATTATTTTTTGTGCTGGGTCAAATGTCAATGCTAATGTGTTCATGTGCATGTTTTACTCACTTTAAAGAAGGGTGTTAGTAGTTTTTCAGTTGTTTACGATGTGCTGATTTTAGTGGCTGGGTCAGAGTTTTAAAAATTATGCAAAAATGAACAACTTTTGAATTCTGTCCTAAAACAAATTGTGAAAAATATTGACATTTTATAACATGAAGTGTAAAGTGTGCATAATATGCTCACCTGGATACCAGAAGGTTAATTATCTACATGAAGTTCTTTTACAGAATCTATGGCCCAGAGTCTTTATTCACTCAGTTTTTCTTACACGTGTCTGTTGTTGGGTTTTTTGTGCCACGTTGGAACCATAGACTCGCTGCAGACGCCTGCCTGTGAATTCCATCCCTGCTTTTGTTGACTCTGCAGTTGCTCCTTGTCCCTCCAGGCCTCCTCCCAAACACACCCTGAGCAGAGTGATGGTCACTAAGAACCGTGGGAAGGACAAGATGTGGAGCTGCACCAGAGAGCCGCTCAAACTGCCGCTGCTGAAGAAGGTCGTCAACCACGAGGACCTGTCACAGGAAGGCTGCATGGCCTTCATCGATATCCTTTACAACGCTGCCGCCTGCTCTGACGCCACATTTTAGCCTTCGTCAGTAAAACTAAGATCACCTGAACTGAACCGAATGCTCCGTGATACTGAAGGTCATGGAAGTCCAACCCGTTTATGTTCAGGGGCCACAGGCCACCCAGTATGATCCCAGATGGGCCGGAGCATTAACATAATACGATAATAACCTATAGATAATGTCAACTCCAAACTTTACTCATGTTTTAATGTGAAAAAATTAAAATGACATTTAAAGAAAATAAGGAACACTGTTTAAATCTACAAACTGCTCAAAAAAAATTTGAATAACGTGAACAACCTGAGATTTATTAAGGAAAATTAGTGTGATTTGAACCATATTATGTCTCAGTTTATCATTTACCCACATTTATTACAACTTACAGATCACAGTGTATCAACAAATGCACAAACCATTTAATAACAGGTAGAATATTAGTGAAATTCCACTTATTTTTCTTAGGGAATTTCAGGTTGTTCATATTTGTTCATATTATTCACAATTTTTTTTTGAAAGGATCGTTTGTAAATGTAAACATTTTCATGTAATTTTACTTTTTTACACTAAGAGAAAAAATTGTTGTTGTCATTATGACAGTATTGTACTGGTCTGACCCACTTTAGATCATATCGGTCTGTACGTGGAACCTGAACTAGAAGTATATTGACATTTGCTGTTAATATCTTCAGTATAATTTCTGCTTTTCACACGTTCCTCCCGTTGGCCAGATTGGAGCCTTTGGCGGGCTGGTTTTGGTGCACAGGCCACTCCTGATTTAGAGCCATTACTAGAGTCTGCCCCTAGTGACCATCAGTGGTATTACAACTAACTCACCTGGTTAAATACAGGTTAAAACAACATTTTACAAATGAGTCTTATTACACTTTGAGACAGTAAATCACTGACCTGAGGCTGGTGGACCATAGACTAGACAGAACACACAGGTGTTACTGAACTCAACTCACTGTTTACTTTTATCAAGTTAGTGAAATCACACTGTGGTGTTGAACATAACAGTGTTAGTTAGCGGTGTAGTTGTTTTAATAAGTTAGCATTCAGTCACCTCTGGCTTCAGAAACAGGTAAAAGGCAAATCTGAGGCCACACTTTCAACATTCTGTGGAAGATCCTCAGGTTTTACTCCTTGACGCGTTTCCACCCATGATGAAGTACATGGGCGACTACCCGTCAAAACGGACACGCTCAGTCAACGAGCTGACGGATCAGATCTTTGAAGGCGCGCTGAAGGCCGAACCTCTGAAAGACGAGATCTACTGTCAGATCATCAAACAGCTCACAGACAACCACGTCAAGTACGGAACCTGCCACCACCGCCTCCAGCAGCTGCATCGGACTTTCACTTGTTGAAACACAAACAGGCGGGCGTTCCGTCATTCATCTGTGTGTGTGTGTGGTACTGGTGCAGGTACAGTGAGGAGAAAGGCTGGGAGCTGCTGTGGTTGTGTACTGGTCTGTTTCCTCCCAGTAACGTGCTGCTGCCGCACATCCAGCGCTTCCTCCAGTCCAAGAAACACCACCCTCTGGCCGGAGACTGTATGCAGAGGCTGCACAAGGCACTACGGTAACAGATGGGCTTCGTTCTTCACCAGGGGAGCGTTCACTTTACCAGAACTGGTATTACTTATTACCCCCAAGGGGAGGCAAGGGGTATCATTGGTTCAGTTTGTTTCTTTGTTTACACTTTAGCAGCAAAACTATTGGTTTAATTCATACTGAACCGGCTTTATATATCGCCAGTGACTCAGAATAGATGTGGTTACATTTTTGGAAAAATAGGTCAAAGTTTACATTTTTTTAGGAATTTTTTTTCCCACCCATTTACTTATAATGGGCAAAATTTCAAATGTCTATAAAAACATCAAGTTTGTTTCAATTTACTTCAACCTTGGCACAGATATAGAGGCAGTTGATATGACATCAGCTGAATCGATGCCAAAATAAGCTACAATACATGCGAGGGGCGGGGCTTGTTTTATATAGTTTGTTTTTTGCACTTTCCTTATGTATGTACACTTTTTCTTGCACTTTGTTCTGTTGCTGCCTTGACCATTGAATTTCCCCACAGTGGGATCAATAAAATCTAATCTAATTTAATTAGCTCAAGAAAAAGAAAACCCAAATTAAACAACAGGACATAAGCCTAAGGCGGGTCCGAGGCCACATCCTCCCAATATGATCTGAAGTGGTGACCAGTAAAATAATATGTAAAATAAGTAATATAAATAATGACAACTCTAAACTGTTGTGTGTTTTTAGGGTGAAAAGTACAATTGTATTATGAAAATGTTTATATCTACAAACTATCCTTTTTTTAAAAAAAAAAGCTTTGAAAAAACTTACATTTATTAAGAAAAATAAGTGCAGTTTTAACAATGTTGTCACCTTGATGTTTTAGAATCAAATGATAATGATTTTACATCAGATGTGTGTGTTACTGCTTCTACAGATCCTGAGTCAGTTTATGCCTCTGCTCGTCCATGCAGCTGGTTTTGTTCACTTCCATCTCGTTTCAAGCTCTCACCTCAGTCTCTGCTTTTTGTTGTCGTTGCCATGGCAACAGTAACGGGTCCAGGCAGTACCCTCCTCATCTGGTGGAAGTGGAGGCCATCCAGCACAAGACCACTCAGATATTCCACAAAGTCTACTTCCCCGACGACACGGACGAGGTGAGACTCGCGTCCACTCGCCCGTTTCCACTTTTCGTTTCAGACGTCGGGTCGTTTGTGTCGAGCGTTTGTTTCGATCCGCAGGCGTTCGAGGTGGAGTCCAGCACCAAAGCCAAGGATTTCTGCCAGAACATCTCGACCAGACTCCTGCTGAAAAGTCCCGAAGGCTTCAGCCTCTTCGTGAAGATCTCGGACAAGGTGAGAGGCGGATCTGTCGGAGGTGAAGGTGTTCATCTTCATCGTCATGTGAACCAGCTGATGTGGATCTGTGTGTTCTGCAGGTGATCAGCGTCCCACAGGGAGATTTCTTCTTCGACTTTGTCAGACATTTAACGGACTGGATCAAGAAGTCTCGTCCTGCCAAAGACGGTTGGTTCTTCTGATGATAAATCTGAGCTGCAAATATCTTCAGATCACTTTTTTTTTTTTTCAGTATTAATTCTTACGCCCTCCTCACATTTACTACTTACCCTCTGCTTGCCTTCATGGCAAAATGTACACGCACAAAAAAAAAAGCT